>QEPC01010682.1:4772194-4799298 GCA_003113815.1 Sphenodon punctatus
GAGCAACCAGGAAAAATGGAGGTTGCTCTGTGGGTTCGGATGAGTGGGGATGCATGTGCGGCTGTGTGCATGCCCCAGCCATGCACTGGTGCACCCACAGACTCCCCACCCGGCGGAGCCATGCAAAAATATCATGTGAGGAGCCACTCCAAGAAGAACAGAGGGTTGCTACCTTGTAATCAAGGTTTTTTGAGATGGCTCCGAACTTTCTCACAACACCCACCCTTCCAGCCCCACATGGAATTCTTTTCTTATATTTCTAGAAAGGGTTGGAAGAAACTGTCATTCAGAGAGGGAGAGTCAGTGCTTTTTATACTAGAGGAGCTCGAGACCATCACGTGGTCTATTATTTGAACAGGGTGTACATGCACAACCCAGTTGTGAGAATGTTGGGAGCTATCTCGAAGAACTTTTTTTACAAGGTAGCAACCTTCTGATCAGCACATGGGGAGGAGCTGTTTGTAAACAAACAGCATTATCTCCCAGCCAGATTGAGTGTCCCTGCTGCTGCTGCTGCTGCTGCTGCTGCTGCTGCTGCTGCTGCAGTGCTCCTAGGAGGGAGAGGCAGGTGAGGGATAGCCTAGGACTGGAGCCAGGGAGGTGAAGAATCACTTATTGGGGGAGAAGCTGGCTGCAGCCTGCTGCCTAGCCAGGCAAGTGCAGGCCCCAGCTGGCCACCGGGCAGGCCTGGAACAACAGACAGCGGGACCAGCCCTCCGGACTGGACCAGCCCACCAGAAATCCTCCCGGTGGGTTCAATGGCCAATCCGCCCCCGGCCGTGGAGCAGCCACCGAGAAGGCCCTCCCCATTGTGGCCCCCCTACAGACTTGGGGGACCTCGAGGAGAGCACCCCCTGATGACCGCAAGGGCTGATCCAGGACTCAACAGGTGAGGCGGTCCCACAAGTAGGTTGGGCCAAGGCCATTTAGGGCTTTATAGGCAAGCACCAACACCTTGACTCGGGCCTGGAAGACTATGGGCAGCCAGTGCAGAGACCGAAGAAGCGGTGTAATATGTTCCCGACGGCCCAATCCCACCAGGAGATGGGCCGCCGCATTCTGCACCAGCTGCAGTCTCTGAACTGTCACCATGGGTATCCCCATGTAGAGCGCGTTACAGTAGTCTAGCCGAGAGGTGATGAAAGCATGACAGTGATGACAGTGGCCAGGTCAGAGTCTGAGACATATGGCTGAAGCTGGCACACCAGATGTAATTGGCGAAAGGCACTCCTTGCCACAGCCTCCACCTGAGCATCCAAGCGGAGCTGTGAATCAAGGAGCACCCCCGGACTCTGTACCTGGGAAACCAGCGGAGGGCAGACCCCATCTATGATGGAGGCCATCATCCCCACCGCCTTACCCACCAGCTTCACTTCCGTCTTACCAGGAATCAGCTTTAATCGATTCGCCCTCATCCAATCCCCAACAGCTGCCAGACCCGGTAAGCACAGAGACTCCAGCAAGTATGCTCCCTGTACCTGAACTGGGAACATCTTGGAAGCAACCCCCCATATTGCAAAAACTCTCAGCATTGCCCTATGCCCAAGCACTGACTTTAAAATATAAAAATCAGGGTGTTGTAGTAATCCCCATCATTGCCTCTATAGCCAGGCCCCTCTTTCAAATTTTGTGTGCGAAAATGAGGAGTCGAACTCCAAAACCGAAATACTTACTTACTGCAGTGTAGCACATAGCCAGATCACCGAAGAGAGTGAATAATGCCCAAATGCCCACTTTTATTTGTCCCCTGGCAGCGAATCCAAAACTGCCTTGTGTTTGCCCCCCGCGCGCCTCACCTGTGTGTTCCCATTATCTCCATGCCCACCAAATAAGGCAGTAAGTTTAGTTTCCCAGCTCAGGTTAGGGGTGGGTCCCTCAGGTCATGTCAGGGTCCCAAATCCTCCCAACGCCTAGCCAAATGCACAGCTGCAGCAGCGCATAGAAACCATCGATTGAACGGGACCGAGCGTACCTTTTTTTTTTTACCAGACTTATTCTGGTATTTTTTACCAGGACTTATTCCTTAGAACCTTGGAACTCGGTAGTACTGCATCAAGTGCCATGATCCTCGGCAAGTTCTGAATAAATTTGAATACCAATTTTTAGCACCACCATTAACCATCCCTGACATTTGACCGTAAAGCTTTATTTCTTGTTTATAGAGTGTGCCTAATGGCTTCTCTTGCTTTTTCTGTTTGTAATAAAAACAACTATTTCCCATTTGGTAACTTGAAACCTGATTATTTAGCCTGTCGCACAATGGTGGAGATAGGTAGCTGCTCTCCTTTCTTCTGCCCTCTCATTTCCATAAAGTCTACTCACTGTGACCAGCTTAAAGTATCAGATCTATGGTTTTTGTTGTGGGAAATTACCTCTAATCACAACTTTTGTAACTTCTTTTTTGTTTGTTAGTTTGTTCTTTTTAATAGACACTTGAGAGATTAAATCCTGCGATAGAAGTAGAAAATCAAAGAGAAAAGAAGACTGGAACAAAATATGACTGACAAGACTGAACCTGTCTACAAAAGATGTTTAGTTTCAATATGTAGTACCTAGGCCTTGGGAGGACTTTCTGAACAGGAGTTAATTTCACACGTTAGTGGCCATTAGCTTCCCTTATGTATTGAAAGTTTAATTGTATATAATAACAGGTGCAATGTACTTGGGTTTCAGGCATTTCCCACAACTATCTGAATCGGATTATACTAGAAACTTTTCACTAACATTTGTGATGTATGGGTTGTGGTTTTGTTCCTTTTTTTGGCAGGCTTTATACCTGTGTGCAGCCTGGGCTTGTCTCAAGTGGGAAGAATGAACTTTGGCAAAGATGTCAGCACCCTGAAGTATTTCACTATCTGTGGCTTACAAGAAGGCTATGAACCCTTTGCTGTTAATACTAACAGGGAGATCACCATCTGGCTCAGCAAAAGACTACCTCAGTTTCTCCCAGTACCACTAAACCATGAACACATTGAGGTTTGTGATCTAATAGTATATATATTTTAGTTAAACTTTCAGGAATTTGTTCTGATTAGTGAATTTTATTATGAACTTACTGTGTTTTAGACTGATTTTGAATTATAATAAACTTAAGAACATAGGAACATAACCCATACTGGGTCAGACCAATGGTCCATCTAGCCCAGTATCCTGTCTCCAACAGTGGCCAATCACAGTGGCTTGGGATAAGCACCCAACAGGTCCCAATGGGGAATCCATTGCCTGTTGTTTTCTGTCAGCTCCTGTCAGGTTCCCTGATCCTGTCTAGCTAATAGCTGCTAATGGACCTATCTTCCAGAAACTTGTCCAAACCTCTTTTAAACTCAGCGATAGTACTGCCGCTTACCACAGCCTCTGGCAGTAGATTCCACAAACCAATTATACGCTGAGTGAAAAAAATATTTTCTTTTATTTGTTTTAAACTTGCCATCCATGAGTTTCATGGAGTGTCCCCTAGTTCTAGTACTAGCTGAGAGGGTAAATAACTGCTCCTTGTTTATTAGTTCCACCCCTCTCATGATTTTATAGACCTCTATCATATCTCCTCTTAGTCGTCTCTTCTCCAAGCTGAAGAGCCCCAACCTACCAAGCCTCTCCTCATACGGGAGCCCTCCCATGCCCTTGATCATTTTTGTTGCCTTTCTCTGTACCTTTTCTAGTTCAGCTATGTCTTTTTTGAGATGGGGTGACCAGAACTGCACACAATATTCGAGGTGCGGTCGCACCATTGATATGTATAGAGACATTATGACCTCCTCAGTTTTATTCTCTATCCCCTTCCACATAATTCCTAACATTCTGTTGCTTTTTTGACTGCTGCTGCGCACTGCGCTGTGGATTTCATTGTATTGTCCACAACCACCCCCAGATCCTTTTCCTGAGTGGTAGCTCCTAGCTTAGTACCCAGCATTGTGTACGCATAGGTTGGATTATTTTTTCCTACATGCATCACTTTGCACTTGTGCACATTAAATCTCATTTACCACTTAGATTCTCAGGCACCCAGTGTTGTAAGATCCTGTTGCAGTTCCTCACAGTCTGCTTGTGTTTTAACTACCTTGAATAACTTGGTGTTGTCTGCAAATTTGATCACCTCACTCTTAACACCCTTTCCCAAATCATTAATGAATACTTGCTGTGTTTTAGAAGTGATTTTGGCTAGCTTGGCCAAATTCTGCTCTTGGGCATACCTTGTACAAACCAAGACCACTGTGGCCACATGAAGTCCCAGGGCCACTTGCTTGACTGATAAAGAAATTGATAAGAACAACTAATTCACATTTGGTAAACTTGAAGTGGAAAAGTCATTTGGGGGGATTTTTTCTGTACTCAATAGTCCTGTGACATAGTCGCTAAGTTCTTATAAGGCCAGGCTTGAGGCAAGTGAATAAGTACCTGCAAGGAACAACCAAACTGCAGAGTTAGCCTGGGGAGGGCCAGGCATCCTACCCCTTTAAGGGGATGAATGACCAAGAAGTCAAGCTGTGACTGGGCTGAGCATTCGCAGCTGTGCAGAGAAGGACAGCTGCAAGCCAGCTGAGATTACCAACTACAAAAGGCCAGAGTCAGGGGTCTCAAGGGGAGGCTGAGCTTTAGAGTGCAAGAACCTGCCCTCAAGGGAAGCGTGACTCAGGGAGGACCCATTGCAGGGGCCAGGAGGTGGGAGCTTAATCAGGGTATCCCTGGGGACTGACTAGCTGGGAAAGAGCCAGGCCACAGGCCTGGGAAGCCCAGATAAGAGCTCTAAGCACAGGGGCCTACTGTTCTAGGCATACTGGAGGGAAGAGATTGTTTATATAAGAACAAGGACCTGCAGTTCCTGATGTCCTGAAGGGGAAACTCCCCTGGATAGGAGGACTGACGAGGAGCCCAAGGAGGAACTTGCCACCAGAGGGAAGTGAAACAGTCCTAACCCCAGATAGAGAACTGATTTAGGGGAAGATCTTGTTTTGGACTGTTCAGGTTGTGTGTATGAATATTGAGGAACTCGGCATGTTTAATAATACAAAGCACTTTGGGGAAGATAAATTCTGTAAGAACTTGATTGGGGTATGGATCCTGTAGGGACTCACCCCTGGCAGGTCCAGCTCTTTTAATAGGGTAGCTATATACCTCCCCTTTAAAAGAGGATGCTTATGAAAAATACATGGTGCAGGGCTGCACTGGCACCAATGCAGCCCTGCATCATGTATTTTTCATTAGCATTCTTTTTTAAAGGTGAGGTATGGCCACCCTATCTGTTAAAGGCCCTTCATGAATGAATATACAAAATGCCAAGACTAATTTAACAGGAATATAGAAATTAATTTTGCCAATTCAGTTACTGATCTTTCTCCTGGGAGATCCTCCAGAATGGCCAGTAAAACAGTAGGGTTAGATCCCTGCCACTACCAGTAGGAGGCAGACATCCTGATTTTCTGGAGCATGCTCAGAGGGATCTAGCCCTTAAGCTCCAGTTGTTTGTCTGCCTCCACACTGGTAGGAAGCAGGCGAACTGCCTCCGTCACAGAAAGGAGTTGCAGGCAGCCTAGAAAATAGGCTAGACTCTGGAAAAGCCTCCTGGTGCCAGGGAGGGAGGATTCCTCTCACTGTTCACCCCCTTCCTTAGCAGGGGTTTGGAGGATTGATTCCGGGTGCTCCCCTCTCCAACCGGCATGGGTACCTCGTAGAGTAGGCTTAGCAGTTCCCTAAGGGGTTCTGTCTAGTGGTTCCCTCAGAACCCTACCCTCGCTAGAGCCTAGAGGGGCCGTGGGACAAGACTGCCATGGCACTCGGCCCGACAGCACCGGATCATCCAGCCCCAAAGTGGGCGCTATCAGGCAAGTTCCTGGTCCCTACCCCCAACACCGCTCGGGGATCCAGCGGCGTGGCGAGTCCTTTCCACCGGCCCTTGGAGAGCTCAGCTCCATAGCACTGCAGTGGCTAGGCAGAGTCATCCGGCCCTCTCTCCTCTCCGCTCCCAGCCTGGGGACAAACAGAGGGGCTGGCTGCCGCAGGTGCTCCCAGCTTAGCTCCCAGGCAAGGTCTCGACTCGCTCCCTCCCCCCAGGCCACTCAGAAAAGCAGCGGCGGGGAAATCGAAACCAAGAGGAGAATGGCCACCACGAGGAGAATGACGGCAGCAGCGGTGGACACAGGTGCAGCAGCAGACCCAGCAGTGCCCACAGCAACAGTAAGCCCCCCACGTGCCCCTTTCCCGGCCCAGGACCCACGTCTGGAGGTCGTCAGAGACATCATCTTTGAATTAAAACACAACGATCTCCTCCTAAGCCCAAGAAAGCCTGCTCCTACAAGGGCCACTCCAAGGGCACCGGCAAAGGCAACCTCCCCCTGTCAAAGAAACCACCAAGGCCCCTAGACCCCTGAACTCCCCCACCTCGTCAGGGGCAGCCTCTGAGGAGGTGAGGGCCATTCACTCCTCCGAAGAGGAAGAGATCTCAGCTAGGGGTAAGAGAAGGAGGAAAAAGGCTCCCCTCCGAGCAGCCAGTGAGGAAGAAGAGGAAGTGTCAGAGACGCACACCTCAAACGAGCACCATGCCTCTGAGGAAGAGAGCAGTCGCTCCTCCCTTGAGGATGGAGAGATAGAGGAACCAGGGATTGAAGCTTCATCAGACCCAGATAGGCAGTTCCCTAGTAAATACAGAGACCAGATCTTTGACCTGGTCATAAAAGCTCTTCACCTCCGACAAAAGAAAGACAAGCATGATTCCTCTGAGTCCTCAGAGGAGGAAGAGAGAGAATATATCCCACAAACTAGAGCCAGAGACGGGGATGGTTTTAGATAAAGCCTATGAAAAAATTATCAAAAAGGAATGGCAGCTCCCCAACAAGGCTTGCAAAATGAATAAAACACAGCTATCCATCTACTCCCTCACTAAGGGTGAAAACAGACATGACGCTAACCACCCTTTAACCACCCTTGGTGGTCATTTATGCATCTTGCAGGGCTGCATAGGGCACCAATACATCCCTGCAACATGCATAAATGACCACCAAGGGTGGTTAAAGGGTGGTTAGCGTTATGTCTGTTTTCACCCTAAAAGCAAGGAGGCCCTCCTTGCCATCCCTAAAGTGGATGCTGCAGAAGCTTCCCTCGCCAGAAACTCTGTTTTCCCAACAGAGGGAGAGTGCTTCCCCCCGGGACCCTACTGTCAAGGGAATAGCGTGTAACCTAAGAAGGAATTTTGAGGAAATAGCCTCAATCATTATAATGGCTACCATCACCTCCTGCTTTTCAAGAGCCCTTATGACTTGAATCGAGCGAGCCAGGGATCCTCAGGTCTCTATGAAAATGACTAGAATCCTATCCACCAGAATCCAGTTGGCCTATGCCTTTATAGTGGATTCATCCACTGATATCCACCGCTGGACATCACGTGTGGCGACATTCAACGTAGCAGCCCGTCGCCACCTCTGGCTCAGGTCCTGGAAAGGAGACACCACAGCCAAAAATACCTTAGTGGGGGGACCTTTCCAAGGGACTAAACTCTTCGACATCTGCCTGGATAAAGTCCTCGCAGACACTGCAGATAAATCCAAAAGACAAACCCTGCAAAGCTTTGGAATCTCAAAAAAGCCTTTTTGTCCCTTCAGTGCAGGATACTCTCCAGCAGGTGGAACCAGATGACCTTTCTGTCCACACAGAGGAAACCAGCAGAAATACAAGCCTAGATGGCACAAACAAAAGGGAGCTGAGAACAGAGCCAAGCACACACAGGGCTCTGGATGTCCCAAGACAGACGCATGACAGACGAGGAGCCTTCCCTCCTCAGGACCTTGCGACCCTAGGAGGCAGGCTACAACTGTTTGCGGAGAAATGGCTAGCCTTCACTTCAGATGTGTGGGTCTGCCAAACCATACAGAGGGGATATGCAATCAAGTTCTCCCACTTCCCTCGACATGCCTGCTGTCTCACTGGTCTCCGACAAGCTGGACAAGCATTCCACAATGCAAACAGAAATAGACAGGCTCCGAACCATCGGAGACACAGAACCTGTACCATCACGTGAAAAGGGGCCGGACTCTACTCCATCCTGTTTCTCGTACCAAAAAAGTCGGAGGAATGGCATGCAGTCCTTGACCTCAAAGATTCAAGATGGAAACCCTTCAGTCCATCCGCATAGTGATTGCGCAAGGCGAGTGGTTGATTTTCCTTGACCTCAAGGAAGCATACCTGCACGTCCCCATCCTCTCATCTCACAGACAGTGGCTCAGGTTCACATATGTCCGGCAGCACTGGCAATACATGGCCCTGCCCTTAGGCCTCACCAAGTCACCCAGTACATTTACGAAGATCCTGATCCCCCTCATTGCGAACCTTCAGAAAGAGGGCATCAAGATCCACCCATACCTCGACAGCATCCTTATTCGGTCACCCTCCTACAAACAGGTGTTGATAGATGTCAGCAGATCCATCGAGTACCTGCAAAAACATGGCTTCTTAATCAACGTGAAGAAGAGCCACCTCCCTCCCAAGCTGTGGAACATCTGGGTGTGATCTTGGACACCCTCAGTTACAAGATCTTCCTTACACAACAGAGCCAACAAAAACTCTGACTCTTTATCGGACAAATTTTGAAAGCCTGCAAGGCCAGACTTAAAGCCTTCGCCAGCCTGCTGGGCACCATGATCTCCTGCCTGGGATTCCTGCATTGGGCCAGATTCCACTTCAGATCACTCCAGCGGTATCTACGCCAATGGCAGGACCTCCTGATGCAGGGAGCAAACCCGTGGATCACAGTCCCAGCACCACTGAAGAACTCCTTCCACTGGTGGGAAAATACGGACAGATTCAAACCGGGTGTCCCGCTCTCAGATCCCGACAGGACGACCATGACAATCGATGTGAGTCTCCTAGGCTGGGGAGCGCACTCGCAGGGCAAGACTACATGAGGCAAGTGGCTCCCTTGGGAGAAAAGGCATCACATCAACTGACTGGAACTACGTGCTATTTATCTAGCCCTATGAGACCTAGCTCTGATCTTTCGAGGAAAACATGTCCTGGTGTACACGGACAACACGGTGGCGAAGGCGTACATAAATCACCAAGGGGGTTCTCAATCCAAATCTCTCCACTAGCAGGCAACCGCTCTCATCAAGTGGTCCAAAAACAACCTGAAGTCCATCAGGGTGGTTCACATCACCAGAAAAAAGAACACTCAAGCTGATTGACTAAGCCAGGAAAAGATCTACCCAGGAGAGTGGGCTCTCCACCCAACAGTGTTCAAGACCATAGTCAGCTCCTTTTGCATCTCCAACCAATGCAAAGACTGAGTTCTTTATATCCCGATTCCCGGATCGCTGAGCGGCAGTGTTCAATGCACTGAACCTGACCTGGCCTCCAGGTCTTTTGTACGCGTTCTCACAATTTCCCCTCATAGACAGGACTGTGGCGAAAATAAAAAAAGAGTGGTCTACCACCATCCTGGTAACCCCCTACTGGCCACGACGTCCATGGTTTGCGGACATTCAAGAACTGAGTTCAGAACCCCTCCTCAGACTCCCGAGTGTCCCTGACCTCCTGTCTCAGGGACCTATCCTTCACGACAACCCAGAAGTCTTGAAGCTAACAGCGTGGAGGTTGAAAGGAGAGCACTGAGAAAGTTGGGCTACTCCTATCAAGTGTTGGACACCATGCTTCAATCCAGGCATCCAGCCACGAAATGCATATACCAGAGTACCTGGGCTACCTTTGCCAGGTGGTGTGAAAACAGGGATGTTATAACAGATAAGGCCTCCATTAGGGTTATTTTAGATTTCCTCCAGGGAGGTCTAGACAAGGGGTTAAAGCCCAATACGCTCCAAAGAAAGGTAGCAGCCTTGAATAGCATACTTTGCACGGTCAAGGGCCGCAAAGTAGCTAAACACCCCCGTATTGTCCGATTCCTGAAGGCATCAACAGTTATCTCCCCTCCGGTGGCTCACCGATTCCCCACATTTAACCTGAATTTAGTCCTGAGGACTCTAACTGAGACACCCTTTGAACCTCAGAGAGTAGTGGACCCCACACATGTTGGAGGACATACCCTGGACATGATATTTTGCACAGGCCTTGAGGCGGGGGATCTGTTGGTGGGGGAGGTATCAACAGTGCCCTTGTCATGGAAAGATCATTATCTCCTCCGGGCGGATATCCTGGCACATGTCAGCCACCGGGAGGAACCAGTTATGTTAGTTTGCCCCCAAAGGCTTATGGAACCTGAAAGGTTCCAGATTGCTCTAGGGGATGTTTCCTCTGACCTCTATGGCCGGTCACTCAGTGACCTCGTGTCCAGATGGAATATTGTGCTAACGGAGGCCATCGACTGTGTGACTCCCAGATGTCCACTCCTGAATTGCCGACAACGCAGTTCTTCGTGGTATACCGGGGAGATGCGGCGAATGAAGCAGGAAGGGCAGCGGTTAGAGCGACAGTGGCATCATTCGCATACTGAAGTTGACCAGTTGCGGCATAGAGTCTGGTTACGTACCTATGCCGTTGCGGTGCAGACAGCAAAGAAGGTTTTCTTTGCTGCCCTAATTGCATCCAAAGTCCCTCCCAGCTGAGCTGTTCCGGGTGGTGAGGGGGCTGGTCAGTCCAGCCTCCCTCCGCCTCAACGCAGAACCATCAAATCCTCGCTGTGATTTGTTTGTGGACTTCTTTGCGGATAAAATTGCTCAAATTCACCACAGTTTTGATGCAACTTTTTTTTAGCAGAGAATGGGTCAGAGGCAGTAGAAGCCCCTTCGTGTCCTGTTTTATGGGATGAGTTTCGGGTGGTGTCGCCCTCAGATGCTGGAGATGCTCTTGGGAGTGTTCGAGCCACCTATTGTGAACTAGATCCATGCCTGTCCTGGCTGATTAAGGCTAGCCGGGAGACATTGGGGCCGTTGCTGGTGGGGATAGTCAACACCTCCCTTAGGGATGGCAGGGTGCCGGACTGTCTCAAGGAGGTGGTGGCGCGGCTGCTGCTCAAGAAACCATCTTTGGACGTTGATGCCCTTGCCAGTTATTGGCCAGTCTCTAACTGTCCCTTTTTAGGGAAGGTTATTGAATGGGTGGTGGCTCAGCAGCTTTAGGGGCATTTGGACCGGGTTAACTTTCTTGATCCCGCACAGTTGGGCTTTCGTCCGGGTTATGGCATGGAGTCTGGACTTGTGGCCCTGGCCGACGACCTCTCCCGTGAGTTGGACCAGGGTCGTTCAACCCTGTTGATCCTGTTAGATCTCTCGGCTGCATTTGATACGGTTGATCATGAGTTGTTGGTGACTCATCTGCGGGACCGGGCAGGGATTGGCGGGACTGTTCTCCGCCTGGGGGAGTTTTCATCTTTCCCCTGGGTCCTCACGTGTGGAGTACCACAGGGTTCCATTTATCCCTTCTCTTGTTCAATGTGTACATGCAGCCCTTGGGAGAGGTTGTTAGGGAGTATGGAGTGAGATGTCATCAATATGCTGACAACACCCAGCTATATCTCTCATTTTCCTCCGACTCAGGCCCAGAAGTCTTGGTGCTTACCCGGTGTTTGTCCACTGTGGGGGATTGGATGAGGGTGAGTCGCCTAAGGTGAAATCTCGACAAGACGGAGGTGATGGTTGTGGGGAAGGCCGAGGGAGTGGTGGCCCCCATCATTGATGGGGTCTGTCCTCCCTTGGTCTCTCAGATCCGGAGTCTGGGGGTGCTCTTGGACCCACAGCTCCGCCTCAATGCCCAGGTGGCGGCTGTGGCGAAGGGAGCATTTCGCCAGTTACATCTGGTGCGTTGGCTTAGGCCGAATGTCTCAGACTCGGATCTGGCCACAGTCATCCATGCTTTTATTACCTCGAGACTGGATTACTGCAATGTGCTCTGTGTAGGGCTACCCTTGGTGCTGGTTCAGAAGCTACAGCTGCTGCAGAATGCAGCAGCCCATCTCTTGACAGGGACGGGCCGATGCGAGCATATTACACTGGTGCTTCGCTCTCTGCACTGGCTGCCGGGAGGCTTCTGGGCCCAATTGAAGGTGTTGGTGTTGACCTTTAAAGCCCTAAAAGGCTTGGACCCTGCCTATCTGCAGGACCGCCTCACCCTCTGGGTCCTGGAGCGATCCCTGTGGTCGGCTGGGGGCGCCCTCTTCAAGGTCCCCGGGGTTTCCCGGGTGTATACTATGAGGAGGGCGTTCTCTCTGGCTGCGCTGCGGCTGTGAAACTCCTTCCCGTCGGAGATCCGTTTGGCTGCTGACCTCCCCTCTTTTTGCAGACAGTGGAAGACCTAGCTGTTCCACCAGGCCTTTCCCGAGGGATATGGGGTGGGTGGGGTGGGTTAGGGTAGGGGGGGATGGAGTTTTATACATTTATTTATTTTTATTGTCATTATTATTGTCTATTTTAATGTTTTAAAATGTTTTTAAGATGTTGTGAGCCGTCCTGAGATGCCTGAGGTAGGAGGGGGCGGCATATAAATTTTAATATAAATAAATAAAATAAATAAAACCTCTCAGAGAGGTATTCCTTTATTACTTGTTCCTCAAACTGGCCTTCCTCATAGGCATCACCTCAGCTCTCAGGGTCTTCGAACTTAGCACACTTTCCATGGACCCTGCCTTCTGCTCCTTTAAGGGGTCCTCAGCGGTCCTCAGGCTAGACGCGGCCTTTTCCCCTAAAGTAGACACCCACTTCCACAGGGAACAGGAGGTTGTTCTCCCCTCCCTTTGTCCCAAACTGACCCACTCACAAAAATGAGTCTGGCACACCCTTGATATCAAGAGAACACTGTGGGTATACTTGGACAGAACGGCTTCCTTCAGAAAGTCATCTGCCCTGTTTGTATCCTACAACCCTCAGAGAAAAGGCATGAGGGCATCCAAAGCCGTTATCATGCACTGAATGACCCTCTGCATCACAGAGGCCTACACGGCAGAGGGCAATTCACCCCCTCCCAGGGGTGTTCGCCATTCCCTTAGAGGAGCAGCAACCTCACAGGCCTTTAGAAATTCGTCCTCCTACGGAGAAATCTGTCATACAGCGACCTGGTCTTCAGTGCACACCTTTACGAGGCACTACAAGATCCAGCTGCACGAATCAGCCGATGTGGCTTTTGGGAGACGGGTGCTACAGGCAGTGCTATAACGGGTATACGTAATCCCCTTCTGCCTGACTTCTACCTCCTTCCATTCCCCCCCCCCATATATTTTAGGAGTGAGTCACCGCTTTGGAACGTCCCTGCTGTTTTACTGGCCCTCCAGGAGTATCTCCCAGGAGAAAGGAAAATTGGGCTCTTGCCTTGTGAATTTTCCTTCTACGGGAGATCCTCCTGGATGGTCAGTCCCATCTGGAGTGAGGAGTGATTCTGAGGTCCCTGGATCCCGGACACATAGCTTAGTGCCCGTTCGACCCTAGAACCACACCCCGTTGGGAGTGGGAGCATGGAGTTTTAGATCACAGTTTACGTTGATAATAACGTTATTTTCTAGTTACAGAAAATTTTCCAGTTCAGCATAGGTTGAGCAGTGTGAAGTAACACTTGAAAACACTGGAACTTAAGGGCTAGATCCCTCTGAGCATGCTCCAGAAAATCAGGAAGTCTGCCTCCTACTGGTAGTGGCGGGGATCTAACCCTGTTTTACTGGCCGTCCAGGAGGATCTCCCATAGAAGGGAAATTCACAAGGTAAGAGCCCAATTTTCCTGTCTTGAGTGTATGAATATATTAAATTATGTACAAAAACAATCTTAACTCTAACCTTTTGCATGACTTACATGAGTCTCCTCCAGCTGTTATTTTTTTTATTTCCCTTTCTTGTTGACATTCCATGAATCCTATCATACTACCTCCATCCCTTCTTTAATGAGAAAGCATTCAGAGTTCCTGCCTTCATCACCATTTACAAATGGAAGATGTTGTAACATAAGTCTCTTTCAGATCCAGCCCACCTTTCCAGAGCCCCTTATTTAGACAAACCTGGCCAAGCAGACTCACAGTCTGTTTCTTCGGTCCTCACTCAAGCTGCTTTATTATCAGAACATCCAAAGTTTTGTTTCAGTCAACAACTTAGTGTGTACCCTTCTTCTAGTTTTTTCTTGAAAAGATTGGGCAGTCTCATATCTTGTGTTTTCAAGGATACACTCTCTCTAACAAGCCTTTACATCACCCTGCAGGTCTGCTTTCCCTGGAACATGCCTTTCCTCTGAGTCTTTCCCTTTTTTGTGTGCTCCTAGTCTACCTGAGGACTGTGGGTATTTTTTAGACGGACATAGAGCCTGTCCAGCCCCACAACTGCTCTGGGGGCGAACCTCTCCATCTGCTCGCTTCTAGCCCCATCTGAATCCACAACAGATGGATTGGTGGGTTCCCCGGGGCTGTGGTCCACTTGAGAGGTGTTCCCTCCCCCAGCATCATAGAGTTGTGCATGCTTGCCTGATGCTCTAGGCTACTGCTCGCAACTCCATGCTGCTGAATGGGACTTGGATCTGCAGTGTAGGACCACTCAACAGATCAACAGCAGCTCCACGTTCAGCTGTTGCCCTGGCTCTGGCCGGCCCACTCTCTACAGTGCACTCCAGGGTGTTCCAGCACCACCGGCTGGACTGCCACGGAGCAGCCACAGCCTGCTCCATTTGCACATCAGGCGGGCACACTTTACGTGGACTGGCCAACCCAGGAGTGAAGCGGGCTGGCACGGGCAGAAGTTGAGCTTCCATCCATCTGCTTACGCCCTATATGCTCTACTTGACATCAGGTATCTTATCGCATACCAGCCCTGCTGGTCATCATTCTCCAAAGACTCACAGTTGTGGCAGTACTCTATTGGTAACTTCCAGGGTGTCTGTTACAAAGCTCCATGCTAAACATGTGCTTAAAATTAGGCACATGCTGAAGTCCTTTCCAGTATTAGGGTTAGCATGCTCAGCTACTTATAATGTCACCTTCCCTCCCCCAGTGTTACTTTTTACTCTGTTTAACTGCCTATGGCATACTGTTTTAACTGTGACTGTAAAAATATTTGTACACATTTACATGTTAAAAGGAAAACTTAAAAATTCAAGAAAAGAATACATTAAAAACTTTTGCATTTGATAGGTGAAGAGAATAGATGGCACCATTGACAGCTCCCCCTGTTTGAAAGTCACACAGAAGTCCTTTGGCTCACAAAACAGTAAAACAGAAATCGTGTTTTATCGTCTCAGTATGCCTATTGAGTGTGCAGAAGTGTTCTCCAAAATATCTGCAGGAGGGTTGCCAGGCACTAATCTTTTTGGGCCAAAGAATGACTTGGATGATTATGATGCTGATTCTGATTTTGAAGTTCTAATGAAGACAGCTCATGGTCATCTGGTACCTGATCGTATAGAAAAGGAAAAAGAAACTAACAAATCAGAGTTCAATAACCATAAAGATTACACTCAGGAGAAACCTTCACGTCTCAAGCAAAGGTCTGTCATTTGGTTGATCTGATGTTTTTTTGCTATATTAGGTTTGCTGTATACACTAGGAGATGTTTTTTGTTCTCCTTTTCCAAAGTATCAGTAAATCTACTTTATACTGACTATGTAAAGTAGTGATTAGGCCTGGGTCTTAGAAGTCTTTGGTTTTATTCCCAGTTCTTTATGGATTGACTGTGTGAAAATAGAGAAGTCATATGATTTCCTTGTGCCTTAACTCCTGGTTCTGTAAACTAGAGATAAACAAAACCTTCCTACAGAGCTGTTGTGACAATTAAAGCAGATTCTGAAAACCCTCTGCTCTGTCAAGAAGGGAAGGGGAAGATCTCTGTGTTGAGGTGTGAAAGATGTATTTCTGTTCTTGAGAAAACAAAGAAATACTTGAAAGTCTTATAATTTTATGATTTCAGCAATGGCCAAAAATGTTTGACTTAAGGGTATTTTCAGACGTGATGGGGCAGCATTCACCCCATCACGGAAACAACCCGTAGATTCCCCGCCGGGATCACTCCGGCACGGCCAACAGACGTGCCGGGGGATCCTGGTGGGGAATCGGGGAGGGGGCGGGGTCACGCGGCACAACGTGTGGCCGCACGCCCACGCCCCCCCCCCCACGCTCCCCCACCGTCCGCCTTCTGGGGAGACAGGCGAGCGCCGAAATGACCACGGCCCGGAATCCCGATGGGGATTCCAGGCCGTGATCGCCGTCCAGACGTGACGGGCCCCTTCATCCCCGCCGGGAATCTCATTCACCACGCGATCGGCGCCGGCCCCGCGGGTTCAGCTGATCGCGTGGTGAATGAGATTCCCGGCGGGGATTGAGCGTGGTTAACATCTGGGGGGGAACTTCCGGTTCACCAACAGACGTTACGAGGCATCCCCCACCACAGGGAATTGACTGTGGTTGAGTGTGATCTCGTAATGTCTGAAAATACCCATTGTTTAGATAAACTTTGAGTGAATATCTGACCTTTTTATGTTCATTAACTCTTTTGTAATGTTTTTATGGAGAATACTGTGTTCACTTGCTTAGATCTTTATTTTCCTTGTTTGATAATACTCAAATAAACCCCTTTGAACACAGTCCACAAACTACTTACTCAGGAGAAACTGGGCAACAGTGGGATTACTCTGGGGTAAGTGGTCTATGGATTGTGACCTTTAACTTGAATTTACTATGATGATCCCAGTACCTGAAGTGAACAAATGCCTGGACATACTAGAAACCCTTGTCTACTATTTGCAGTCCTCACTGTCACCTGTTATATCAGGTTTCATGCTTTGATTGTAAACTATTTGTTAGAGGGACTTTCTTTTTTGTCCTTTGTAAAAGACTTATTCCACTTCTGTATGCTATAAAAGAAGTGTGCATACAACAGAGATTTCAGAGTTAATGTCTACGTACAGAGTTACAGTGTATCTTTTGGTTTTCTCCAAACTGATAAAGACTGTGATTTGACTCCGTCCTCAATTCTTTGATGTATGCCAGGTTTATGCTCAGAAGAACAAAGCCAGATTACAGCACAAGCCATTCTGCACGGCTCACTGAGGATGTACTGGCAGATGACAGAGATGACCATGATTACTTGATGCAAACTTCTACAGTATGTCAGCAGTGTTCATATTTTTACTGTTTGCTTTTTCTGAAGGTTATATATTTTGGGTAGTAGGATTCTCAGCTGACACACTTGCCTTATGTTTTTAATGTTATGCCCCATGGTAGTTCTGTATTATAAAGAGAGAAACTACAATAACAGTCTATTTTGACCAGATTTGATACCTGATCCAGTCAGAAGCAATTTTTAGGTAAAGCGGCATATACTTACATGGATCTTTACACAAAGCTTCTGTTGACAACAGAACTGATATGTAATGAATACCAGAAGTATTCAAACATTATACATTGAAAGAGACAGCAAATAAATGCATTATCCTGATCCTGTCTTTATTCATTATGTAGAATATTTTATTTATTTTTATTTTATTTTTAAAATTTGCTACCCCGCTCCTCCTGCCACAGGCATCTCGGGGCGGCTTAGAATTCACAAAACCTTAAAACATTAAAACAACAATTTAAAACAACTGAAAGGAGGACAAAAGAAAAATATCCTCTACCCAACAACCCACCCCCTCACCCATCTCCCCCGCCAAATGCCTGGCGGAACAGCCAGGTCTTACAACTTCTCCTAAAAGAGGGGAGATCCGGGGCCAATCGGGCCTCCCCCGGAAGGGAGTTCCACAGCCGTGGAGCAGACACTGAGGATGCCCTCCCCTGTGTGGCCCCCCGGAAGACTTGGGGGACCTTGAGCAGGGTGCCCCCCGATGACCGCTGGGGTCGGTCCAACACCCAGGGAGTGAGGCGGTCCTGCAGATAGGTAAGGCCTAGGCCATTTAGGGCTTTATAGGCCAAAACCAACACCTTGAATTGGGCCCAGAAAACCACTGGCAGCCAGTGCAGAAAGCGGAGCACTGGTGTAATGTGCTCCTGGCAGCCCAGTCCTACCATAAGACGGGCCGCCTCATTCTGCACCAGCTGCAGTTTCCAAGCCGTCACCATCAGTAGCCCCACATATAGCGTGTTACAATAGTCCAATCTAGAGGTGAAAAAAGCATGGATGATGGTGGCCAGGTCAGAGCCTGAAACAAACTGCCGAAGCCGTCGCACCAGATGTAATTGGCGAAAGGCACTCCTCACCACAGCCTCCACCTGGATGTCCAGGCGGAGCTGTGCGTCGAGGAGCACCCTCAGACTCCGTACCTGGGATACCAATGGAGGGCAGACCCCGCCAATAACGAGGGCCACCATCTCCAGCGCCTTACCCACCAACATCACCTCTGTCTTGTTGGGATTCAGCTTGTCGGTTAGTCCTCATCCAGTCCCCCACAGCCGTCAAACACCGAGTAAGCACCGAAGCTGCAGGGCCTGGGTCTCTTGAAAAAAAGAAATACAGCTGGGTGTCATCAGCATATTGATGACACCGCACACCGAACCTCCTGATCATATCACTGAGTGGCTGCATGTATACGTTGAACAGGAGAGGGGACAAAACCGAACCCTGCGGGACTCCACATGAAAGGTCTCGGTATGATGAAAAAAACTCCCCAAGAACCACTCGCTGTGTTCTACTGGTCAGGGAAGAGTGAAACCATTCAAGAACAGTCCCGCCCACCCCTGTACAGTTCTGCAGGCACGTCACCAACATCTTGTGAGCAACTGTATCAAATGCAGCCGAAAGATCTAATAGAACTAACAAGGTTGAATGACCCTGGTCCATTTCCCGGCGCAGATCATCCACCAAAGCCACAAGCGCAGTCTCGGTGCCATACCCGACAAAATCCCGACTGAGAGGGGTCTAGATAACCGACATGGTCAAGATGTCCCTGCAACTGCTGAGCCACTACCTGTTCAATAACCTTCCCTAAAAAGGGAAGGTTAGAGACAGGCCGATAGCTGGCAAGGTAACCAACGTCAAGAGATGGTTTCTTGAGCAGAGACCAAACCGCTGTCTCTTTAAGACAGCCCGGCACTCTGCCCTCCCAAAGGGAGGCGTTGACCACCCCAGCCAGCAACAGCCCCATTGTCTTCTGGCAAGATTTAATCAGCCAGGACGGGCAAGGATCTAATTCACAAGATGTGGCCCTAACAGCCGCAAGAACACCAACCGCATCAGCGGGTGTCACTGACTGAAATTGATCCCACAAAACCAGACAAGACGAGGCTTCCATAACCTCCAGTTCCCCATATGTATTAATTGCAGCATTGAAATCGTGGTGAATCCAAGCGATTTTATTCACAAAATAATCCCCAAACATGTCACAGCGCGCAATAGATGACTCCACTTCAAGGCGGAGGGAGGCTGGACTCACCAGCCCCCACACCACCCGGAAAAGCTCAGCTGGACGGGATTTAGCAGATGCTATGAGGGTAGCAAAAAACTCTTTTTTCGCTGCTCACATAGGTATGGCATAGGCCCATAAACGGGTTCTATGACGCAATCTGTTGGTTTTCATCACACAAACAACGCCACCATCGCTTCAACCACCGCCCTTCTCGCTTCAGCCGCCGCAGTTCTTCGGAGAGCCAGGGGGGCCTGCGGGGCTGTCACCTGGGCAGCGGACGCCTAGGAGCTGTCCAGTCAATGACCTCAGTCAGCAAGGTATTCCATAACACGATGATGTCATTGATGGAACAGTTGTCAAGGTCAGAGGGAAACTCACCCAGAGCCTTCCAGAATCAATCAGGTTCCATCAGCCTCCAGGGGCGAACCATCCAAATCGGTTCTGCACCTTTCCGGGACAGACAATTGCCAGGAGCGAGGACTGCAGAAGGTAATGGTCCATCCTTGGCAAGGGTACAGCTGATAACTCCCCCACTAACGGAGCACCCGCCTCAAGGTCAGTGCAAAACACAAGGTCTAAGGTATGTCTCCCCTGATGTGTCAGGCCGATTACTCCCTGGGACAGGTCAATGGTTGCCATGGCGGCCATGAACTCATGCTCCGCTCCCACAAGGTCAGCGTTGGTGTGAATGTTGAAGTCCCCCAAGACTACTGCCTTCAGGGACCGCAACACCACTCCCGACACCACCTCTGCCAAAGCATGTAGGGAAGCTGCTGCACAGGTAGGTGCACGGTATACAAGCAGCACTCCCAAACTGTCACCCGCCAAATCAAACACAAGGTGAAGACCCTCAATACCTAATATGGATTGCACAGGATACCTCTTCACAGTCCAACCCTCCTTGAAAGGGTAATTTCAGACGTAATGATACCACGGTCAGCAACAGTGAACCCCCTGTGGCAGCCGTTGGTCCCGTTATGTCTGTTGGGGCTCCCACCAGATGTTCACCCCAGTGAATCCCTGGCGGGAATCTCAATGACCACGATTGTGGACCTCCGGCCGCCCGGAGGTCCAGAATCATGGTGGAATCGGGCTCCAACCGTAGTTGGATTGGCCATGATCCGGGATGGGCCAAAGGTTACGTCTGTAACCTTCAGCTCAGCCAGACCGTGGTCCGGCTGCTGCGCCCGCCCGTCTCTCGGAGGGCAGTGTGTGTCGGCGGTGTCTGTCGGCTCTGTGCGGACGCATGTCGCGCTGCGCCACACAGCCCTGCCCCCTCCCCGATCAGGCCAGCACGTCTAAAGGACAGACGGCCTGATTCATGACCGGGATCCAAAACAGATCCCGGTGCGTGGTTCAGCGTAGCGGGCCTAGTGGCCCACTACATCTTGAATTACCCTACCCTGAATCATGGCTGTTCCCCCCCCCCCCGCCGTCCCTCCGAACGCGGCTGATGCTGCATGGAATACCCGGCCGGAACGAGGTCAGTCAGAATAGGGCCCGACTCATTGTCCAGCCAGGTTTCCGTGATACATACGAGATCGGCGGCATAGTCCAGGATTACCTCCTGGACAGTTGTTGCCTTATTCACCACCAGTCTCACATTTAACATCAACACAGGGCTGCCCCCCCCCCCCCCGACCAAGGACCATCTGCCTATCTGCCTGGGGGTAGTGAGCAGGACTTGTAATGAACACCTGTCCCATTTCACTGATCTCACCTCCCCCCAACTGGTACCATATCTCCCCTGACCCATCACGACCGCAATGGCTGCCCCCTCCCGGCTGGCCCCCCAAGCTCCGGCCCCCCAGTCTGCCCTTCCCTGGCAGTGAGGGAGATCTTCCCTCCCCCCCATAAAAATTCCCCACCCCTCCTCACTAACCTGCTTATTTGCCATCCCCCCAAAATAATAAAATATTATACAAGAAAACCCCACTCCCTCTACCCCCTTTGCATAAAACCACAAACTAAACCCCTCTAATCCTCCCACCAAACTCCCACCTCCCCAAGCTTCCCAAAGGTAGCCCCATGGACCCCACTCAAGGGCCACACCTAAGGGCCCTTTGGCGTTGGCCGTAGGCGCACACCCGCGGTGGAGCCAACAGGCACGCCGCTCTTCAGCCCTCTCGGATCGGAAACCCTGCCCCTGAGCCACCAGGGGAAGCCCCTTTGGTCCCGCCCCCATCTCCCTCTGCCACCGGGAGGGGGGAAAAGTCACAAACAGGGACCAAGGCGCCCAAGTCACTCCCCGGTATGGCTTAGGTAGGGTAGCTGTTTTGGGGGGCGAGTCCAACTGCTTCCAGCCCCCATCCCGCCCCTGAGCCACCAGAACTGCTATCGAAATTGTGTGGACTGATTGCAGAATTGGCCTTTTAATATACCAGTTTATGTTTCTAGTGTTTGCAGACATAATGGAGCTGTATTAATGTTGTGTGTACTGTGATGAGAACATACGTTCAGCCTTTCTGTGTTATGTGAAATTAGATTGCTGCTGCTTCCTTTTTCCAGCCTAAATCGGGTACTTCAGTGTGGTACATAGCTTGTTCTGCATTGACGTTATTGTTCTTATGAGCTTCGTACGAGGATTGTGTTGCTGGATCCACAACTGTCCTGAGCATGGTGGTGGAAGTCCTAATGGCGGGGAATATTGCACTGTAAACATTTGCCACAGAGCAGAGCCAGCCATCAGATACCGTACTCCACTCCAGTGTGCAGAGGAGGAGGGGCATGGCGGGGAGAAGAATGAGGCTATGGTACATAATATAGGCATGGGCAGAGCTCGCAACCACTCTTAGGCTGCTTTTAGATGTACGCAGCACACACGCGGCATAAAATCACCTTGATGTCGACGTATTTAATTTGTGGTTTTAAAAGAATGTGCAGCCGGCTTTTACGCATGAAATGTCGCGTCTAAACCCCACCTTAAACACAGCATGATTTTATACCGCATATACGCTGCGCACGTCTAAAAGCGGCCAAAGATATCCCTGTACCTACTGGAGATGACAGAGATGTGTGCACAGCTCAGTTAAGATAAACCACCACTCCTTTCCCTGGGTTACCCTACACGCATGCACTATGTGCATGTGCAATTGTAGTTTTGGTCCATGTGCGCACCAAAGGAGCACAGACCTTGGATCAGGGCATTACAGAATTAATTTTCAGTAAGATTATCCCTCCTCAAAAAACTAATTCATTATTATTAGATTGTGGGGAAAATCAGATTTATAAGCAAAAAAATTGTTCTGAATCACAAGTATAATAAAAATACAAACCAAATATTAACATCACAGGTGACTGTTAATTTATTGACAGTACTATTATTCAGTGAGAATCTTTCCTGGACAAGAACCTGCTAACGTCTGCGTGGGATGGATTACATCTGACTTCCATCAATATGACACATTCTTTGACTTGGACAGAGTTCGCACTGTTACAGTTACACTAGGAGATGAAAAGGGGAAAGTTCATGAGAGGTTGGTTTTGCTTTTTCCTTCATTTTATTTGAGATATTTTACATGTATTCTGATATCTCACACCTATGTAAAATGGGAGTAACTCTGCTGAAGTCAGTTTAGCAAAACATGTATAACTGCTGTTAGAAAATTTAAGTTCTAGTTTGGAAACATGGGAAATCAAGATCCGTGGATATAGGATTAAGTAATTGAAAATAATTAAAGGCAGATAAATATGCAGCAAAGTATAGTCACTAATACCACATATCTTTGGAATTTGTATATTCTATGAAGACTTGATAGAATAGTAGCTTGACCAAAACACTGAATTTTGAAGACTAGAATTGGTGCACGCTTTTTGTACCATTTCAGTCATTAAAAGGTCATACAAAGTTTTGCTAGTTATGTTGCACAATCTGATCTTTCATGTGATTTTCTAACATTTCTGACATGGATAAAGCCTACATTTTAGATTGCACATTTTGTAACAAAAGAGGCAAATGCACCTTTGTCCTAACCTGGGTTTCACTGTTAGGGTGATTTTGTGTGCTACAGGATAAAAATTAGGGCCGGTGCCTTTAAAGCTAGGGTGAGAAACCAATTTGATCCAGGGGTAACACTGACAATTTAAAATTGTCATGTGGATGGACCCAAAAAAAAGGTGGGGAGAAAACAAAGATAGGCAAAATGCAGGCACGCGCCCTCAATGTACCACGGCACCTCCTACAGATTCAGCACAAAATTTCTTCTCCCTTTCCCCCTCCTGAGTTTCCATTTTCTGTCCCTGCTACTACTGGATCATGTCCTGTGACAGTGCCCCTGCTGTTTTGACACATTGCCAAGGAGATCCTACCCCCAAGGAAGGCACATACTATGACAGCGCTCTGCACTTCCCAGGGCTGGGGCCACAGAAGGCTGCTCCCAAGAAATGCACACTTTGCGACAGCTCTGCTTCACTCTCCATGTTGGGGGCCATAGGAGCATATCCTGGGAAACTGCTTCATAATGCAGGGCCCAGGTGGACCCTCCATGGGTGGACCACTTAAAGAAAGGCTGGCAAATTAAACACAGGACTTCTGGGTAGTCAAGGGGGGCTGCACCAAAAGGAAGTCTGGGTCAGTAGCAGCCTGTCAGCTGGAGGTTCCCAATCCCTGGTTAAAAAGAAGCACCTGACTCCTACCTACCTGATGGTCAGGTCTTTTCTCACTTGGTCAGGGGAGGACGGTATAGCTAAGCCAAGCAAGAATATTTAAGCTGTGCACTATATGTGGAACTTCCTTTTGGGACTTGTTAGGTGAGCTGTTTGGTTCTACATTTTGTTTCCAATAAGTTCCTGAAATTTTAGATATTTACATATATTTTTCTAAGGGTAATTTTAGACGTTACAAGATCACGGTCAACCACAGTGAAACCCCTGTGGTGACCAAAAGTCCCGTAACGTCTAAATGATTTCCGCCAGATGTTCACCATGGTGAACCTCCGGCGGGAATCATTGTGATCACAATTCTGGACTTCTGGAGGTCCAGAATCGTGGTGGGATTGGGCCCAAACCGTGGTCACGGTAACCACGGTCCGGAATTGGCGGAAAGTAACGTCTGTTACCTTCTGCCAGCTGGATCGTGGCCCAGACCACGATGCGGGATCAGGTGCAGCGGTTGGATTGGCCGCTGCGCCCACCCGTCTCCCAGAGGGCGGGTGGCCGGGGGAGCACAGGGGGCGGGGCTGTCCGGCTGCATGTCGCGCCGTGCAGCCCTCCCCCCTCCCCAGTCCCCCGTAGGAATCAGCCGGCACGTCTAATGGACGGCTGGACTGATTCCTGTCCGGGATCCAAAACAGATCCCGGACCATGGTTCAGCGTGGCGGGCCGATTAGCCTGTCACGTCTGAAATTACCCTAAATCTCTTGAATCTGCAAAATCAAGTGAAAATAGTTTTTTGTGAGATTTCTGACACTTTGGGCTTCTGGTCAGGTTAGAATTAACATTAAAACAGCTGTTCCTACTATGTCTCTTTGTAATATTTTATCTGGACTAGTTTTTCCAGCATGAAGAAATGTTTGAAAATACATGGTGGCTCCTATGGCATGTCAGTGCTTGAATACATGGGCTACATCCTTAACTTACCATACTATCTCACATACCATCCATAAATTTATCTCTTGAAATTCAGCATCAAACGCAGCAACTGCTATATGGTGTGTGCAGGAGAGAGCATAAGCCCTGGACAAGGACGCAACAATAATGGATTAGAGATTGGTTGTTTGGTTGATGCTGCAAGTGGTCTGCTAACCTTCACTGCTAATGGCAAAGAGCTGAGTACTTATTATCAGGTATTTGTTTATATGATGCTGCCCTTCCTTCCAATAATAAATGCTATTATATTGGAATTTTACTAGATTTATTAATAGAAAATACATCAAGTCACTGCTACCAATAATAAGCTTCTATCTACTCTGACCACAAATTTTAATCTTAAAAGTATCACATAATCGCTTTTAGTTATTAATAGTTGATGCATTTTATATGTCTTTTCTGTCTTCAGTAATTTTGTATTTTTGTTTGTCCATGATACAGGTTGAACCAAGTACTAAATTATTTCCTGCAGTATTTGCTCAGGCTACAAGTCCCAATGTTTTTCAATTTGAGTTGGGAAGAATAAAGGTAAATAACTTAAACACTTACTTGTTTTTATACTAGAGTTGTAAGTAATTAACTAAATCATCAATTATTCCTATTTTATTCACTTCAGTAAGTTCCTTTTATTGTGGATGGGTTTTTTTGGTCCAAGGGTTTGGACTGGCATTTTGACCATCAGATAGTTCCAAAGAACATGATTTTTGTATGTCTAAAATTGACAAGTTCAGTGTATATAAGAACATTAAAAGGGAAAGTGTCATCCTGGATCAGACCAATGACTCATCCAGCCCAGCATTCTATCTCCGTTGGTGGCTACTTTTAGTTGCTTCAAAGAATGACATAACAAGTCATAGTGGAGTGATCCAAAATATTTCCTTTTATTTGTTTTAAATCTGCTGCCAGTTAATTTGATAGAGTGTCCCCTAGCTGATGATCCATTCAGCTTCCTGAGACTTTAGGCTGACCTTATATATAGGTCATCAGGTACAGGATCAGGATCCTATTAAGAGACATGGGGCTATGGCCAAACCAGCACAGGGAGGACCAACATAATACATCCAAGATCCACCACCAGCAATGGCAGTGGCACTAGGGAACTCATCCCCTTAATCTCCTCCCTGATTTTCTCTGGAACCCTTTGTTCCCTGTCACCAAACTAAACATGTGCATCTGCAACTTAGTAGATGTATTCCTGTCTCTCTCTTTCTGTTCCCCTTCCCTTCGCCTCCCCTCCCTTGTCTCTCTGAGATTATAAGCTCACTGGGATAGGGATCTGTTTATAATCAATGACTGTAAAGTGGCTTGCTCATGGCTGCTCACACTTGCTTTGTTCCTCAAAGCATAATCACCTGTTCTCTTTTGCTTCCCCCCATGCCTGGAACTCCCTCCCCACCCCCCTGAATACATTTGTTCCCCTCCCGACCTTCAAATCTCTCCTGAAAACCTGCCTATTTCATCAGATTTTCCCTTGCTCCTCATCCCCTTAGTCACTCTTCATTCCCTGATGTAACTATGTAACTAATCTAAGCATGCCTACTTCCTGCCTTCATGAACGTATCCTTTCTCTCCCTCTGTTGTCTCCCTTGTCTCCTTTCCCTTGTCTAATCATAATAATAATTCAAAAAATCTCCCATGTTAACCCCGTCAATTTATTTGTGTGGAATAGCCATGAGAACAGTATTGCAGTCCAGTTGAAACAAATTTCTAAGAGTCCATAGGAGCCTCTCAGTCAGGGGTGGCTGGTGGGTTTTGAGGTTGGAGGGGCAGTAAGGCCGGTCCGGTCCGCCGGTGGTGGGCGTAGCCAGGGCAACGGTGGGCGGAGCCAGGGCAACGGTGGGCAGAGCCAGGGCAACATAACCCAGCAGCAAGGAATTCCGAGGGTTAATGTTGGATGGACATTACGTTATTTAATCCAGCAATTTCAGTTAGGTTAGGCAGCTTATAATCACCTTCTCTGCCAGGTTTAAAAGCAGGCAGACAAACTTAAACCTCACTTACAAGCAGTTTTAGCAAAGACACACACACGCAGCAGAGGTTAAGAATACTGCTTCAGAAAGAAGGGACTTGCTGCATGTATGGGTGATTTCAGACGTGACGAGATCACGCTGAACCACACTGAACCACGGTGAACCACGCAGCAGGGCGAAAGGCCCCTGCACGTCTGCACAGCGTGCGCCAGATGTTGGCCACGCTGAATCTGCAGACGGGGTCAATTTGAACCACGCTTCCCGGGCTAGCCGGGGGAAGGTCCCGGGAAGCGTGGTCAAATGGACCGCGGG
>QEPC01010682.1:4808985-4825532 GCA_003113815.1 Sphenodon punctatus
GTAGGTCAAGCGGTTTTTGCAAAATTGGGGCTTCAGCAGTCGCCTGTTTATAATGAAG
This sequence comes from Sphenodon punctatus, assembly GCA_003113815.1. Classification (NCBI taxonomy): domain Eukaryota; kingdom Metazoa; phylum Chordata; class Lepidosauria; order Sphenodontia; family Sphenodontidae; genus Sphenodon; species Sphenodon punctatus. The sequence continues at coordinate 4,809,044 of QEPC01010682.1, forward strand.
AGTGGCTGTACATTTAAGTATTCAGGCAGCTGCCGCTGCCTGAAAATCAGGGTGGAGACTACGGGGATGAGCACCCAGGAAAAGCTGTTTTAGAAGTTACTATGTCTGTTTAATTCACTTATTTTCCTTTGTACCTTCTGTGGAAGGAGGTGGCTGCTAATACTTAACACAGGCATAAAAATTGTCAGCAGTGCCTAAAAAATTGGATGGAAGATGTTTTAGTAAATGTTACAAATATAAATAAATTTATATTAGAATATGGTGATTACATTTTAAAAGTTTTTCTTTACCCTACTTTTTCTTGTTGATGTATTCTCAGATGTGTCACTTGCTTCAGTACCTCTGTGACTGCCAGATACGTCACCGAATTGAAGCCATTGTAGCATTTTCAGATGATTTTGTATTAAAGCTTCAAGAAAACCAGCGCTTCCGATACAATGAAGTTATGCAAGCATTAAACATGTCTGCAGCATTGACTGCCAAGAAAACAAAAGAGTTTCGGTCTCCACCTCAAGAACAGGTACAATTTCCTACTTTATCCTGGTCTTGTGAATGGTAGAGAAACTAGGGGCTCCCATTCTGAACATTCATTCAGGCCTTGCCTGCATATTGAATAATTTTTGAAGCTAACACTCAAGATGAAATCATAGATCCATTAAAGCAGAGGCCCCCAAACTGTGGATCATAACCCCAGTCTGTAGATGGCGTCATAATCATGACTGATATTTGGTATACTTTCCATGTCTTTGTTGGTATCTGGCAGCATGGGATATGCAAGTCTCAAAATGGATTCACAAAGGCAGACGTTTGGGAACTATTGTACTAAAGTCAATGAGAGATTTGTCTTGACTTCAGAGAGCCAAGATGTCACCTATAATATAATATATAATAGCAATTATGCACTTAAGTTCATCCATCTTCATAGTCTTGAGAAGACTATGGCCGTTTGTACATGCACAGCGCAGCTGTGCCGATGGGTGGAGATGGGTGTGGAAGGGTGGGTGAGCACACCCAGCAAACAGTTACACAGACAGTGCTGCAGGGGCTTGTGGGAAGCAAAGGGGAGGGGCTGGCAAACACTCAGCGGCCAAACACCCACCCGAGGAAGTACCCAGCAAACACCCGTGCAAGTACACGGACAGCCGGGACCGGCACAGTGACAGCACAACATGGCCGACCGAGGGCAAACAAAGCCGCACAACATGACCCCGCCCTCCGAGCCGCCAGGACCTGCATGGGCGGGGCAGGAGGGAGATGGGATGACAGTGGATACAAAGGAGCTGCTCCGCAGAGACCCGGCACAGAGTCCAAGCAGTCCGGCACCAGGCCCACCTCACCCCCAGCAGAGCAGCACACACAGAGCAGGCAATAGAAGCATACAGGGACGGGCCCACAGGGGGGCAAGGGAGGGGGGGAAGGCACCCACACAACACAGGCAACCCCGTAACACCCCCCCAGAGGCACCTGCACAAGGGGAGAGGTCAAAGCAAAGCACAACATGGACACACAGGGAAGGAACACAATAAAGTTTAATAAAACGGGGAACCAGCAACAGGGGGCAACAGCAGGGTAGGGGGACGGGGCAACAGAAAGGGGGGCCAGCGCCGGCAGGAACGGGGCAACACCCGGTCAATAGGGTCACTGACCCCGTGTCCGGCGCCAGTACTCAGCCTGCGCGCGGTCCAGCCAGTGCAGCCAGTCCAGGACGAGCAGGAGGACCTCCAACAACTCCCCCTACTCCCGGGTCTGCTCCGCAATCATGGCTTGCACTGAATGGGACAGAGGGAGAGGCGACAGCCATCAGAGCCAGCCCCGGGCACCAAGGAACAGAACTCCCCATGGAGGGACACAGGGACAGGGCCCAGCAAACAGGCAGCACACTCACGGATGCCATCTAACAGCTTCCCTGCCGCCCGCATGTTCCACGCCGCCCGCTCCAGCTGCAGGACCATCCCGCCCAGGTGCAGGATCACCAGCAGCACGACAACAGTAGCTGCAGGAGAGAAGGGACAGGGCAATGGGGAACGCCTGCACCAACGGTCCTGGAGAGGGCCAGGGGCAGCAACAGCACCAGGGGCACACCCCACACGCTGATAGCCACTACCTGGAAGAGCACCCAGACCCCTGCACCAAGGGAGATTGGAGGGGCCAAAGCCCGGGGCCAGCACAACCCCTACTCACACTCAGCCGCCCAGCACCCCTGTTGCCACCGCCCATCCTATCCCATCACCACCACCACTTACGGACCGCATCAACAGGGGGCGACAGCAGAGGGGAGCGGAGGGGAGGTGCAGGGCCAGGGCTGCATCAACGGACAGGTGAGCCAAGGGGGTGCTCACCCGACTGCCCACCGCCAATACCACCCCTTGAGCATGCCCATGCAGGAGCGCCCTGCAGGGAAGCTGCCAGGGGAACACACACCACACAGACGGAGCACACCCCACAGGCCCGAAGCCCACCAGTACACACCAAGCACACTGCCTGCACACAACCACACAGATGGGGGCAGGAGGGCTGGCAAGGGGAGGGGGCACCAAGGCGACAAAGCAGCAAGAGAAGCAAGGCAGGACAGACCATCACAGAACAGCATTTTATTGGTGCTGGGGGAACGGGGTCCCCTGAGCAAAGAGAGGCAGAGCAGGGGGATGCAGGTGGATCCATGCCCGGGAAAGAGGAGCACAACAGGAGCGCACAGGTGTGCCCGCGGACAGCGAGTGAGGGCACCAGGGAAGCCCCAGCAGGAAGGAGCCACGGTCACCCAGAGGGGGTGATGGGGTCCTGGAAACCATGCGACAGGCGGCATCGAAGCATCTGTCAGTGCACCGTCCGATCAGGCACGGGGGGTTGGGGGACAGGCAAAGCACCGTCTAGGGTGGCAGGGAGCGGGTGGCGGCGAGGCACAGATCATGAAGGTCCGGTGAGCGCTCCCAGGATGGCGTTCCCTCCACTAGACCCTCCCACGCGAACAGGCACCGTCAGAAGCCCCGGGAGCGCATATGAGCATCCACCAGGAAGCGGGGAAGGAGCTGATTCACACCGGCGGCTGCAGCCCGCACAGCTGGAAGGTCCCTCACCAATCGAAGGGTGGCGAGCTCCACAGCGGAAGGGTCCCCGGTCCGGAGGGGTCCACCAACCTCGGGGCACAGCAAGCCCAGGTCCCACAGGAGGACCCTCACATCCGAGGGTGCATGTGGGATACCGCGGGCATGCAGGAGGGCGCTGGTGTACAGGGCAGGAACAGGGGGACCTTGGACAGCAAGACGAGGCCCTACCCGGGTCGCCCCATCAACTGGTGAGCGACCGTAACCTCCACAGTGGTCCACGGCATGACAACGGCGGGCGGGTGTCCCCCAGGAGGTTGGCGCAGGAGGGCGAAGCCGAGCTCAGAGGCACACCCCCGGCATGCTGGGGCACCGACCTGGTGTCCCATCGTCCACATGTACCGTGACAGGAGCCGAAAGCCAGCTGACACCGATGGGGTCGTCCACCAAAATCTGAACATCGGGGCTCAGCTACAGGACCCCCAACAGCATGTCCGCACAAGGCGGCTACCCCTCCCCAACATCCCCGGCCAAGTGCCACGCACCACAGCCAGCCATGACTGTAGTGGGGCCTGCTCCGGTGAAGCAGCAGGCGGGAGACGGAGGACTGCAGTGACTGGGACGAACATGTAACGAGGGGCAACCCTCGTCTACAGGCAACCTTGCATACCAGAGATAGGCCGATCCGCTGGGGCCGGGGCTCCACAATCCACACACAGGACTGAAGGGATACAGCACAGGTGATGAGAGTTGAGCGAGGCCACGGCCGGGCAGTGTGCCAGGCCAAGTATCCACACCGCACAAAGCTGCAACATGCAAAGGCTGACCATGGCAGGGAATAATGTATAGCAGGTGCGGATGCTGTGGTACCCTGAGGTTCCCAGGCTTGCAAGGTATTGTGGAGTCACTAGGCAGTGGAGCCAGTGTGAGCCATTTATTTAGATGCTTGTTAACATCAAGAGCTTTTGGGGATACTATTGGCTAACAGGAGTTAGTTCCAGATACTTGATTGTCAAATCTGTTTCTACACCCCTGAAGAAGGGTTTTTTGAACCCGAAACGCGTCGGGTTGTAGATTGTTTTTATGATTGTATTGAAGTTTTATTTATTTGTAATTTGTTGGTTTATTATATAAACACTTCTTTATATTCATCCATTCTCAGCATCTTTGTATGTTTTGGGGTTGTGTGTTGGCCCTGCGTCTGTGCCTGGTGAAGGCGCTGCCGTGTGTGCGGGAGGCCACGATGTTCCCATCCATGCAGAGGAACTTGTCCAGCTCCTCCTGGAACTCGGCTGTGTGCATGGTCCGGCCGGACTTGAGATTGTTGTCCTTGATATTTTTATATCCAGACCTCAGGTCCTTTGCCTGCTGCATACACTGGGTGACATCCCTATTGTACCCCTGCCGCTGCATCTTCTGGGCGATGGCTTCATAGACCTGTCTGGTCTTGTAGCTGCGCTTCAGGTCATGCTGGACCCTTTCGGACCCCCACACTCGTATAAAGTTCCAGATCTCCTGCCTGGACCAGGGCTCCCCCTTTTGGGACCCGCATGTGGGGGGGCCGACTGGCTTGGCCGCATGGGGCCCGCCCTGTGGCTGTGGTAGCCATGGAGATGGTCATATCCTGTTGGGGGTAGTGCATTAGGGGTTACTCCAGGTCCTGCTGTTCCCCTCAGCGCCCCGTGTGGCCTGCCCTCCCCTCTCCCGGTGGTGCAGTGCTCTGTTGTCTGGGTGCTGTCCTGGGGCGACGGGGGAACGGGTTATGCGGCGGCTGCCTGCCCTGTGTTCCCTGGACTGCGGTGCTGGGGTGCGGCCCTCCCATCCTGGTTGGAGGGGGTTTTCCCTCGCGATCACCTCGCTATCGCTGCTGCTACTCTGGCTGTGCCCCTGGGATGTGCTGGGCTGGGGCTCCTCGGTCTGTAGGGGGGTCGGTGCGGACCCTCTGCCCTGTGCTGGGAGACGTGCACTGTGTTATGGCTTGGTGCGTCCTCCCACCTTTCCCCCCCCGGCCGCTGTACCCGATTCTGACCCGGGGTCTGGGCCACGACCCGGAATTGGCGGCGGTAACAGACGTTACCGGCCGTCAATTCCCAGCCGTGGTTCAATTAACCACGCTTTCGGAGATGGTGGCCGGACCATCATCGAAAGCCTGGTTATTTTGCTCACCGCCGGTGGTTTACCATGGTGAACATCTGGCGGCGAGCAACCAGACATTACGGGACCATACGCCACCACGGCGGATTGTCCGTGGTTGGCTGTGATCTTGTAACATCTGAAAATACCCTATGATGCCTGAATTTATTCCTGTACTCACTAGGCAAGTCAGTTCTGCCATAGCCTCAGTTTTTCCAGCTGTAAAAGGGGTGCTGGCAATTTAGCTGGCCAACTGGTTGGTGTACAGTGAGCTGAGTAGAAATAGAGTGGTCCAACCATGCTGCATTAGCCTTAAATTCCATCGCCTTCTGTCTTCTCAAGACAATGAAGATGGATGGACTTAAGTGCAGAATTTCTGATCTTCAGTAAAGAATAATATTCTCTGTCTACAGCTGTGATGTAGTCTCACATTTATGATGTAGGTGCTAGCTGCATCTAATTGGAAACTGTTGTTCTAATCAGTAACTACTAGGGTGCTCCTCCTTTTCCCTTCTGCCTCTCAATAATCCACATAAATGCCCAAAAGGTTGTAAATGGAGGGGCAGGTACCATCCACCTGTTTCTAACCACTGATTAGCTCTGACTTGAAACAGATCCCACTTACTGCGGGGGAATATTTTCATCGGTGTTAGATCAGGGTTAATTAAAATTAGTATTGTTGCTCTGCTCCCTCTTCCCCAAACAGTGGAAAGTTTCCAAGGTAGCATTTTCTGGATTGGTTTTGTTTTGAGGAGAGAGAGACTGGAGTTTTATGGTGTGTATGGAAACCCATTTCTTTTCAGATTTACAGGCTGAGGAGGATTGGATGGGGAAACAGCTGGCAACACCCTGTAAGGAACCAAGGGCTGAGGCAGGAGAGTAAGAAGGATCGGATCCCAGGGGTCTAGGAGTTGTACAAGATCAGATAGGGTCTGGAGATTCAGGGCGGGATCTGGGTCCAAGAGCTGGAGCATCAAGGTGTGGAAATAATCACATTGACCAGGTGGCAGTTGGGACGGATGTATCAGGCAAAGAATGTACAGATGGAAGGACGAAGTAGGCAAGATGGACAGACAGATATACAAAGCAGGCAGGAAGGACAGACCGGCAGGAGGGCAGAAGAGCAGACTTACGGACCTGCAATATTGTAGGCATACTGGGCATCATGTAGCATGCTCCTGAAGAGCTAGGGAGCAAGCATCATAACAGACTGCAATGGACAGTCACATAGCAGACTCTAGTACAGCTGCAGCGCAAGCATCTTAGCAGCTGCCAAACCAACTCCAGGGCAGACACCAGGCAGGCTCCAGGGCAGACACATGACTCAGGAACATGGAGTGGAGCAGACACAAATCAGGAAGGGGTTATGGACAAGAAAGGGGACTGTAAAGGAATCAGGATGTTGACTGATTCACCAAGCTCTCTCTGGCTTCAGACTGGCCTTGTATACAGGCTGGGAGCTAGGAAGGTGGGGATGTGGAGCAAGACTGAGGAGGTGTATGGCTTGACCAGCATTGGAGTAGGTTTTCAGAGCTAATGCTTGGTCATGGTCAGCGTGAGCTGGTGGTGCTGCAGAATCAACCACCACCTCCAAGGGCCCAAGGGTGCTGGCTCAAGCCCACAATCCTTACCTACCCATAGTGCTCCCTCAAACAAATAGATCAGCAGTACACTTGCCCCAAAACTGCTCCTCTGCAGATTTCTTCTCAGAAGCCCAGCACTACAGGGGTTCCCCCGAAAGACACTTTGACATCTTCCCCCAAGACACTTTCAGCCTTCTATGTCTAGCTCAGACTCACTTCTGCTTCAAAACTGGTTCTTCTGCTTCAGTCACATCTCCTATCTTTCTATTAACAAAAAGGCTGAATGGTTCTGCTTGCCCCCACACAGCATGTGTCCAGAGGTTTTACATTCTAAGAGGCACTGGGCACCAGAGCTTCCCATTCCAAGGATACACCAGTATTTATTCTTGTGGTTGGTGTTTTTGTTGAGCAAATGTCATTTGTTTTAGAAAAAGCAATTTGTTTTTAAATAGGTTTATTTATAGGCTATGATGGTGGAACAAGTGGTTTTTTTTAAAATGCTCAACTTGTGCGATGCAATTCTCACCAACAGATAGACACAAAAGTCCCTAGAGTGCCTCAGGGAAGACTGAAAAGCAGAAACCTACCCTTTATGAAGATTGTTCACTCTTAGAGCTCAGAAGAGTAGGAAGAGCAGACTACAAAGACAATTATCGGAGAGACCCTCTGTCTAGTCAAGCTTAATATGCTCTCCCTGTAAAGACTAGCCTCAGCACCATTTCCAAATGTGTCTGACATTTCCAGTACAGCGGTGCCACCTAAAACAACCTCAGAGGTCCCTGTGAGATTATGTAACTCCTAAGACAGTTACATGAGACAGACTCATTTTGGAAGGAAGGAGTTCCTTGCTAAGGAGCCAGTGCACTCTACTGTCGTGGTGGATAAGATGTTTCAGGCTAAATTGGCAACATTACAGGTGCCACCAGCAAGAACAGTGCCAGACATTTCCCTGAAGTCAACAACACTGAACAGAGCCAGCACACTGGCAGAGATTCTTCAGCAGTACTGTAAGAAGCTTTTAAAGGGCAATCAACCAAGGCATCACAGAGACTTGGTGGGATGACTCTAACAATTTGAATGCAGAAACAGAAGGGTATAACTTGCTCTGAAAGGATAGCCAGGACAGAAGGGGAGGGGGAGTAGCATTGTATGTCAAGAATATATACACCTGTACAGAAGTCTACGAGACCGAGAGTGGCCGTTCTCTTGAGACTATCTGGGTTAAGATAAAAGGGGAAAACAACAGTTGAGATGTTATGATGGGGGTCCACTACAGACTGCCAAACGAAGCTGAGGAAGTAGACTTGGACTAGCGGTAATGGGGAACTTTAACTACCCTGATATTTGCTGGAGGACAAACTCCACTACACAAAAAATGACCGCCAAATTCTTGGATTGCATTAGTGACGACTACCTCTGTCAGAAGGTTGAGAAAGAACCAGGGGATCATCTATCTTTGACTTGGTCCTAGACAGTAGGGAAGAACTGGTGAATGATGATTGGTAGAGGGGATTGCAGGCCAGAATAGATAGAGAGGTGATCAGAGAGTTACCTGGCTATAAGGCCTGAAACAACAAATCACAGTAAATACTGTTTCCACTGGAAACAGATCATTTGCCTTCATTCACACAAGGCAGAAACTTACCAGCTTTTCTGCTGTTTTTGCCATTTGTCATTATTTTTCACTAGTTGAACAGAGCTGCTACAGGGCTGATCTCAAGTCCTATGCAGAAAAAGTAATTAAATTGATGGAAAATGAGGGGAAAAAACCACAGATGCCAATATCTACAACGATGGAGGCATGGAATTACTGGAGACTGACAAAGTACTGCCGAACCCTCTCAAGCACTCCCAAAATGTCTATATTTCCCTGTGGAACAGGAACACTTGCTCTTGTCTCAGCCCTACTGGCTACTTTGAATGAATTCACGTATTCAGGGCTATGAGTTATAGACCAGGGTACTGAATGAACTGGTGGAAGTATGTCAGAGCCTCTGACAACTATTTTTGAGAGCTCTTGAAAAATAGGTGACGTGCTAGAAGACTGGAGACATTTTGCAGATGACACAAAACGGATGGGTAGAAGATAGAATTAGAATTTTAAAAAAAACTTGATAGGTAGGAAAACTGGGCTGAAATTAACAAAATTGAATTCAACCAAAATAAATCTAAATTTTGCACTTAGAGAAAAAAAACCAAATGCATACGTATAAGATTGGGGATATGTGGCTTGGCAACAGCACATGCAAAAGGAAACCTGTAATTGATCGCAAACTGAGCATGAGTCAGGAATGTGATGTGGATGCCAAAGAAGTACTAATTCAATTTTAGGCTGTGTTGTCTCCAATTCAGTTGAGGTAATAATTCCACTCTATTCAGCAGTGGTCGTATCTTACCTGGAGTATTGTTTCCAGTTTGGCATGTCTCATTTCAAGATGTACATTGACAAATTGGAGCAGGTTGAAAGGACGGCAACAATGATGATAAAGGGTCTGGAAAGCAATTCTTATGAGGAAAGTTTGAAGAAACTTGATATGTTTAATCTAGCAAAGGGAAGATTAAGGGGAGACATGATAGGCTTCAAATATCTAAAAGACTGCCACCAAAAAGATGGCAAGGAACTGTTCATCATTCCTACAGAGGGCAGTATAGTAGAACAGATAATAAATGGACTCAAATTACAAGAAGGTAGATTTCAGTTAAATATAAGAAAAAACTTCCTAATCGTAAGAACTATTTGACAATGCAACAAGTTGGGGAGGTCGTAGACTTTCCATCACTGCATTTTCCAAACAAGGCTGGACAACCGTCTACTCAGGATGTTGTAGTCGTGGTCATCCTTTATCCAAAGGGGGTTGGGTAAAGAATTTGGTTTATTCCACCAGGTCACCAGCAACTTCTCTAGCAAGGCAAAGAAATAATTTGTTGTTGGAAATATGTCAGCAACCTGGGTGTCAATGTATGTATTTATTAAGCACAATGCTCTTGACTTGTAATTGAGAAATTACTCTAAATTTTTGAGGCAGTACTGAAGTCCTTGTTTGCATAGTCCTCCTTCACTCATAGTGGGCCACTGCTTAGTACTCTCCCATTTTGGGACTGCGGGGAGGCCATTGATAGAGAAACAAAAGTTTACTTACCTGCAGTAGACAGTAGTTCTTTGAAATGACCTATGCGTAGTACTGCCATCCACACACTTTCCCTTCCTTTTGGAGTTTTAGCATAGTGTAGGGATGGTAGGGATTCCATCAGGGTGTGGAAAGAACTGAAGCAGGCTCTTTCCACATGTCTCTTCTCTTCAGGGACATAGCTACCATGGAGTGAGGGGGCTCAGTTGAACCCAGGCCCAGGACACGGGGTGGAGATGGGAACGAGGGGGACCCCTCTTCAAACAGCCTAAACACCACTAGGAAGTTTTTAGAATGGGTGAAGGAGGGAGCAGGGCTAACAACCTGCCCCCACCCACTCTGAAAATTTCATAGTAGCATTCTGGCTGATTGCAAAGGACCCCACCAAGAAGGAAGTTTTTTAGAGTGGGCAGGTGTGGAGTGCTGGCCTGGTCCCTGCTGATTCTTAAAACTTCCTTCCTGGTGGGCTTGCTGCCACTCTGGGGGGGTGGAGTGGGGAGGGGTCACTGGGAACCAGGACGGCACCACAACCTTTGCTGGAGGAAACTGAGACTGGCCATGAGCCTTGGGAAGGCCACAACTTAGGAAGAAACCCCCTCCCCCCCTTGCTGTTAAGAGGACTCATAATTGGGAAGCCTGGGCACACCACAGCCTTACTATGCCACTGCTTTTGTTCATAACCTCTCTTGCATACATACATTATTACAAGGCAGAAGGAACTTAACCGTTACTGCTCTAAACAGTAGTTCCCAATCAGATGCAGCCAGCATGTGCATCTCAAGTATGGGACCACACAACTGCCATCTCAAAGAATGCAGTTGATAGGTAAGGTGGTGGTGTTGTTGTTGTTGTTTTGGATATAGGAAGGAGATTGTGCTTGTACTTTTCAATTTACCTAAAAGTACTCTTAACTATATTAGTCTGTGGGCCAGACCAGAAATCGGTATCAGGTAAGGTGGCAAAATTTCATTCTGTTTCTCTGAAAGGTATATGTCTGTGGATTATGTTTTCACATGATAACCAGTTCTGAGCAGTAGCTTAACAGTTTTATGATCTCATCAAGATGGCCAAAACAACATATTTTTTAAATTTAAGCTATAACGTGATACAAGTGACTGATTTTAATTTTTAAACACTGTTGGAAAGCCATTGAGATCTGCTACAAACAAGGTATTCTGATAATAACGTTATCCCTAAGTGTTTTCACAGTATAAGCCGTGGAACAAGGAAAAGTCCATCCCCCCTCCATTTTTATATGATTTACTGTATGTCACACTGTAGTAGGGAGCAGCCTTGCAGGGCTGCTGCCCCTTTAAGAGGGGCCTGAGTGGGCCAGCCTTACGGCTGAGCATGGGCATGGGCATGGCGTAGCCAGCCCAAAGCTAGAGATCAGCCGGAGCTAACTACAGGCTGAGAGACAAGGAGACAGAGTGGGCCCCTTTAAGGACAGACAGCCTGGTGAGTTGGCCATGACCACTCTGACTACATAAGAGGCTGGAAGCCACAGAGGGTGTCAGTCTCTGCCTGGGAGCTGAGGAGGCAACATCCCCTGGAGGCTCTCAATAGGGGAACTGACTAGTTCTGAAGCCTCCTGCTGGGGAGAGGCCTGATTTATGGCTGGGACTGAGAAGAAGCCTGGATGCCTGCTTAGCCACTCTGTGCTCTCCAGGGTCCTGAACACTAGGAAGGAAGAGAAGCTGCGGACTCAGGTTTTGGGAAAGCCTGTTTCCAGGAGGGAGCTTGCAGCCTGGGAAGCCTTGGAGCAAGCCAGGGGCCTGCTGGCCCAGCTAGAGTGGACTTTGGGGGTTCTTGTCTATATGTGTGTACTGGAGAACTGAAGCTGTGCCTGCAGGGTGAGGCGAATGAGCCGGTAGCCCAGAGATACAGAACTGCATGTAAGATTAATAAGACTGAGCTAATTCCCATATGACATGAGTGTGGAGATGATTCCCCCATGGAAGTGACAGCCCATGGGTCTGATTCTGCAGGGACCTACCCCCAGGAACCGCCTCCTGCTATATAGATGGTGGAGAATTCAGGCACCCCTAATATCGACCATCAAGCCATCTTCCTGAGCAAGGGGGACAGACTGGAGGATTGTGCCCAGTCAGCAAGATAAAGAGAAGAATTGTGCCCAGATGCCAAGCAAAAGCTTTAGAGCTGTGTGCCTGGGCTGGATTGGAGCCAGTGAAAGAGAATTGCTTAAGGACTACACCTGGAGCAATGAGTGTTGGAAGACTACTGCACAAGTAGGTGATAGCTCGCCCAGGACAGGGCTCGAGCTGGGCTGGGAGCCAGGAGGTTTACCCATCAGTGTAGCAGAGATGTGGATCCCAAATCCTAGGATATAAGCCAAAGAAAGATACCAGGCGTGGAGGCAACCACTCAGCCTGTGGAACTTTATGGAGCTAGCGCTGAGGTGGCAAGACAAGTGGCCAAGTTCTTAAACAAGTAGGTACTGGGGAGCCAAGCTGGGAAGTACTGTGCAGACTTGCCACAATTGCGGCTGGCCTGGACACTTTTGGAGGCCCTGCTGAAAAGGCAAAGCCCAAGAAATACTTGGACTCTGAGATGTCAAAGCCAGTATAAAAAACTGAGAGCAAAGTCAGTGCATAGTATCAGTACATCTGTGTCTTCTGAAGTAACAACAACAGATTTCACCCTTCCTTTGCTGCAGGAAGTGCGTGCAGTAGCACCTGAGTGTCAGCTTCTTCTTGTGTAGACCTCAGGTCGCTGACTTCCTCCCAATGGTCTTTGGTGATCATGAAACAGGCTTGTTGCATAAAGTACTTTACATTGTAACCTCTCCATGTACTTAGGTATCCTCCATTGTTGCACCAAGAACTTGAAGAGTTGAGACTTGTTAGATGAGCTGCACAGATACCTTCTCAACTGCTGAATTTTGTGAGCTGGTACAATATTTTTCAACTGCAGGCTAGCATTTGTCCCTCACTTGCATCATTCAGCATCTTTGATTGAGGTTTCCAGGTAAACGTAAAAAACAACAACATCTATGAAGTCTAACACGGAATACAGATTCTGCTAGCTGTTTAAATGTCTTCTCATTGCCCTTCATCTTCTGCACCAAACTCATTCCATCAATGCTGGAGGTAGATGGGACAGGTATGTTTTCTGCTGGAGATACACACACCTCCCCCCCAACATACTTGCAATTGAAGCCTTGTTCAACTTGCTGAGTGATACATCACAATGCCCAAGGCAAAGGTCCTGGAAAGACATCTTTACCGTTTCATCTTTCATATGCAGCTGTCTATGTTCAGCAACAAGGACCATATGCCCAAAGAGGTTTCTGTCAGCCTTGAGTACAACTTCCTTAGCTTTGCCTACACTGCATGTCATCCTTCTGTTGACATTGGAGAATGTATTAAGGTTACATTTTGACATCTTATCATGGAAGTTGCTAAGTGTAGAACTTACTTCCAAACGCATCTTCTTGAAATTCTAATATGCTGCTTCTCCAACTTCATGAGCTGTGAGAAGATCCTTGGCCAAGTTGAAGGTGTGTGTGTGCTGCAACACCAGTGGATTGGATAAGCTAACCAAACCTGTCTGATCGTGGAAAATGGGATTCAGCCAATTGTTCGTCATCAGGTCAGCCAAAGCTTGGACATCTGCCTCATCTTTTTTGATCCTTGGCAGATGGATATCTGGGTGAGAGTGACAGTGAAGCATGGAAGGAGGACTGTGTTGGTGTTTGCAACGCTGCTGCTGATGGAGTTATGTCAGGTAGGAGACATGTCCCGAGGACTACAAGTGGAACTGACTATGGACATCTGGCGAGTGTGTGCCCACCCTGATGAAGAGGAGGAGGGCAAGGGTGAAGGGTCCCCTTCTGTTTGGGGGGGGCGCTCCCTGAGAGCATGTGTCATCACCCCCTCCTCCCCACGAGCATGTTGGGGGGAGGAGGTTTCTCTCTCCCTCTCTGGAGCCTGTTCATCAGCAGGATCAGGGAATCACGATCAGCTGCAAGGCTGAGAAGACGCCGCTCTCGCACTTAACAAGGGGGCGGGGCCAGAGAGGACCCGCTTCCGGGCTGCCCCGACAAGAACAGGGGGATGCTGACGGCCGTGCACGTGCCGAAGGGCCCTGGCCAACAGAAGTTTAACATCATTACTGTTTGGTGGCAGGAGGAGTTGGCTAAAAGAGGAATGTTCCCCCTTGGTGTGAGTAGCGGGGGAGGAGGAGGAGGCAGATCTATGTTTGATGGTAAAAGAGGGAGGGATGGGAAGTAAGGTGGGAAAATGATGAATTGTTGGAGATGGTATGTGATGAGGTGGGATGGATATGATGGATTATTTGTTGGGCTGGCTGTGAAAATTTATAGGATGTTTATTTACTGTATTATGTATATGGTAGGCTTTGTAAGTCTGGTATATTGATGGGTTTGTCCCTCCCTCTCCTGGTGAAAGCGGAAGGAGGGGGTGTTGATGGACCTTCTCTTTCCCTTTCTGGTGGCAGCAGGAGGGGCGGGGGTGGGGTGGAAGAATGATGGTTGGTCATGTAGTTACCAGAATTAGTGGGGGATTAGGGAGGGAATGTTATATTGTGGTACTATATGTTAAGATTAAATTGAATTAGATCACTAGATTGATTGTTAGAATTATATTATTTAAATTGTGAGGGGTTTGCTTTATTGTTTTGAATTGAATTGTTGATATTGAATCTATTTTGATGTTATGTTGTATTTATGTATTTTAATTTTTGTTGTTTGCCGCCTTGAGTCGCCTAGGTAAGAGAGTGTGGGATATAAATTAAAATTGAAATGAAATATCTGGATGTGTCAACTTACCACTGCGCTGAACAATTATGCCTCTCAACTCCTTCAGAAACATGCTCCTGTACTCTGATGTCAGAGAGTATTTACTGACAGCTCCCACCATGCAAAGACTGCCTATTCATGCACACTCTTCGGACCAACTTCCAGGCAGACATTTGGAGGCGCTGTCTATAAAACAAACCAATTGTACCTAGCCCAAACGATTGTGGATGGATGACAGACACAGATGGCAGTTTTGTTATAGAGTGGATGCGTGAACCAACAGCACCAATTGCAGTTTTGAAGATGTTATCATGCAAGTGTGTGCATTCCTGTCAACTGCCAAGCTGCACATGCCTATCCAATGGACTTACTTGCACTGATATGTGCAAACTACAGGCATGTAGCAACCAGAAAAAGCAAGATGTAGACTTTGCAGTTGAGCAGAAGGACTCAGAAGACAATTGGAGAAGTGGCAAACATTTAAATGGTTGGCAGATGTGAAATGCTGAAAGTATAACGTTTGTAAAGATGAAAACATATGCATATTAAACAGTTGTTAAACTCCCAAAACTAATAGATGTTTCTTTACAATAATACTAAGTTGCATGTTATCCATACATTGGCTAAAATAATATAAAATGTGGATCTGCTCTAATGTTTCTGACTATGGTTTATAATAATATGTTTATTCATGCCATGGCTCTCTGGAAAGGCAAAAGAATAAGCTAAAATTGTCTCTGGATGTTTACATGCATATCTGCAGCAGGTAAAGTGTGATATGCAGTAAACCATATAAAAGCGGAGGGGGACTTTTCCTTGTTCTACGGCTTATACTGTAAAACTGTTATGGATAATGTAATTGTCAGTATACCTTATTTGTAGCAGATTTCATTGGCTTTCCAATGGTGTTTTAAAAATTGCACTCTGATCATGTTATAGTTTAATTTAAAATATGTTGTTTTGGTCATCTTGATGACATCATAAAACTATTAAGCTACCCCTCAGAACTGGTTATCATGTTAAAACATAATCCACAGACATATACCTTTCAGAAAAACAGAATGAGATTTTGCCATCTTACCTGATACCGATATGTGGATTTTCAGCTCTTGGCCCACAGACTATATTTTCAGAGAAGTAATTTTGGTATATGCATGTTTTACATAAATAGCAAGCAAAAGGCAGTACACATTTTATGACTCTATCGTGGGGGCTCAGCTGGACCGCTGGATTCCAAAATCCTGGCCTTCAAGTTACCCTCCTTTTCTTTGCAAAATGTTCAAAAGATGTACCCTAAAATACTAATCATTGTGGTTATACTTTCTTTTGAAGATAAACATGCTCCTGAATTTTAAGGATGATAAAAGTGATTGCCCTTGTCCTGAAGAAATTAGAGATCACCTCTTGGATTTCCATGAAGATTTGATGACACACTGTGGTAAGCTCTGCTATTGGATGTTCATATTTCTGAAATTCTAAAACACAAATTAAATATTATTATTATTATTATTATTATTATTACGCATTTATATAGCACCAGCAATGTACCTGGTGCTTTACAAAGTAATGGAAAAGATACAGTCCCTGCACTAGGGCTTACAGTCTGAGAGACGGTGGGTGGGTGGGAGACAAAGGAAGGGGAACAGAGGGAGAGACATTCACGAAGATGCGAGGTCCAAGGTGCACGCGCTTGGCTTGGTTACATCGAGAATGATGGCTGGCTGGTCCATGTGGTGAGGATATGTGTACACAGACCTCAGGTAACACATTGTACTGGATGGTAGGTATCAGCAGGAGTTAGGTGAGGGGAGTGAGGAGTCGGGG
>QEPC01010682.1:4849966-4865921 GCA_003113815.1 Sphenodon punctatus
GACCTTTCCCGTGAGTGTGTGTGTGTGTGTGTGCCCGGGCGTGTGGTCTTGCTGTGTGTCCCGCTGCGGGTCCGCTGTGTGTGTGTGTGCTGTGTGTGTGGTACCTGTCAGCCTGTTCTCCCTCTTCCCCCCTCCCTTCCCGTTTCCCTTGTGTGGGCGTTCCCTTGTGTGCCTTTTGGCTTCGTTTGCCCTTAGGCGGCCATGTCTGTGTCCCGCCCCTGCCCAGTGCCTTCTCGGAGTTTTGACCACGGCTGGGGATCGGCGGCACGTCTGTTGTGCTGCCCCGGTCTGTGATGGGTCGGCCCGGTTCCCGGCCGTGGTCCCGGTCCTGTCACGTCTGTTTGGGGCTTATATTCACCCCGGGGCATGGTTGTTATGTTCACCCCCCCTGGGGGGTTCTCTGTGGTGAACCGCCCGCCCGTAACGTCTGAAATCACCCCCATATAAGGGACAGGGCTTCAAGAGCCTGTCCAGGAAGACAGGCAAGGGTGGAAAAGCCTGTTGTTAAAAAGTGTTTTTTTAAAAAGTACCACAGCTTGAGCTTCTCTCTTTTCCATCCTGCGTTTCCACTTGACTCAGTCAGCTCATCTGCCTGCAGTTTGTCAGAAGAGGAAGAAGGATTATCCTCAAACACCCGTCCTTTCCTACTCTATTAGGAGTACTTCTACTCTATTAGGAGTTTAAAACCAAATGGAGTGTCACGAGTAAAAAATTTAAAAAGGAAAGCTTTGCTAACCAGGCAAGTGCTAAGATGCCCCAGGCCAGGAGTAAGGAAAGCAGAAGTGAGAGTCTCCTCTTTCTCCTGAGTCCTCATTAGAGGAAAGTCAATTGTCTTAAATCTGAATGAGAGGATTTAAAGGAAAGGATTTCCCCTTCAATGTGCATGAAATGCTATTTGTAAAGTGCACATCTCCCTCAAGTTAAAGAATATATGCAGAAGTCTGATGCTTCACATTTTTCTGAAGGAGGGGTCTCATGGAAAATACACCTCCAAATTATCTGAGAGAGACATATGTTTCCCCCTGTACTTCAAAAAGACTATCAAAACTGAGTGGCTCCATCCAGGGAAGTCAGTCAGATTGACTAAACAGCAAAATTCCCTATATGCATTCTCCAGACACATCCAGTTAAGTTCTCTCTCTCTTCGCAGGGTGGACACTCAGAACGAACAGGTTATGTCCCTACACACAGCAGTAGGCAGCATCCAGGTCGTTGACAGCCACTGCTAGTGAGAGGGGCATCCCCCTGAACCTGTTCCTGCCTTGGGTGCGTGAGAGCAGGAAGCAGGATCCTTTGTTCCCTCAGGGAGCTGTTTTATGCTATAGGTTTTTATTTCAACTTTTTGTTGTTGTTTGTTTTTGGAGCTAGCCCCCCTCGCCCTCCTCTCTTCCTCAAGAAGGCAGGACTCTGAGCTTTGTGGCAGGGTATGGCCGGGGTGTGTGTGTATCATGTCCTTCCCCCTCCACCCTCTTTAGTCTCCTTAAGGGGGGCCCATTTGGTGGGAGGAGTATTGGCCACTGGGGCTTCTACTCCCTCTTCTACAACAAGTGTGAAAGGGAGTTTGAGCAAGGGTGCCAACAACAGTTGGTCTGTTTCCCACCTTTTTTCCACCTCATACTAGCCACCCGTTCCTCCCTCCCCCTTTCCGCACTCCACAGGGCGGTAATGGCTCCAGAGGTGGGAAATCTTAGCAGCCGGATGCAAAGCTCTCCTCAGCCAAGAGGGTGCTGCTCAGTCGAAGAGCAGAAGTGGAGAGCCTGCTGCAGGGGGAGTACAAACTGGAACAGACCCAGGAAGTCCCGGTGCAGTGGTAGAGGGTGAGCACACCCAACTTGGGCATTCCAGCCTCCTCAGACCAGGCTCCCCTACCTCTGCAGGTTTATGCACCTGAGGCTGTATTGGTGTCACTAGGGAAGTAGGTTGCCTCATGCCCCCACCTCCTGTCATGGCCTTGATGGTGGGCGGGGGATCCTGGGGCAGTAATATCCAGCCAGTAATATGGGGGATGAGGCGGGGAGTCTGAGCTTGCCTGTTACAGCGCGCTCTGTCTCTCTCGTTGCTGGCCCTAGTGTCATTAGGGGTCACAGCGACTTCCCTAGCAGGTACAAACTCAGGCCCAAGGAGTTTTCCTCACAGAACGCCTCAGGTTCTTCAAGGGACTCCTCCTCCCCCCTTCCCATTGCCCCTCTCCCTGAAAAGGCAAGAAGGGAGAAAAGGAGATGCTCAAAGGCCTTCAAGAAGAGCAAGGCTCATAGGGGTAAGAAGGAGAATAAGCATAAGGCCCTGTCATAAGGGGTCCAAAAGCAGGGGGAAATGATTTGATCCCCCTCTTCATCTTCCCCAGCCCCCTGCTCTCACATGTCCTCTCCCTCGAGGTCAGTGAAGGAAAACGGGGAACTCTCTGGTGCTGAGACTGAGAAGCAGCAGGGACCACTGTGGATTAGATTGTCTGAAGCAGAGCATTATGAGAAACTGCTTGGAAAGGTGGTCTTGATTTTAGCACTTTACCCATGCCCCATAACTGGGATCTCCCTAAAGGAACAAAAAGGCTTTTCTTAAGCATGAGGCTAGGCTGTCTGACCTCCCGCAGGCTTACTTTTACCTAGATGACTTTAAGGAAAAATGGGAATAGCCTTCCAGATTTAAGAGACCCCACAAGTACATGAGGGACTTCTACTCTGTCCCCAAGTACCAGGAGCAGCTGGTTAGATTACCCAAGGTAGTCGCAGCAGAGCAGCTAATCTAGCTAAATCTGCTGCCTTGTCAACCAAGGGGGAGGACTGTCCAAAGGACCTGTTAGATAGCAAGGTAAATATTAGGGATGGACATTCTGATTAATTTACAGTTTCGGATCCATTGTGGATTTGGATCCGTAACTTATGGATAAGTCTGAAGCGAGAGCAGGTGCTCTTGTTCCGTTGGGAAATACCAATCTTTTGGGAGTGCTTTTGACCATTTGTTGGTATTTTCTGGTTCCACACTTCTGGTCCCGTGGTATTGGCAGCTGCAAGTTTCCATCTTTTTTTTTGTGTGCAATTTCTGGTAATTTTTTGTAATTTCCAGTAATTTCCAGTATTATTGGTATTTTTTGTAATTTCCATATTGCCAGAAATTACAGAAAAATACCAATCATGCTAGAAATTACCAAAATTGTGGAAAATAGCAGAAAATCATGAAAAATGTCAAAAATGCTGGTAGATTTCTTCCTCACACAAATGAAGATGAAAGAGCTGTTTCCGTTGGAAACTGCACTCAAAGAATATTTTTGTTTCAGCTCTTTTTACGGATTAATTATGAATATAGATTCAGATACCATTGAAGCTGCAACTGTGAGGGGGCCTCCCAACCCTTACTGCAGTGCACTGGTGAGCTGCCGTGAGATGCCTGAGGCAGGATGGGTGTGGGTTATTAAATTTTAAAAATAAATAGATAAAATAAATAAGTCAATGGGAAATTTTCCCACTGAAGTCAATGGGAAACCAATCTATACTCCCATCCGTAGGCCCTTCTGGGGCGGTGGGTCCAGCCTCCTCTGTGCCCCAGGGCCCTGGAATGGTACTTACCGGCCTCAGAGGGCTTGATTGAGGCTCCACCAGCCTGCTGCTGCTGTGGGGGGGAAAGCCCGGTAGGCTCCCTTACTCCCTCCTCTGGATCGTGCATGTGAAAAATGGCTTCCGGGGCCATTTTGCGCCTGTGCAGCCCTTTTCCAAAATGGTGGTAGTCGTGTCACCACCATTTTGGAAAAGGGCAGCCATTCTGTGCATGCACGGCAGCCATTTTTCACCCATGCAGACCAGTTGCCCTTTCCCAAAATGATGGTTACACTGCCACCGTCATTTTGGAAAAGGGCTATACATGGCAAAATGACCCCAGCAGCCATTTTACACATGCACGCTCCAGGGAGCTCGACAGTGCACCACAGCTAGGGAGCCTTCCAGGCCCTCCTGCCCATTACAGGCAGCTATGGATTGATCTGAATCCAAAATTGACATTCCTAGTAAATGTTACCCTTGGTAAAAATTCTGAAGCATCTTCCCTAGCTCTTCAGGCCTCAGCATCAGACTTCAGCAGAGTAGTTTTTCCATGGGACTTTCCCTTATAGAAGGCAGAGGCTAAGGAGCTGAAAGACAGCTTCAAAAAGCTCTCCCTCGCAGCAGCCTATGCCTCTGATTCCACCTTAGACACTGCACAGCTGTACTCTCAAGCTATGGAGACAAACATTAGTAGCTTGAGGTTCCACTTGGCTTTGACCATGGAAGGGTGAACGTACCTTCTGAGTCTGTCCTGTCTGGAGCTTGTTGTCAAGATGGCAAGCTTTTCAGGTAAACAATAGATAATGCTTGTACCACAGAACCAGAGAAGCAGAAAGCACTGCTTCTCAATCCCACAAAGCAGCGCCTATCAGTTCATTTTGTTCTTGTCCCTTCTTTTGGGACCAAAGGAGTAGTTTGCCATGTAGGGAGCAGCACCCTGCCAGGTAGAGTTGGCAAAAAATCAAAACATTTCCACAGAACTGGTCCCTTCTTCAGGAAAGAAAACAAAACCCAGTCTGCCTCCAGCAGGCAACCCAATGGTTCACCTCAGCAATGCCTCCTCCCCTTGGAAATTGATTGTGGGGTGGCTACTGATTACTAGTTTTATAGTGACTTCACCTGTAAAATTAATTGCAACAATATGTGCCATAAACATATTCTTACATAAACATATTCTTACAACAGTTATTTTCAATACGTATGATTTTATCATTACTCTTGCAATTCATGATGGCTTAAAAAAACTCATGAGAATGACTTTCAGTTTTTAAAAAAACAAAGCCATAAATTTGTAGTCTTCCTAGTGGAGGAGAAAAGCATGAACATTGGGTATTTTCAGACATGATGAGATCACGCCCAACCACGGTGGATTCCCACCGGGCGAGAAAGGTCTCATCACGTCTGAAAAGGGAGTGAAAGTTCCCCCCCAGATGTTCACCCCCGTCAATCGCGGCGGGGAATCACATTCACCACGTGATCGGCGGAACCGGCGGGGTCGACCCCGATCGCATGGTGAATGTGATTCCCTGCCATGATAAAGGGGCCTGTCCCGTCTGGACGGCTACCACAGCCCGAATCCGTGGCGAGATTCCGGGCCGTGATCAATTTGGGCGGGCGGCGAGGGAGCGTGGTGGGCGGGGCCGTGCGGCCGCACTTTGCACCGCACGGCCCCTCCCCGATTCCCCGCCTGGATCAGCCGGCACGTCTGTTGGACGTGCCGGTGTAATCCCGGCAGGGAATCCCCGCGGTGATTCCGTGCCAGGGTCACTAGTGCCCCGTCACATCTGAAATCACCCAATGTAACCTGAATATTTCCACAGGATCAAGAATTCAAAGACCAATTAAAGAGAACCCAAAAAAGTATTTTAAAAAATTGTTGTAGATTTTGATTATTAATTTTTTTTTTTAAAAATCACGCTGTTTATAAATAGCATTTTAAAGTTAATGTCATATTTTGGGGTGGGAGTGTTGACATGATTTTTAAATACTTGAGGCTGGCAATAATGCAGTCAGAAATGCTGATTTTGGAAGACCTTCCCAAGATGGTCTGTTGAATTGATCATCAGAGATTGCTAGTTTACTGTATAAGATATACTTTGGTTTAGTGTATATATAGCTCCAGTCCGTCCCACAGTCTGATACCAATCTGTTTCACTTTCATGCATAAATTGCACATAGCTCTAAGACTTTCTACAGTTTTTAAAAATGCAGTTACTTAAAAAAAAAAAAGTATTACCTTTTTTGTATTAATTTGGGATTTTATTAAAATACCGTTTAAAAAAATAACTTTGCCATTATTCTCCAGTTTGGTATTATCACAGCCCAGGTCCTGAACCCTTGGTCCTGGTGTTCCCAGAGCCATGGCTAGGCCTGCAGTGCAGTTGCTTCAGCTTTCCTTTGGCTTAGCCACTTTCCTTCAAGGAGCCTGCCTGTACTCTGGCCAGGCCACATCCCTCCTATTTATAAGCATGGCTGCAAGAAACAGGAATATGGGCAGAACATCTGTCTTAAGGCTGTCTTAAACTGAATCTAAGCCATGATTTTGTTTCAGCCCTGATCTGTCTCCCTGTTCTTGCCTTTTTCCTGTCTCCATTGCCTCTTAACACCTTGCCCTGACATCATGACCTTGTTTTAGACTCAAGCCTCTGATCCTGGCCTGCCTCTAGTTTTGATCTGACCTCCACTTAGACCCAGATGCTCCCCACCTCCATCCTGAGCCACATTTGGCCCTGACCCTGTCCATACTTATGTCCCATCAATGTTGTGTGCCTGAGAGGTACACAACACTGGTGGAGGACTTTAGAAGGAAAAGAACATTTTCTTGCGCAATAATTCCCATAGTAAGTTTGTCATCTATTAGGAAAAACACAAATACAAGGGGATAGTTGGAATTAAGTTGTCTCTTCCTGGTCTTCAAAATCTTTTCCTTATATTGACAGCAGATTTGTATTTATCTGTTTATTTTAATTTGTATCCCACCCTATGCCAAGGAGTGAGGTTGGGTTACTGTACATACAAATATATTTCAAAATAAAAAAATAAAACCAGTTAAAGTCCTCTATTCCAAATCTCCCCAAACCCTATCCCTGCTAAATGTTAAATAGAAATTGAATTGACACATTGCTGCAGTAACAGGATTTACTGCTTGAGTCGGTAGTTTGATTGTGCCTGCAGTTGCCTAGAAAAATATTTTCTTTCTTTCCATGGCATATAGTGCAGTCTTTTGATTAAACAGAGGGAATCCTAGGAAGTAACACTTAAAATAACTGAACAGTTGTGTAATGAATAATAGGAACTGAATTTTACTCATCCATTGGATCCAGTTCTGCAGTCCTTACTGAGGATAAACTCTCACTTATTTCACTGGAAAATTCCACTCAGTAAGGACAGCAAGTTCAGGCACACAGTGCAGAAAACAGCATGTTATATAACTACAAGTATCCGAACCACTGAAATATCTTTACTGATCTGTTTGTTCACTTTCTTCTTTTTCCTATAGAGATATCATGAATAATAAAGTGTTTTACCAACATCCTAATCTTATGAGGGCATTAGGAATGCATGAGACTGTCATGGAAGTGATGGTAAATGTACTTGGAGGAGGAGAATCAAAGGTAAAGGATTTCATTCATAGAAGGCAGAGAACTTAAGCTCAGTCCCATAAGGTCCTGACTTACTCTGAAAGGTGCTGAGTCGCTTAAGCTCCCATTCACTTCACTGAGCACTTAGGAGTCTCACCTTAATTCAGTTCAATTCAATTCAGTTTATTACAGATATCCGCTCTCACCATAATCCAAATACATAATCATAAAGAAAAAAATATATCAATACAAAATATAATAAATATACAGATAAAAACATAAAATCCAACAGTACAAAGCAGAACAGAGAGGAGTAACATGAAAACCAAATCAAAATTAAACTAGCCACTCCTTCATCCTAAATAGTAACAATTAAAAATAAAGCATATTCTAAAACCGTTTGTGCTTCTTTTCGCACGCTACCTCTTTCGGTAGAATATCACCAATGCTTTCATAGCGGTGGATTTTCTTGAGGTTAGAAGAAAATTAATATTTTAGCAAGGGAGGGAAACAGTCTATAACTCAGAGCGGAATGACACCAAGATCTAGTCATAATTAGATTACCCATTCCCTCATCCCAAATTCTAACAACTATAAATAAAGTTTATTCTGAAACCATTTATACTTCCTTTCATGCGCTACCAAAAGGAAGAATATTGCCAATGGCTTCATAACGGTAAATTCTCTTGAAGTAAAAAGAAAAATAAGATTTTAGGTAAGGGAGGGGAATGTTCTATGACTCAGCAATGGATCAATCCAAACTAATCTTAGATCAGCATAATATGAGCATACAAAAAGAATATGCTCTAAATTTTCAACTGCCTTAAGGCCACATGTACATCTGTGGTTAAGGTTATAATTAAGATTAGCCACTCTGCCTAATGTAACTGCCGATTCAAGTAGCTGGAATCGTGCCATAGTCAACATTCTACGTAATTGGAAGTTTTGCATTTCTTTCAAATAAATTTCCAGAGAGAAATTAGACTTCACCAGATGGTACACCATTAGCTGCAGCTCTAGCCAAATCCTCCTGTTCTGAAATATCCAATACTTTTAGTCTTAAATTGGGCAGCTGTCGCATGAGGTAATGTCAAACAGAAGGAGGGAGAGAACCCGATCCTATTTAGGACTTGCACAATCTCTCTCCACCATCCATATTGCTTACTGCCTATATGATTGTACTGCTCTACCCAACATTGATGGACTAAGCGGGAAGACTCAAGGCACCAAATTTATACCAATAAACCAGTGCCCTAAGCATAGATAGAACAGCTATCAAATGGAACCCTGTTTCTGAACGCAACATAGCAATCAGTGTGGCCTTTGAGACCCCTAGTATATCCCTAATAAAGATGTTCTGAATCACCTCTACCTCATTGTTACAGGATGAAAAGCATAGTTCTGCTCCAAACAGAAGTTGGGCCAAGGGTTTAGCCCTAAAAACGTCCAAAACTGCAGGCACATTTGGGCTCTGGGAGCTTCTATAAAACTTTAATAAACCTGCAGTTGAACTTTTGGCTTTAGAGATAAGACTGTTCCTGTGATTATTCCAGGAACATTTAGCAGAGAAAACCACGCCCAAATAAACTGTCTTCACAACTTGTGATAGCAGAAATCCTACACCTATACTTTGTCTTAAAACGGCCAAAACTGATCACTTGTGACTTCTTTGGATTAACCATCATATCATTAGTAGCGCAATATGTGTCTGACCTATTAAGGCATTTCTACAGGCCTCTCTTTGTTTGAAACATTAGTAGCACATCATCTGCATAAAGCAGAATTGCTACAGGACAGTTGCCTATTTTCAGAGGATCAACTCTTAAATTATTAACAACTTCACCTAAATCATTGATAACATTAAACAATAACGGTGCCAATAGGCAGCCTTGCCTGACCCCTGAAGCAACCTTAAAAGGCTGCAAATAACTGCCCGTATTGACTAGTCTCACCACTGCCTTGAAGTTGCGATGTAATTCCATTATTAGCTCTAAGAGATGCAAGTTAATACCCATATGCACCAGCTTGGACCATAGCTTTACCCTATTGACTGTCAAAGGCCTTAGAAAAATCAATAAAGGCAACAAACAACCTGCTATCTCTAATAGACACATATTTATCCATAAGGTGCATGAGAATATAGCAGTTGTCAGTTACAGATCTCCCTTGTCGAAAACCCCCTTGTTCTTCCACTAGTAAGTTTCTGTTTTGCCACCCATATCTCCAACTCTTCCAGTAGGAAATGAAAATACAGTTTCCTTATCACTGGCAAAAGACTGATAGGTCTGTAATGGGCAGGCTCCTCTCTGTTGCCTTGTTTATAAATTGGAATTATAACTGCAATAATTCAATTAGAAGGTAACTGTTTTAGTTAATTGAATAATGAAAATAACTTAGCCAGAACAGGGGCCCACCAGTTGATACGTTCTCAACATATTTCTGATGGGAAACAGTACCTGGGGACTTATTTTGGCTAAGGAACAGTATATGCTGACAAACTTTATCCTCTAACAGCTGGGGAGAAAACCTCCTCCATCGGTACCTCCTCACTTGCTTGTAGCACCTGCCCCGCTGATATACCTAAACCTCCAAAGATTGTACTATAAAATGTAACCCAGGCATCTCCTGTGATAGGAGATATTCTAGTGGGGTCTGACTTAGATGTCCCAGTCCTTATGATTTTCCTAAATTTCAGAGTATCTTAGGGTGGCTGCAACTTTTGATTCAGGCCACAAATGGAGTGAGTTGAGTGATTTCTTTTGGTTCAGCAACCTTTTATACTCCCTCCTGGCTCTAACAAACTCATCCCAAGCCACCTGTATTCCTAAGGTATGCCACATCATCTGGAGACCTACTCAATTCTTTTTGGCTTGCCAACAGGTCTGGTCATACCACTCTCTCTGCAAAACAGTCTGCTGCTTCTTCAGATGGATGATGGTGGCCTAGAAACTACATCCTCCAACATTGCAGCTAATCTAGAATAGACCTGCTCAGCTTCTAAGAAAACTGTAGCTGCCAGGATTTCCTCCCTAATATGAGAAATTGTAGACTGCATAAGTTCGATAGCTTTCAGCAGAGGGTTGGTGGACCATCTTAAATAGATCTTCCCCTCTCAGCTATTCATAAGAGGAGCACAACTAACAGTGCCCAGGTTTGCTGGCATTTGCTCAGTCATAGAAACTGTCACGAGGTAGTGACTACTTTCTGGTCATATAACAATAGAAAAATCCATAAAGCAGTAAAAATAAAATACTAAAACCACCAGATAGTACACTCACACCCTGTACAGAGTTGAATGTATATTCACCTAAAAGGCCCTTCTCAGTTCTACTGTTAACTATCACCAGATTATATTTGCAAAGCAAATCTAACAAAAGCTCACCTGCTGCATTAGTTGTAAGACCTTTTGAGACCCTATCAGGAAGTTCAGCTACATAGCATTTAGCTATTCCATAGCTGGAGAACCTGTCTTGGCATTAAAATCACCAATCATGAAATAGAGAGTTTCCGGATAAGTAGCTTCTAGCGCATCAAGTAAATTATCTAGATGGAGCCAAATTTGATATGATACAAAAGGAAAGTTTTCAGGGGGAATATAAACAGTAATCATCAGAAAGGAGAAAGTATTGCTTATCGACCATTTTATCACTAGGAAATTTTTCAGTTTGCACAGGAGAATTTTGCAATTAGATGAAAGACAGGGAGAGAACAAGGTCGCTAAACCCCCTGCTGGTGGCCATCTTGGTTTTCATCATGGCTGCTGAGAAAACCCTATAACCCAAAATTTCTAGAAAAGCAGGATCCTCTTCCATCAGCCAAGTTTCTTGAAGAAAGAGAACATCATATGTCTTAAGAAAACCTTTCCATTCTTTATCTACAGCATTGCCCTTAAATCCTTCAATATTCCACGACAAAAAGGATATAGAAGGCATGCTATTATCCAATTGTCACCACTCTACTCCCTCAGATCTTGTCCTAACTCTACTCCTGACCCCCAACATCGGACAGGAGTTTAGTTCTGACCCTATCCAATTAGATGCATCAGAATTAATACCTGACAGCAAACTAATTTCATTCAGGACAGATTCCAAAAACGAAAGGGAGTAATCATCAGGTGAACCAGTCCTGTCTTGAGTCCTTCGCTCCACAGAACTTGGACGGTTCAAGGGGGTCCCACTACCACTATTTTGACAAATTAAACTCACTCTTTCCCTACAAGGAAGGGGAGACTCTGGACCAATATTCTTTTGAGAGGACACCGTAGGGGCAGTATCATCCGATCTCATTATTACCCTAGCCAGTGAGTTTCCAACCTCTGAATAAAAATCCCTGTAGCTTTAAAAGCTCTTCTGGCATTCCAGATATCTATCGTTATCTCCTCAGTATCGAATACAATTTCCCACCTCAGAAAATTATTTTTATCATACAGTGGGTGTGCAAATTTGACTATACCCATATCTAAATCTAAGCGAGCATAATGATTCACCAAGGATGCAGCACATAGCAGCCAGCTGCTTGCCCCGCCCCACAGCAAGGGGAACACCTGACAGCAGCCAGTCACATGATGCCCGTGTGGTCCGACTGCCCAAATGGGGTTAAGGCTGCCCAAGGAGTGGTAGCCTGCCGAAGGCATCTCGCGTGACTGCACCCTGTATATCGCCTTCTTTAGATGGTCTAATTATCTGTATTTTGCTAAATAACTCTCTTTCTCTTATAAACTTTGTTAGTGAATGAGCACACTAGTAGGATCCCCTTTAAAACGGTTAAATTTTAGAAGAAAAATGTTGCTTTATTCTCGCATGCGAAAAAAAGCAAATAACTAAGAGCACTTATAGGCTGACATGCAAGCTATTTCCATAGGCAACTTCTAACTATTGATGCGGGGGGTGGGGGGTGTCATCACAGGAGTGGGGGCTGTTCAGGGAGTTCTATAGGGCTTCTGAAAATCTGGGGGTGGAGCGATGTGCTCCCCATGTCCCTGTCACAAATTATCTATACCTATTACATATGATAGATATTGGTTTCAAAAGACTCCTGATCTGCATGGTATATGCACAGAGTCCACATACGCTTTTAAAACAGAAAAGATACTGTGTTTGTATTTAAAACAAATAACTAAAAAGTATATATAACTTGAAGATTGGATTATGACTGCTGTTAAATTAACAAGATTGTTCCTGGAAATATCTGATTAAATGCTGAATGTTGTGGTCTTGAAGTCACAACATTTAGACCTGGATCTGGACTTTCCTAAAATTCAGGGTGTTTTATTCTTGGCTTTTGATCAGAATCCAGTCCTCATTCTGTATATGTGCCAAACCTGCTTTGTGCAGAGCCCTGAAGAAATCAGAGTTGTTCTGTAAGGTAATAGTGTTTATCCAAGCAAATCAATTTTGCAGAATCAGTTCAAAATGTCTGCCTTCTCCAAAACATGATGAAGGCTAATGTGTAAAAGGCAGTACTATTACATGGTTTTATTATTTTTACAATCTGTTTGCATTTCTAATTCAGTGTTTGTTTGTCTAGGAAATCACCTTTCCTAAGATGTTGGCAAACTGCTGTCGCTTTCTGTGTTATTTTTGCCGTATCAGTAGACAGAATCAAAAAGCTATGTTTGATCATCTTAGCTATTTATTGGAAAACAGTAGCGTTGGGCTTGGTAAGTATCAATAAAAAAGGTATCCTAAGTACTTTTTGTGTGTACTCCATGTGTTAAAAGATTTTTTATTAGGTTAAAATAAAATAATTGTAAATGTCCAAAACCAAGTATATCTACATTTATAATACTCCCCCCGCCAACATTGTTTTAGTGCTGAAACTCAGTATTCAAAATTACTTGTTTTTTGCCAAGTATTTCAGTATTTGACTCGGTTGTACTGAGTAACCGAGGAATCGGCCTGGTATTCTGTATTCAGTATTCGGTACTTGGTCCAGTACTTGGAACAACATATTGGGTATAAGGTGACTTGGTACTCAGAAAATACTTGGTACTTGGTTTTATCAAGTATTTGTTCGAGTTTCCGAGGACCAGCCAAACATCCAGAGCCAGTCCTCAGAAATACTCACGAATAAAAATTTTACTATTCGTTTCAGTCTTACATTGTTTCACAGATTTTTTTGTATTACTATATAAGAGAAACAGTTCTTTATCAAGTGGGTCTGCCCATTGTATAAGTGGGATTGTAGCTATACAGTTGTGTGTTCTGGAACACTCTCCTTACAGTGGATTTTTGGGATGCATATTCCCGCTCCCCTTTGTGCAAGGCTTAGCACTCTGAGGCAAATCTGTATTAAAGAGGGCAGAACTGCTTCCACTTCAGTTCTTTCCAACCATGAATTAGATAGTTAGGAACCTTGCACTTGGAGCTCCTTATCTGTTTTTGTTGACTATGGCTAGCTAGTCCCTGTTGGTTGCTAACTCTTTGAACATGATTTTTGGTAGTGTCCTATTTTATCTTTTCTTTTCATTTTAAAAAAAAACTTCTTTGTTCTCCCCAATCAGGCTGCTTTCACAATAAATGGTATTTCCTGCAATTTTTTTGTTCCTGAAATAATCTTCTCGCGATCGTAAAAGTACTTTATTTATTTATTTATTTATTTATTGGGCACCCTTCCCCAAAGATGTGTTTTTCACAATTTTTTCTTTACGCGTTTTACATTGACATTGCTAATTGCGTGATCTTCCATTCTCACGAGCGCAAGTTTCACACAATTTTAATCCTCCCCTTCTGCTTTGCATCTGCTGCCTGACTAAACTCAGAGTAGGGTTGAAATCCACAAGTTGGCAGTGGATTGAAATCAACAAACCAGCAGCAGAGCAAGGTGAAATTAACAAGATGGTCAAAATTAACTAGCCAGGAATGAACCATGACTCTGTCCTGTTGGTTCCTGGCTAGTTAATTTTGACCATCTTGTTAATTTCACCTTGCTCTGCTGCTGGTTTGTTGATTTCAATCCACTGCCAACTTGTGGATTTCAACCCTACTCTGAGTTTAGTCATGGAGCAGTCTCCATGTTCCCGAACATGGACTGTGGGACGAGCAGTCACATAGGCAGTTAACTTGTGGGAACAAATTACAATTCTGCAATTAGCATCTCCTGCGAAAGCAGCATCAGTCTCTTTGCAGGTCTACTGTAACTGCCATGTCCACTAGCTTAAAAAAATGTGCCTTAACGTGTAACCCCCCACCCCTTTCCTAATAGGGAGTGAAAGGGAACCGATTTTAGAAGCAATTGAATGTTGTGATTTTAAGAAAAGCTCCATACATGTTCCTGGTTACAACGACTTTATCTTACGTTCAATTTGCATGAAATTTGGGAATATTATGGCCCTCCCCAGGATTACCAATCCTGCTAAATTTCAGAAAGATTGGATAAAGGGTCCTGATGGTATAAGCCATTAACCTGAAACTTCATTTCTGGCTGTAACACTTTTATATTCCATCCTGTTCACAAGACATTTAGCAGGAATGTATCCCACACCTTCACTGTCATCTCTGTCAAATTACAGGACAGTTCGATAAAGGGCCCCAATTTTATAAGCAATTCACATTGTCCCCTTGAAGACCATTATTTAGATAAATAGCAGCACATGAAGTGCCAGTCAGAGGCAGGCACCTGGTATGGCAGGGTGAGGGAGAATGGGGAGCAACTGAACAGACTGACAGACACATTCACTGGCCAATTACTGCTTGCTTCCAGCTTTACAGGACCAATCGGTGGTGGCTTTGAGGCGGGCATAGGGGGTGGCCCTCAGGCGGGCATAGAAGGGACATAACTGAGACTTTGGGGATAGCATCTCAGCAATAAGGAGACATGGTTTAGACATCCAGACTGGCCAATTATTATCACAATCACATCCTGCAGCACTGTGACAGAGGACATAAGAGTATCTCTATTGGCTCTTTCCTAAACTGATTCTTCTGACTTCCCAGTAACAAGTGGGGGAGAGATGTTGGGATGGTCACAGCACAGAATGAGGATATTTGGTTGACATTTCTGCTGTCCAATTGCCATCACAAACAGATCTTATACCACAGTGACACGT
Source organism: Sphenodon punctatus (assembly GCA_003113815.1). Taxonomy (NCBI): domain Eukaryota; kingdom Metazoa; phylum Chordata; class Lepidosauria; order Sphenodontia; family Sphenodontidae; genus Sphenodon; species Sphenodon punctatus. The sequence continues at coordinate 4,865,128 of QEPC01010682.1, forward strand.
CAGAGAATCCCTGGCATAGGTTCTTTCTCTGCATATGTCGTGCAGGCATATGAAATTGGGACCCCTTATCACATCTTTCTGATATTTGGCAGAGATGATCCTGAAGGTGTGAGATACAGCCCTGCCAAACTTCATGTACACTGGATGGATTAAAAAGATGTTACAGTCAGACATACATTTATAAGTTAGCTAGCTATTTCACCGGGACCGTTTATCCAATCCTTCTGACATTTGGCATATGTAGTAGACATGGGGAGGGGTATAACATTACTAAGTTTCATCTACATTAGAGAGGAGACAAAAAAGTTACAGCCACGAATGTATATGCAGATCTTTGCAACATAACATAATTCAACTGCTTGTAAAATCGGATTCCTTTATCCAATCTTTCTGAAATTTGGTACACATAATGCCTTCCACCGGAGATACAACCCTTCCTAATGTCATCTAAATATAATGAACAACAAATAAGATACAGCCAAAAATGCATTTTCCATTGAAACCAATGGAAAATGAAAATGAAAGCAAAAACGAAAACAAAATTTTGATATTTATGAAAATGAAAATGAAAGATTTAAATAACGAAAATGAAAAATGACAAATGACATGGGTCCCTGGTAGAGGTGGGACCCCGGGCCCATTACCGGCTACCGGATTTACCGGTTACCGGTTCTGCAAAAACCGGATTCCCGGATTAAATCCGGTATACCGGTACCGGATTTATTTCATTGAGTTCAATGGGGCGCTGTGTCCCCATTGAACTCAATGAAATAAATGAATTCCTTCCCCCTCCC
>QEPC01010682.1:4868858-4903244 GCA_003113815.1 Sphenodon punctatus
CTCAGATTGTAAGCCCTAGGGGCAGGGACCGTGTCTATTTTATTACTTTGTAAAGTGCCAGGTACACTGCTGGCGCTATATAAATGTTTGTTAATAATAATAATAATAATAATAATAATAATAATCTCACAAGACTCCTACTAACCTTCCCAATAGAAAACTTTTTTCCTCATACCTCTGCATCCTCCTCCTGCTGGGTAGTTCTACCATTGACCATTAGGAGACAGATGATAATTTTCTTTTCATTGCGCATGCGTCAATTGGAGCTACCCGGCTCTCGCCAGTTCGTTGTCTGCCTCAGGACTGCTAGGATGCGCTTCGGGATCCTCCAGACGTTCGAAAAAAAAGGAAAGAGTAGTAAAATCAGCGGGGCACTGAAGGGAAAGCGATCCCGGACACGGTCTCGGGATTACCAGACTGGAGCATGTTAAAACTTATCCCTGCTGGCGCCCTTGCATGACGCCTGGGAGCAGGGGAGGCCACTCTCTTCCCATCTAACGGGAATTTGTCTTCGCAGCGCGCCCCCTGCCTATGAACAGGGGCAGCGCGGCTGGGCCCTATTCAAGCGCAGTTTTCCATCAGGTTAAATCCTGGAATTAAAAAACAAAACAAAACAAAAACCTGGAGAATCAGCGCATCCAGAAAAGTTCCGGTATCCCCCTCACTCCCGCTGGTGGGTCGGAGGGGGCAGCAGCAGAAGGAGGGAGCCAGGACACAGAAACTCTCATTTTGCATTTGCATGGCTACGGGGTTCTTGATGGATGTGACAACAGATGCCCTAACTTGGTCAGCCAGGTCTATGGCCAATAATATAGCAGCCAGGCACAGGGTATGGCTGTGCTCTTGGCAGGGGGACACAATGGCTAAAAATCATCTCACTTTGGCCCCTTACAGCGGATCCAGGCTCTTTGGGGTATGTCTCTAGAAAGTGCTGGAGGAGGCAAACGTCAAAGATAATTCTAAAACACTGCAGCAGGAGGCACCAAGAAGGGGGTTTTTTTCGGGGCCACTCTTTCAGGTTTAGGGGATTCGGTGGCACCTCCAGGAGGGGTTACAACCAGGGTCCCAGGGACTATGCAAATAATTTTTCCTTTCGAGGGAGAGGATACAGACTGTCTCTTATACACATCTAGATGTGTATAAGAGACAGCCCAGGGACTATGCAAATAATTTTTCCTTTCGAGGGAGAGGATACAGATCTGGGAGGTTCGACAGGCGAAGGCAGACGGGGTTTGCTTCCAACCAAACAAACAGGATGCCTCACTATACCTCTTCAGAAGTAGGGGGCAGACTCCAGCATTTCCAGGCAGCATGGGAGGAGTCCGTCACAAACTCTTGGTTCATCTGCGTAACAGAGGGCTGTCACATAGAACTGGAATGCCCCCCAAGGAAAAGGTTCATTGCCTCCCCAGTACCCAAAGTCAGATTAAAACACATGGCCCTGGCAGCCGAGATTCAAAGACTCTCAGAGATACAGGCAATAGAAAGGGTGTCAGAGCACGAGCGTTTCTCAGGCATTTATTCCATCCTGTTCCTAGTGGCCAAGAAGATGGGAAAATGGAGGGCAGTACTAGACCTCAAGGCTCTCAACAGATACGTAAAGAAACGCAGATTCAAGATGGAAACAGCGGTGTCGGTGTGCCAAAGCCTGCAGAAGGACGATTGGATGGCGTCTCTGAACCTCACAGAAGCCTATCTGCACGTACCGATCTGGGGCCCGCACAGGAAATGGCTCAGGTTTGCCTAGAATGGGGAACACTGGCAGTTCAGAGCCCTACCTTTCGGTTTGTTGTTGGCCACCATGACCTTCACGAAGATCTTAGTCCCCCTCATTGCCAACCTCTGCAGTGAGGGGATCCACGTGTTTGCTTACCTGGATGACCTACTGATCCGGGGCAACTCCCCCAACAAGGTAGAGTCGCACCTAACTAAGACCATCCGGTATCTGGAGAGACACGGCTTCGTGATAAACAAAGAGAAGAGTCACCTCATCCCAAGTCGCAGATTGGAGCATCTGGGTATACTGATAGATACCACCTCCAATCTCGCATTTGTACCACCAGAGTGACAGGCCAAGATACAGACACTAGTCCAACTGCTGAGGCTCCGCAACCGCATGAGGCTAAAACAACTAGCAAGGTTGCTGGGGTTACTGATATCTTGCATAGGTCAAGTGACGTGGGGCCGGTTCCACCTGCGTCCCTTGCAGAGGCAGCTAAGGGGTTTTCAGAGAGAGCTCACGCTCTGAGCTCAATCCATGGGTCCACATTCCATGAAGGTTAAGGGCCTCGATGTCCTGGTGGTTAAAGCCGGAAACATTACAGGAAGGAGTGCCTCTCACGGAACCAGCAAAATCGGTGTTAACAACGGATGCCAGCCTCTGGGGATTGGGGGGCATTCAGGGCCCCATTCAGCCCAGGGGCTCTGGTCTCAGAGAGATGCAGGCAGGAAAATCAACTTTCTCGAATTGAAGGCCATTCTCCTCACCCTACAACATCTGTACCTGACGTTCTCTCACCACCTCCTATTGTACACGCACAATGTGATGGCAAAGGCCTATATCAACCACCAGGGGGGGTCGAGATCAATAGACCTACACCGGGAGGCAGTCAAACTTTTTTCATGGGCTCAGTCACACTTGGCGTCCATGAAGGCCCTACATATCAGGAGCCAGGACAATACACAGGCCAACTGGCTGAGCCGACAGTCCCTGGACCCTCATGAGTGGGTGCTGGACAGGTCCGTATTCCGACAGTTAGTAGTATGGTTCGGCGTCCCGCAGGTAGATCTGTTCGCAACAAAGGAGAACGCTCAGGTACCTCGTTTCATGACATGCTCACGATGCACAGAATCGGAGGGGGTAGATGCACTAAACCATCCCTGGCCTAGAGGCCTCTTTTATGCCTTTCCCTATTTTCCATTAATTCAAAGGACAATAGTCAAGACAATCAGGGAACAGGCATCCCTGCTTCTGATAACACCATGGAGGCCCAGGAGACCATGGTTCTCCGAGCTGATAGAGCTCAGCCGTGCACATTACCACAGGCTACCCCTAATACCAACATTACTCTCCCAGGGTCCAGTATGCTGCACAGACATTAAAACTGGCAGCATTGAGCTTGAATGCTCAGCACTAAGGGCAAGAGGCTACTCTGAGTCAGTTCTGGCTATGATCCAGGTCTCCAGGAGGGCTGCTACTAGGAGAAGCTACTGGGCCACGTGGAAAACTTATGTGGTCTCTTCAGCAGAACCAGGACCCTGCCAGGGCAGGGGTGTCACAGGTCTTGGAGTTTCTCCAGCAGGGCCTGGATAAAGGACTCAAGGCTAACAGTCTGGCTCGCCAGGCTGCTGCCATAAACTCAGTTCTCAGGGCAATTTCAAATAGGGTGGTCTCCTTCCACAAGAATGTTAGGAGATTCCTCCAAGCAGCCAGAATTATCTCTCCCCCAGTGGTTCATAGAGTCCCCTCTTGGGATCTTAATTTGGTCCTGGAGGCCCTTACCAGGCCCCCATTCGAGCCCCTTAGACATGTATCCCTCTATTTCTTGACATTAAAGGTAACTTTTCTCATTGCAGTGACGTCAGCGAGATGCATTTCTGAGTTGGGGTGCTATCTATGGAGGACAATTTTTGCATCTTCCAGTGTGACTCAGTTACCTTAAGATTGGATCTGGCTTTTCTACCAAAGATCAATACCATTTTTCATAGAGCTCAGGAGGTGGTATTACCCTCTTTTTGCCCTAGACCAGTGCACCCAAAGGAGAAGGTCTGGCACACGCTGGATGTCCGGCGAGCACTAAAGGTTTATCCGTCTAGGACTAGGGGGTTTAGGCAGTCTACTTCTCTTTTTGTGAACATCAGACCTGGGTATCAGGGGCGCAAGGCTACAAAGACCCTGATCTCTAAATGGTTGAAACAGGGGATCGTAGAAGCTTTACAGGGCAAGGGGTAGGGTCCCCTTCAAATTTGGGCCTATTCCGTGTGCAACGCAGCCACGTCATACGCCTTTAAGGCAAGCGCATCTTATGAGGAGATCTGCAGGGCTGCCACATGGGCATCAATTCATACGTTTGTTAGGCATTATAAGATTAATGTTTTTCAGTCATCAGAGGCTGCTTTTGGCAGAAGGGTGCTGCAAATGGTACTGGACACTCCCAGTGCTGTTGGCTCCCACCCCTGAGGTTTGTCACGATGCTTGGGTACGTCCCAGCAGGAGGAGGATGCAGAGGTATGAGGAGAAAGGAGAATTGGTAACCTACCTTCGGTGAATTCCTTTCTCTCATACACTCTGCATACTCCTCCGACCCTCCCTGCCAAACAGCATGATTAGGAGGGCAGGGAGTGAGGGAACAGTACCTCAGTTCAGTTAACAAGTTGTGGAATAGGTTGAAAATAATGATTATAGGCATGCGTGTTATAGTTTGGCATTACTGTGGGGTGAGCGACGGGAGGGAAACCCGGTTCTCACAATTATTGCTTCTAGTTTTCATCGGATGACGGAGGATAGATCTTTCAGCTTGGGAACGGACTGGCGAGAGTCAGGTAGCTCCAATTGATGCATGTGCAATGAAAAGAAAATTATCATCTGCCTCCTAGTGGTCAATGGTAGAACTACCCAGCAGGAGGAGTATGCAGAGTGTATGAGAGAAAGGAATTCACCGAAGATAGGTTACCAATTCTCCTTTCTCCCACCTCCTAATCCTTCATCGATACCCTAAGAAGGGCAAAAGAAAAGAAAAAAATCAAGTCTCCTCTCTCACCTGTTTTGACTAGCTTACATCTGTTGGTGCTGGTGGGAAAAGTCCACAAAGATAAGCATTCTGAAGTGTTTGGGGCACAGTTGGTGTCCCCTCCACCACAAGGAATCTGAAAGCAAGAGAGAGAGAAAGTGGAATAGGTCTTGCCATTGCTTCCATTGGTGTTGACGATCCTATTGCCTTTGTGAAAGGGAATTGGTCTTTTGTGTTTTTCAACTCTGCTCTATTCATAGTTGTCCTTCCTAGTGTCATATGACTTGACTCTGATACAAGAGTTTTCTGTAATGCCCATGAGTCCTCATTCTTGCACAAATACTTTCCTCAAGCCTCTTTTTCTTCATAGGGTTCATGGGCACCATGGATTTTCTGATCGTCTGCACAAAATCATGCTGCCACCCTGTCAGGGCCCCTGAACCTGCCAATATCAACACTATGATGCTGTCCCTCTGTACCTTGTGCACACCCTCATCGCTGGTCCTCTTTATGGTACAGTCACTGGCCCTCATGCAAACACCCACTTTTTCATTGGCTTTGCTGACGGCTTGTGCTGACACATCATCAGCCTTGATGCAAGCGTGCATTGGGAGCAAAACCAGTACTTTCTCCCGGGGATCTTCCTGGCCATCCAGTACGGTAGATCCCGCCAGCTACCACTAGGAGGCAGACCATCAACTTTTCTAGACCCTATTCCTAGGGATCTATCCTTAGCCCGCCAGTTATTTGTCTGCCTCGGTACTGCTAGGAAGCAGGCTGAGACAGTCCTGAAGATATAAAAACCAATTAAAGGCAAGGAACTGGAAGCTCTGGGTGCCAGGGGAGGAGAAATTCCTCTCCCTGTTCACCTCCCTTGAGTGAAGGGATTTTGGAGCAGAGCCGGGTGCCCCCTTCCCTGTTGGCGCGGGGGTCCCTGAGGAGCAGGAACAGTAGCCCAAAAGGAGGCATGCTTCGGGGCCATCCCCATTCCCCGCTGGGGCGGAGAGAGCCAGCACAGCAGACCTTGCTGTAGCGGAGGCCAGATCAACGGAAGGAGCGGCAAGTAACCTGATCCCAGAAGCGGCCCCTCTGGAATGTCTCCCTCCCCCCACCCACCCATCCACCTGGCGGAAGGTCCTTTCCTGTCCTCAGGGAGCTTTAAGCCATGGCGTACCCGGCATAGTTAGCTCTGGTGCGGAGTGGCGCAGCCTCCCTCCGCTTTCCCAGGGCCGCCCCCCGCTCTTGGCCAATCGACTGGCCTGGCACCCAGAGCAAACGCGCAGGGCTTGGATCCCCCACCCGGACCCGATCCAGCCTGCGAGCAACAACCTGAGCTCTGGCGCAGAGCGGCGCAGCCGCCACTCTCCCAGGGCCGCCTCCCGCTCGACCCACAGACCGGCCAGGCGCCCAGAGTAGCCACCAGGGCGTGGATCTCTTCAGCAGCCTAAGTTCCTCCCGCCCCTCCCCCACCCAACCCACGCAGCATAAAGGAGGGAAATAAATAAATTTTTAAAAGATGGCCACCAGACGCAGGTCTGCAGCGGAGCAAGCAGAGACAGAGGAGCAAGCTACCGCATTGAGCCCTCCCCGCCCCCCCTCCACCCCAGGACCCACACATGAAGGTGCTGAAAGAAATTCTCTCAGAGCTTAAAAGAAAAGGGTCCCCCCCTCCCCGGGAACAAACAGAATGCACCTTTAAATGTTGTTCAAAAGGAGCGGGGAAAAAAAAACACCTAAGGGCCAAAAAGCGTCGCAGATCCGCCCGGCCACTTGAGTCAATGACCTCCTCAGACTCAGAACCCCCAGAGGAGGTTCTGTCCGTCCAGTCCTCGGAAGAGGAAGGTACAGGGGAAAGGAGGGGGAAAAGAAAGCGTACGGCACTTCGCAAGGAATCCAGCAAAGAAGATGTGGAGGTATCTGATCCAGCCTCAGTCAGTGAGGACAGATCAGGAAAGGAGGAACCGGGGTTGGACGCCTCATCAGACCCGGACAGGCACTTCCCTAAAAAATATAGGGACCAGATCTATGACCTGGTCTCCAAGGCCCTCCACCTCAAAGAAAAGAAAGACAAGGAAGCATCATCAGATTCCTTCTAGGAGGATGAGGAAGAGGGGAGGGAGTACCTGCCGCGAGCGAAAGAGAGGGCTAAGGGGATGATCTTGGACAAAGCCTATGAGCGCATTATTAAGAGAGAGTGGCAGCGGCCCAATAGGGCCTCCAAAATGTCCAAGGCCTAGTTAGCGCTTTATTCCCTATCTAAGAACAAGAATGCTCTGCTCGCCATACCCAAGGTAGACGCAGTGGCCGCCTCCCTGGCCAGAAACTCGGTCTTCCCCATCAAAGGGGAGTGTTACCCCTGAGATCCAACAGACAAGGGGATCGAGTGCAACCTTAGAAGGAACTTTGAGGAAATTTCAGCCATAATAAAGATGGCCACACTAACTTCTTATTTCTCAAGGACCTTAATGACGTGGATCAAACGAGCAGGGGATCCACGGGTCTCTACGAGAATGACTAGAGTTCTCTTGACCAGAATACAGCTCGCCTACGCCTTCATAGCCGATTCCTCGACAGACATGCTCCGCTGGGCGTCCGGGGCAGCCGCATCCAATGTGGCAGCGCGGCGACGCCTATCTTTGAGATCTTGGAAAGGAGACAACACTTCCAAGAATACTCTGGTTGCGGGCCCATTCCAGGGCTGCAAACTCTTCAGAGTTTGTCTGGATAAAGTCCTAGCAGATGCCACAGATAAAATCAAGAAGCAGACTGTGCATAGCATGGGGGTCCAAAAGCGTTCCTTTCGGCCCTACAATACATCCTTCTCAGTTCCTGGGGGTTCCAGATGACCATTTTTCCCATGCAGGGGAAACCAACAGAAATACAGATCCAGGTGGCAGAGACAAAAGGGCCACGACAATCGAAATAAGCAGCATCAGAACCCAGGCCACCCCAAGTTGGAAGCATGACTGGGCCCCGGACAATGGAGAGAGGCAGGAGAGACTGGGAGGCAGACTTCAGCTATTCGGGGACCAGTGGAGGGAGTCCACAGACGCTTGGGTCGTTCGCACTATACAACAGGGGTACTCAATAGAGTTCTCACACTCCCCACAACAGTTCTTCTGCACCTCACCAGTCTCCAGCATCTATGTCAAACAGGCAGCGATGCAAACGGAAATCGCCAGGCTCTTATCCATTGGAGCCATCAAATCAGTTCCACACCACGAAAAAGGCCAGGGGCTCAATTCCATTTTTTTTCTGGTCCCAAAAAAGTCAAACAAATGGAGAGCAGTGTTGGACTTGAAGATGCTGAACCAGGTCTTTGCAATCCTTCCGCATAGCAATCACAAAGGGAGAGTGGCTCACATCACTCAACCTGAAGGAGGTGTATCTGCATGTACCTGTTCTACTATCCCACAGGCAATGGCTCAGGTTCAGTTATGCCGGCCAACATTGGCAGTATACAGCACTCCTGTTTGGGCTGGCGACCTCCCCGAGAACGTTCACCAAGATCCTAGTAGCGCTCATAGCAAACCTAAAATCGGAGGGGATCAAGCTGCACCCTTACCTAGACGACAGCTTGATACGATCCCCAACCCACGAGCAAGCACAGAGGGACGTAGACAGGACATACTTACAAGATCACGGATTCGTGGTCAACCTCAAGAAGAGCCATCTCTCTCCCTCTCAAACTTTAGAGCACCTAGGAGTGGTATTGGATACCAGGCTCTGCAGACTCTTCCTATCGCATCAGAGACAACTGAAGCTCACCAGTCTGATCCAGCAGATTTCGAAAGCCCGCAAAATCAGACTCAAAACCCTGGCGAGTCTTGGGAGCCATGACCTCATGCTTAGGGATCATACAATGGGCCAGATTCCATGCCAGGCCCCTCCAGCGTTTTCTTCGCCCTTGGCAAGACATTCACACCACCTATCTCATAGGCTTGATTTAAGGGGTACATAGGCTTGATTTAAGGGGTGGAAGGAAGTGGCTTCTTCCACTCTTCTCTAATCACACGGCAACATATGTGCCAACTCTTTTGTTGAGGGGAAGGGGCACTCCAACAATCAACTGCTAGGAGAAGGTTCCAGAACACTGGTTACACAGATGCACTCTCTCTTGCAAATGGACAGGGTCATCTTGAAGACCTTTGGTTACAGATAAGCAGACTTCATTAAATGAAAATCAAGAGTACACATTTTCACAAATTTACCCAGTGCCTTGGTACCCTGCTATCTGAGTTAAGTTAAAAAATGACATAATGTTGTGCTACTCCAGGAGCTTTATAAGGGCTGAATTATGACTTAAGAAATTACAATTTGGTCTCATCTTCCAGGTTGTTCCAGAACATTTCCTGGCGTAGCCCCTCTTTACTATCTCAGTTGTGCTGGCTTTTGTGTTTGGAAGAGAAAGTGTAGTAAAGGTCATGCCCACTACCTACCCACATATGTACATAAGAACATAAGAAGTGCCATACTGGGTCAGACCAATGGTCCACTGAGCCCAGCACCTGTCTCCAACAGTGGCTAGCACATATGTAGGCTTGGAGTGGGGCTGGGGGCAGGACATAGGAAGAGGATGGGGGAAAAGGCCCGCCTTGCTCCTCCCTTGCTCCTCCCTCCTCACAGCGAAGACCTACTGTGGTCACACGGCCCCTAAAGATCCCGCCTGAGCCTTAACCCCACCACTGGCAAAAAGAGACAGTAGTGGGGGAAGAGCAGAAGGGAGTGTGAGCTGTTACTGCAGGGACTGTAGCTCTGTAGGTGTGCAACAAGTTGAGCTTCCAAGCAAGGGAGCATGGCTTTCCCCTACCTTAGGACTCCCCATTCATTTCTGTGGCCAGTGTGCATATGCACCCTAGTTCATCACTTGTAGAAACGTAAGTCTTTGCTAATATAATACTCTTTTTGCAACTAATGTCTCCCCTTTTAAAGAAAAGAACATTTTAAGATTGAAAACATATTTTTAACTTATCCACAGTTAAAAAAAAATTCAATTAGATTTTCTTTAAAGACTATTGACTAAAAAGAAGCAAAGAAAGTTGTAGCCTCAGAATTTTTTCCCCAGAGTTCAGAAGTTAAACAAGATGCATACACGCATGGCCCCGCAGTGTCCATGTGTGCAGCCACTTGTTTGAAGTTGGTGCCTGTGGAGGCACACTCCCACCACACTGGCCACCCATGGCCATGCAAAGAGCACTCCTGAAAAATCCAGAGTTCGGGGTGACTTCCTCCGTGGACAGGGAAACCATGCTGGGAGCCATCCATGGGAAGCCCTGTTTGGAAGAGAAAGTGTAGTAAAGGTCATGCCCACTCCCTACCCACATATGTGCATAAGAACATAAGAAGTGTCATACTGGGTCAGACCAATGGTCCACTGAGCCCAGCACCTCAATGGTGCAATCCTGAAACCCTGATTCACAAGGGTGAATAAGCAGGTACCATCCTGAAACCCTTATTTACATGTAAATGTGACTACTCACAAGTAATTATTTCCATGATTGTGGTCAAGGTTATCTGAGAACTGTTAGGAAGCTTCAGTCATAACGTTAGCTACCATGAGCACTATGCTATTTGGTCAATACTGGCATTGGTATGATAGTAGCATAGTGGTATTGACTGCATATGCTGAAATAATTGTAAGGTTAACTACCATGAGTGCTATGCTATATTGTCAATACTGGTAATGGTATGATAGCGTAGTGGAATTGACTGCTTATGCTCAGTAAGTATGTGCACCATGATTTATTACAACTGTAACAAGAAATATATTTGTATTCTGGATAGAGGTAGTGGAATTGACTGCTTATGCTCAGTAAGTATGCGCACCATGATTTATTACAAGAAATATATTTGTGTTCTGGATGGAGGTATTGCTCTTATTTATTTAGCTATCCTAGTTATGTTATTTTTTTAAACTTACTTTATTTAGTTAATTTACTTAGTTTATTTTAATTATTAGTTTTTGAATCATTTTATTAACAGCCTCCCCATCTATGCGAGGATCAACACCATTAGATGTTGCAGCAGCATCTGTAATGGATAATAATGAACTTGCACTGGCTTTAAGAGAGCCTGACTTGGAGAAGGTAAGTAACCACCTTTTCTACCATTTTTCAGGGTTGCATGTATTACATTAATGTACAATAACATTTCTGACAATGTATGTGTGTGTATGTGTATATATGTATACAAAGAGGGAAAAATATAAATATGCATTGTCTGAAAAGACTGGCCTAGGTATTAGTTAGGTCACAAGGAAACAGTTGAAAAGTATATCTGTGAGTTGACAACTCAAAGTATATCTGTGAGTTGTCAACATATGTTTTCAAATAAGTATAGGATGTAGAAGAAGAAGAGGATGAAGCTGAGGAAGAGTAGAATCCTGTAGGGTCCTCTGTGGAAACTGGAACTTAAATGAGGAAGGTCCTGTGAACAAATTAATGAAGGAGTGATGAATGAAGGAAGAGGAGGACTGGATTAGAGTTCAAGGAAGCTGGACAACTGTGTTGCAGGCAACCTGAAGTTTGAGTACAGGGACCCATGTTCATTGCTTTTCCCCCTTTGGTGGCAATGGGGAAAATGCAGCGAATTCAGGACACCGGTTGCAGATATGGTTGGATACCAGTGCTCAGGTCTTGTGAGGAAGACTTTAGCTGTTGAGTGTACAATGGATGTTAACACATGGGCTGGGAGCCCACCAGACGCTGGAGCTGCTCTGTGCCTCCCACCACCACAGCCACCTCACCTGGGCCCCGCAAGACAGGCTGCTGCTTCTCCCAACTGTGGTCCACCTGTGCACCATCCCTCCTTCCTCCACCATAGAGTTGCGGCTCCTGCGACCACTCTACGATGCAACTGCGTATCAGATGGGAGGCAGCCCCGGGACAGCACATTCAGGCTGGGTTACTTTGAGCAGGTAACTTGGGACAAAGGAGAGCGAATGCAGGGCCCAGTCTCATTTGTTTACACACAATTTAGAAACCAGATTATCTTAGAGGGCATAAAAGTGGTATTTCTGTTTGAAACATTGACCTACTTCTTTATCACAATACATGCTTTGCCTTTTTAACTTGCATTGTTTTCAGGTAGTTCGCTATCTGGCTGGATGTGGTTTGCAAAGCTGCCCTTTGCTGATTTCTAAGGGCTATCCAGACATTGGATGGAATCCAGTTGAAGGGGAGCGATATTTGGATTTCCTTCGTTTTGCTGTTTTTTGCAATGGTACTATAAGATTCTATTAATTTTACATTTTTGTTACATTTAAATAATTGACTGTGCAAACTTTGTCATCCATATTCAGTTCCACATTCAGAGAATAAAGTTAAAGTGCAGTTAACTTAGTGCATAAAGTAAGCTGATATAACTTAAAATATAAACAGGATGAAAATAAATTGAGGGCAAAAGTTCAATTATCTCGTTACATCCCAATAAAGTTCAGCTTTAAGAGTTTAAAAAGTACATAGGCCCTTATTAAGACTGAAACTCGGGGCTTTGATTTTACTCAATTGTACTGAGTACATTTGACCTCATTTTTCCGAGTTCTGAATGGCCAAGTAATCACCTTACTGCTTGGGACTCAGAAAAACCTCAGCCGAATGCAGGAAGGGGAAGCATAAGGCAGTGTGGGCCAAGGAAGAGTCGTCCTAAAGCTCTCTGGGAGCATGCTGGAAAATGTAGTTCAGCTTTCTTAGGGAGCTTTAGGAGCATGCTTGGAGAAACTTCATTAAAAACACAGGGAGGCAGAGTCCAGAGATGCGCTCACACGTGGCTTTTACGTAGGTGGCACTGCCTTCCCCCCTTACCTGGCCTCTGCTGCCCTCTTCCCTATAGCTCCTTCCCTGCCCCCCACTGCCCTATTCCCAGACCCACCTTCCCTTGCCTGCGGTGCCCCTTGCCCCTCCAAATCCCGAATATTCACCAGGGTTCTGAGGATCAGCCCAAATGCTCAGGACTGGTTATCAGAACCTCAAAAATACTCATGTTTCATATTTGGTACAGCCCTTGTCCTTATACTAGTTTGCTGACTTTGGTGTAAAATTCCACCCCAGGAAACTTATATGGTTAGTATAAAGATGTGGGGTTTTTAGAGAGTCACTTTTCTGCCCATAAATCAGTTTAGCTGAATTTTATAAAATATTATGTTACCCTGACTTTTAGTTTCATTAGAGTTATCATCAGTAGTCATATGTATATTCATACATATATCCATACATTTTTATGTGTACATAATACAATTTTGTTCTGACATCTCCACCTGGAGTTGTCTCACAGGTAACTCAAGCTTAACGTGTCAAAGACTGAACTCCTCATCTCACCCTCCCCCCGCCCCCCCCCCACCCAAAGCATCCTCTCCATTTTCACTCTCTGTCTCCATTGATGGTGTCGTTATCCAGCCTGTCCCCCAGGCATGCAGTCCGAGATTCATCTTTGACTCCTCCCTCTCCTTCATGTTTCATATTCATTCTGTTGTTCAGGCCTGTCATTTTTCTCTACATAGCATAGCTAAAATTGTGCCCTTCTTTACCGCCTTCAGTGACAAAATTCTAGTCCAGCTGTTAGTAATCTCTCATCTTGACTACTGCAGCCTCCTTACTGACCTTCCTTGCTCTCAGTTTGACCCTCCCACTTTTGCTCAACACTCTGCTGTAAAGATTATTCCTCTCACCAGCCGCTTTAATGTTCAGCCCGTACCTTCCTTCCTCCACTGGCTCCCTCTCCCCGTTTGTATCCAGAACAAGTTCCTTGTCCTCACCTTCAAAGCTCTTTATGGCCTTGTCCTCCCTACCTCTCTGCCCTTGTTTCCCATGACTGTCCCTTCTAGGAACTTCACTCCTCCTCTGCCACCACCTTCACTCACCCCAGAGTAGTCTAATCCCTAAATCATCTTAGTCCTTTCTTTAATTCTGCCCTTATTCTGCCTCCTACATCTGGTATGCCTTCTCAGCACTTATGCTCTGCTCTCTCCCTGCCTATCTTCCTTCCAATCCCTCCTAAAAACCTACTTCTTCCATCAGGCTTTCCCTAGCTCGTCACCACTATTGATTGCTTATTTATGCTTCTCCTTATATAGTCTCATCATCTCTCCTCTTTTGTAACTAAGATATAAAGTTGCATCTTCAACTTATCAACTTCATGAATGTATCCCTGTCTCTCCCTTGTCTCCTCCCCATGATCATTCTAGGTTGCAAGCTCCTTGGAGGAGGGACCTGTCTCTACAGCCACAATAGTTCAGCACTAGGCACATTGTTGACAGTATAAACAAATGACAACAACAGCAATAATAATATAATAATAATTTTGTTGTATTAATATTAGTATTATTAGACAATGAAAGGTGATTATGATAATAATACATTAATATATTCCTCTTATTTTATGTCTTCTATTGTCTCATCATCAATAACTATAATAAAATAAGATATAAAATAATAACAATAATTTATGATATTATTATTAGTAGTAATATTAGTATTAGTAGTAGTAGATGACAATAAAATACATAAATAATAATAATATATATTTTATTATCTCATCAACAGTAACAATAACAACAACCTATTTCTGATTCTATCATATATCTACTAAATAAGAGGTTGTTGAATTGTGTTTTTACTATGTATTTATAGGGGAGAGTGTTGAAGAGAATGCTAATGTAGTGGTCAGACTGCTTATTCGTCGCCCTGAGTGTTTGGGGCCGGCACTGAGAGGTGAAGGAGGCAATGGACTACTTGCTGCAATGGAAGAAGCTATAAAAATGTCAGAAGATCCTAGCAGAGATGGACCTTCACCAAGTAATGGCTCCAGTAAAACCCTGTAGGTAGAATAGAGTCATTTAGCTTTTCCACAACTGTGTTATGAACCCACTTATGGTGTTTAATATTTATTGGACAAACAATGGAAATCTCTGCACTCAGCTCAGTGGAATTCCACAGACTACAATGGGTGAAAACAGACGTAACAGTAGCTAGTGTTGGCCCGGGACTCACCTGCACATGTATTCCATCCCCGCCAGATGTGGGCCCACATTTGTGCCGGGGCGGTTAGCCAGCTGCTACAGGACATGTCCTCTGGAAAATTTCATAGACACATCCCAGGCCAAAGTCTGCCCACCTGTGCCAATCAAGGCCAAATTGTGCCCATACGTCTGGCAGGCCTGCTCAACCCTGCTGTGAGGCAGGTTCAGTGGATTGGGCCCCTGTGCTCATCCTGAGCTCGCTAAACAGCTGAAGCTCCTCCATGCCCCCCCATCAGCTGTTCAGAGGGGCTGGGTGAGCTCCTGCAAGCCCCCCATCTGCTGTTTGGTGCACTCACCTGGCCCACCAAACAGTTGATGTGGCCGCTCCTAAGGTAAGTGCCAACTGGCCACTCAAAGTGACAGGGAGCCAAGCTGCTACCACAAGGTCCTTTCCCCACCACCCCACTTTGAACAGCCAGCAGGCACTTCCCTGAGAAGCGCCCCTCCCCCCCCCAATGAGCTGTTTGTTTGGCTGGTGAGCGCACCAAACAGTTAATGGTGGGTGGGTGTGGGGGTAGGTGGGTGGGTGTGCAGGAGCACCCACATCAGCTTTTTGCACCAAACAGTTTATTGTGGGGGGGGGGAACCAAGAATGCTCCCCCATCAGCTGTTTTGAGGCAGCTCTTCCTGGATCTCAAACCTGTTGTGCCACATTGGCCTGGAAGTCCTGTCCCTGTTCCTCGGGCTATTTCGAGGGTGGAGGGACCTGTGCCAGCAGTCCCCACGCCCGGGTTAAGGGTCGAGTGCTGGTCATGTGAACAACCCTGCCCACCTCAAGGAATGGTGGCTGCAGTTGTTTGCCTGGGGGCAGGATGGGGTGGTGCCTCGCCATCAGATTTCCAATGTGGTGACTTCTGAAAATTGCATCAGCTCAGTTTCAGAATTTCTACAAATGTTCTCAGTATCAATGAGTAGAATCCTAATATTTTGGTGTAAGAAAACTAGAAATAGAATTTTGAAAATCGTGATGACACTTAAACAGAAAGGAAAGGACAATGAAATTGGAAGTTTCTGTAGCAGTTTGGGGTGGCAAGCAGAGGACGATTGGCATCTTTTGGTTGGAGTTGGAAACGTGGTTGAGCTTTTTGGTTGAGGTGCAACTGGAACAGGGTAAATGGGGCTGGGCAACATAGAAATGTTTTTCTCTAGAAGCCAGTCTCCTTTGATTTTTGGTAAGACTAAAACGTGCCTCGCAGTTCTCGCCAGTCCCCTTTCCCCTTCTTGTTGGGAACTGGTGAGACTTTGAGGTGGCTGGGCAAGTACCGGGGTTGCAGGTGGTGGTGGGGTAGCATGGGAGCCCCCTGGGCAATGCTGACCCCCGCCTGGCCTTCCAGCCTGGGGGAAAAAGAAAGTATGGGTGGGTGTTTGGGGGCCTAACGGGAGGTTCAGGCAGGGCATTACTGTCTTACTGTCTGGGAGGGTCCCGTGGGAGGGTCCTGGCTCTGCTGCTGTGCTCCCTGCTGGCCGCCGCTTCCTGGGTTTGTATTTTCAAAGGAAGAAGGGGGGGGGCACTTTTAAAGTGAGCATGTGCAGAAGAGCTACCCAGTCCTGGTTGCCCTTTCCAAAGATGGCACCCACAGGGCCAACCAGCTCCTTTCGGCTTAGGCTCTGGGTATTGTTAGGTCACAAGCTCAGTCTATGAAGTGAAGCCTGCGACCCTCTACTTACAGCTTAGCCCTAAAGTCCTACTAGAAAACACAAGTGGCTATGTGGGAAAGAAAATATTCTTTTCTGCCTCTTAAATTCCATATGACTTACCTCTTCAGCCAAGTAGGACACCCTTTTCTCCTAAAACTCAGAGCTCACACAAGTTGACTGTCTCCAAGCTGCATAGCCCTTTTAAAATTTCTTCTAGCTGCCTGTCTGCCAGCCAGTTAGAAATTAATCTTTTATTGGTAACTAAAGGAGGAACTGCATGTGGTCTGTGCTTCCCCTCATGTTATCCCCAAAGACCTGATTGTCATATGTTACATTTGGACTTGATGAAACTTCAGACTCAGCCTGAGGAAGGGAGAGAAATTATTTGAGAGAATGTTATACTATCTCCTTAGAGACACTAAGGGGAAACAAGTAGTTCAATGAAGCAAGCACTCAGACTAATGAAGCCAGCTTTCCTAACGGTGTAGAGGAGAAGAGGCCAGTGGCTGCAATCCCAAACCCCATCCACGTGGGGTCCGCGTTGATTCTGCGCGGCACAATCTCTCCACTATGGACTTGCACAAGGGTTGCATGTGCACATGTGTGGGTTGCATGAGCCATGAAATTGGCCCCAATGGTTAATGTAAGACAATGGGTAATTTCAGATGGGCGAGTTGCCCTGGTGCTGGCCGTGCCAGCCTGATTCACGCCTGGGTGGCCTGTCTGTCTAAAGGCAGGCTCACCTGATGTGCAGGTGGAGCAAGCTGTGCCTGCTCTGGGGCAGCCCTGCCAGCAGCGCTCCAGAACATCCCGGCGTGCCACCATTGGAATGGGCCAGCCAAACCCAGGGCACCAGCCCAAAGGGGAGCAGCTGTCCATTTGATGCAGGGACCCACACTACCGCTCCGCTTCAAGCTGGCCGTTGTCCTCAGCAACACCATAGGGTGAAAACAGACATGATGCTAACTCCATTTTAACACCGTTTTAACCTTTCTTATGCATGTTGCAGGACTGTATGGTGCCCTATGCAGCCCTACAACATGCATAAGAAATGTTGAAGCGGTCTTAAAGTGGAGTTACCATCATGTCTGTTTTCACCCATAGAGTTGCAGGCACCAGCCTAGAGCATCAGGCAGTTGCCTACAACTCTATGGTGTGTGTGGGGGGTGGGGTGAGGAAGGTGCTGTGTGAGTGGCCTGCTGTCTAGGGAACTCGCTCAGTCTGTCTGAAGCGGACCCAGGCGGGGCTGGGAGTGGGCATACGTGAGAGTCCACCGCTGGTGCAGCGCGGGGGCAGTCAGCCCCATGTCCATCTAAAAACACCCAGTGAAATATGTCTGCAAAAGGAGCCATCTCTTTTCTCCAGGTGCACTTGTTATTTTTTTGGGAGGTTGTATTTTTAAAATTTTCACACCTTTATTGTTGTAGTAGAGTTATATACAATCATATAATCATTGAACAAATAGAAACAGACATGAGAATACTGTCCACATCCTGGTGAAATATTGGGCCCCTATAATTATCTTCAGGCCTCCTGTATTAAATCAGTCCATGGGAGTAAGAATTGTTAAGGGGGCATGTACTCCCACAAACGCACACACAAGAAGAGAATTAATAAGCCTTCTTTCCATAGGAAACCAAGCTGAAAATATCTTTGCCCTCCACATACATTTCCCCCCCCTTCCTGGTTACTGTACTCTTGGTACAAGGCTGAAGCTGCTTTTGTTGAAAGAAGACTGATTTGAATTGTAACATAAACATTTGAACAATACAAAATTAAAAGTGAAAGTAAGATTAGTGAGCCAAATTCATGGGTTACATGGGTACAAAACCAAAATGTCTCAATTGAACCTGAGTCAAAATGTATCTAAACCAATGAAACTCAGTGTAGATTTTGGTTCCAAGTCTGTGTTGATTTTATAGTTGAAGAATAAACCTGAAAGGCTTTTTCATATTTTGTTTTCATTAAAAATTAAATAAACAGAAGTGAGGTGGAAGAAGAAGATGACACTATTCACATGGGAAATGCCATCATGAACTTTTATGCTGCTTTGATTGATCTCTTAGGACGTTGTGCTCCTGAAATGCATGTAAGTTTTGTTTCTTACTAGTAGTCTGATGTGTTAGTTGATTGGCCTTTTTACACTAAAACATGTTGTACTAAAAATCTCTCTCCATCAGGCTTTTCCTAGCTCTTTGCCCCGAAAAGCTGCTCACTTAATGTTTTTTCTACTGTCCTTTCATTTGGGGTTCTCTTCTCCCCTGAAATTAAGCTAAGCACCTGCACCTGCAACTTCTCAACATCGTGAATATATCCATCTCTCCCTAATTTCCCCTCCCCCTTACTCTCCCTCCCTTCTGCATCCTAGATTTGTAAGCGCCCATGGTAAGAGCATGCTTCTAAACAATGATTGTTCAATGCCAGGCACGTTGCTGGCACTATATAATAATTAATAAATAATAATTGTCAGGTTTAAAATCTTAGTTCTTCTCTAAGGCCTTTTGTGCGTGAACATTGCTGTGTCTTGGCATATCAGTCATTGAGTTCCCAGAACTGCCTTGTGCAGCCAGCTGTGTCTGTTTTGGCAGAGAATCGTAGGATTTTATGGATGGAGGGTACCTCATGGGTCATCTAGTCCAACCCCCTTCTCGATGGCAGTATATCCTTGTCTTCAGCATAAGCAGACAAATACTTGAAAACTCCCAAGGAAGGAGATTCCACAATCTCTCATAGCAGCTTACTCCATTGCCCAACAGTTTTCATAGTGAGGACTTTTTCCCTAATATTTAACCAACATTTACATTTCTGCAATTTAACCCATTCCCTATTGCTCTGTCTTCCGTGACAGTGTTGAGCAAATGTTCACCAACTTCTTCTGGTATTTTAGATGCTTGAAAACTGCGATCATGTGCCCCGTTGCTCTTCATTTCTCAAGGCTGAACATACCCAGTTCTTTCAGATTTCCTCATACGGCTTGTCCTCCATTCCCTTTGTTATCATAGTTTCTGTCCTCTAAATCTTCTCCAATGTCTCTACATCCTTCTTGAAGTGTGGTACCCCAAACTGAACTCAATATTCCAGGTGAGCACCAAATAAAGCAGCACTACTATCTCACGTGTCTTGGATACAGTGCACACATTTATGCTGTCCAAACTGGCATTTGCCTTTTTTGTGATCGCATTGCAGTGCTAACTCATATTCAGTTTATAACCCACCTTAACTCCCAGATCCTTTTCTGTAGAACTACTACCTTGCCAGTTATCACCCCATTTTATACTTGTGCTTCTGGTTTTTCATTCTTATGTGCAATACTTTGCATTGTTCTTTGTTAAATCTCATTTTGTTTTTAGCTCAGGTCACTAATTTACCTAGATCATTCTGTTTTCTAATGTTGTTTTGCAGTTGTGTTTGCAACCCCTCTGTTTTGTGCCACAAATTTGATGAATTCTCCATCCATTCCCAGCTCCAAATCATTAATGAAGATGTTGAATAGGATTGTACCCAGAACAAATCCCTGTGGGATGCCACTTAATTACCTCCTTTGAATTTGATTCCATTAATTAAGAATTACTTGTTGAGTGTGGCTTTTCAGCCAATTGTGAACCCACCTAATGTTATCCCATCCAGGAACATTTTTTCATCTTCCATAAGTATCCTCTATTAGTGCTGATGCCATCAGCCGTAGTCTGGATAAGGAAATTTATTTATTTATTTTCATGATTTATAACCTGCCCCCTCCTGCCCAATGGCAGCTTGGGGTGGCAAACAATAAACAATAAAAGCATAAATGTTTCTTGAATCTGCCACAAGTCTTTTACTGCCACTACAATAAGTGAATAAACTGCCTGCCATGTCCTTGAAGAGATTTTGTGTAGGCTTTATATTTCACCTTTAAACGGTGGCCTCTGTTATTTCCAAGTGAAAGTAAATCAAAAATTAAAAACATTGGCACCATTGGTACGCCCAAATCTTTGCATATCAGGCTCAAGTCTTTTACCGTTTCACTTATAAATCAGCTCATGCTCACGTGAAGCTTGGCTCCAATGTCAGGTTTATATTGAGTGACCATGTGTTTTTGAAAAATGGGAATATCCCTACTATTAGTTTTTACTGGTTTTTATATAAAACATTGTTTTGTCCTACTTTTATTAAACCCCTGACCATGTGAAAGAGCTACAGGTTAGCTAGACAGTGAACCTGAAGATAGGTTGCCTAAACATGAAACACCTCATGGACTTAACTTAGGTCCCATCTACTTTGCTTCAGTCTTCACAAAAAAGACTAAATGTGATCAGTTCATGACATTAAATATTAGGGGTGAGAATTTGGATTACATTAAATCCATGACTTCATGGAATGGGCATAAGCAACTTAAAACATATAGATTCATAAGCAAATTAAAACATATAAAATGTGCATGACTGGTCATGTTTGAATTGGGATAGCACTTATTCTTGCAAATATTTATTTATTTTTCTAATTTTTATCCTGTCCTTCCCAACAAGGCTCAGGGCAGCTTACAAAATGCATGAAAGCAACTAACCGCCCATGCCCACCAATCTTCTCCCTAATCCCTCCACCCAACCCTATCCCTGCCAATCCCAAACTCCTCATCAAACAACATTTGTATTAATTATTAATTTATTATTATTATTATTATTATTATTATTATTATTATTATAAGCATTTGGATAGCGCCAGCTGTGTACCTTGCGCTTTACAGAACAATAAGATAGACGCAGTCCCTGCCTACAGCTTACAATCTAATAGACACGGAGGGGGGAGACAAGGAGAGGGGACATAGGGAGAGACAAGGGATAAATAACATTCAAGCTGATGCGAAGTCTCAGGTGCACGTGCTTGGCTTGGTTGCAGTTAGGCAGGAGTCTGTGGGGAGGGCAGACAGTAAATATTGAGAGGAAAGTTCTAACAGGCATCGGGAAAGGCGGCGAGGAAGAGGTGGGTTTTGAGGAGGGATTTGAAGGTGGGGAGGGAGGGGGCAAGGCGGATGTGGGCAGGGAGGGAGTTCCAGGCATGGGGGGCAGCAAGGGAGAAGGGACGAAGGCAGTTAGGGGATCAGGGGAGATGAGGGAGAGCGAGGGAGGGGGCAGAGGAGGAGCGGAGAGTGCGTGCAGGAGTGTGTAAGGAGACTAGGACTGAGAGGTAAGGGGGAGCCAGGTTGTGAAGGGATTTGTAAGTGAATACCAGGAGTTTGTGAATGATGCTTTCGGGAAGGGGGAGCCAGTGAAGTGAGGAGAGGAGAGGCTGCACGTGGTCGAAGCGACGGGCTGAGTGGATGACCCTAGCAGCGGAGTTTTGGATGGCGATAAGGGGGGAGAGGTGAGAGCTGGGGAGCCCAATAATGAGGAGGTTGCAGTAGTCAAGGATAGAGATGACCATGGCGTGAACAAGGGTTTTGGCTGAGGAGACAGAGAGAAAGGGCTGAATCCAAGCAATGTTGTGGAGGGCAAAGCGACAGAATTTGGCAACAGAGTCGATATAAGGTTTAAAGGAAAGGTGAGTATCGAAGACGAAGCCCAAGCAGCGGGCTTGCGGACCGGGGCGGATGGTGACCCCATCGATAAGAATGGACAGGGAAGAGGGAGAGGAAGGGTAGGGAGGAAAGATAAGGAGTTCAGTCTTAGCCATGTTGAGCTTGAGCTGACATTGGGACATCCAGCAGGCTCGGGCTAAGCAGACCTAAGGGGAAGGAGTTCCATAATTGTGGGGCAGCCACCGAGAACGTCTTGTAACGCCCTGTGCCCTTGTAAAAACTTCACAGGCAATTGTACTTGCAAGAGGGCACCCTTGGTCGACCTTGAAGGCCATGATGGAACATAAGGAAAGGGGATCTTTCAGATGTCTGAGACCCAAATATGAATTTGGTTAGAGTATACAGATAAATAAATGAAGGAAGCATAAGTTTTTAATTTTTATATTGATTGTTTCTTAGCTAATCCATGCTGGCAAAGGAGAAGCTATTAGAATCAGATCAATTCTAAGGTCTTTGATTCCACTAGAAGATTTGGTGGGCGTAATTAGCATTCCTTTCCACATGCCAACAATAGCTAAAGGTAAGATAGTTGCTCTGCAGTTCTTTCTCTGCTTCCATTCTTTTGACTTTGGCTGGATGTTTATAATACTGTTTTCTCCATAGTTTCATATATGCTGCCAATTTAATTGTTCATAGGCACCTAGAAAAAAAAAATCAGCCCTGGTTTAGGATGTTGTAAGCTATGGTTTTACGCCCATTTAAATTGCTTCCAAAAATCACATTGATTTAATTGGGGACAGAATAACCATTAAGTCTCTCACTGATAATTAACAATTAATTGGAAGGCCTCAGAGGTGAGAAAGTACAATAGACTGATAAAGACAGGAAATGGAGAAACGTAATTCCAGAAGAGCACACCAACAACAGCCACCTATAGACAGTCCCCTTTCTTAAGCATTTACTTTAATGTTTTGTGGATATTTACAGTAAAATTTGGTAGGTAAGCAATTATCCCCAGAAGGAGCTGCTTAATACATATCTCATTGTACATATCTCACATATTGTGTCTTTAAGTAGACATTTATTTAAACTATTTCTCCTGAAATAGCATTTATAATATTCTGCATTTTTTATATTAATATAAAAAGGTATCTATTTTCAGAACCTATGTCTCAGTCAATGTGGAATAAAACCTTCTCTCATTGATGTACCTGTTTACCTTGATTGTCACTGCACTAACATTTCTGAATCTATAACACCAATGGGAGAATCCTCTTTCCTATAATGTAGCTATACTGAACAATAGTCATAGGGTGTTATCACACAAGACGGAAACCCACATTTGCCCCCCTTTGCCCTGGATTTACCCACTCATGTGAATTGTGGCTGCCAGATGTTTGGCCTCGGGCAGGTCTGTATGGCATCACCCCCAGAATGGTGAAGTACACTACAGGGGGTAACTGATCCGAAACCAGGGCAACACGCTGCCCCAGGGCCATCTCCTGTCTGATGGGGGGGCCACAGGTGGGGCCGTGTTCTTCACCATAAAGTCGTGGTCGCAGCTTAGAGTGGTTGCGGGAGTGACTGCAACTCTGTTGGGGCGCAGCTCGTGGGTGGATTGTGTACAAGGAAACCACCGGCTTGTCTGCTGGGGTCCATATGGAACCAGTACAAAGAGGCTGGCGGGGGGGGGGGAGCACGGAGCAGCTCCGGAGTTTGGTGGGTTCCCAGCCCATGTGTTAACACACATAGATGTGTTCCGACCCTTCCATGATAGTGCTCCTAAAAGGAGAGGATAACAATAAGTTTGTTGTGCTATCCAGTTTGAATTTATTTTTAATGAAGTATTGTTTTAATTTTTTAAGAAGTTGTTGCCGTTTACTTTTTATTGGGATGTTTCTGGCTGTGTTCTTTCTTTGGAAGAGTCAATGGTAGGCACCCATTGTCCCTTTTGAGAGTTTTTCTTCTTGTGATCTCTTGTTATTTCTTTCATTATTTGCCCCATGTTACAGGTAATAGTACCACTCCAGAATTACCTGATTCATAATTATTTTGGTGTTCTCTTTTGGCTGGATTCCATTTAAAAAGAGAGAGTTTAGTGAACACATTAATAGAAAAACAATTACTCTGTGTGACAGATGTTAGGAAAAAGTCAGTGGTATTAAAAACATTTAAAATACAATGGGAAAACTGAGGATAGGATGCTAAACTTCATTTATATCAATTTATCATTTGATTTAACTGCAAGAAATACCATCCTTTGTTTACCTATTACACCCTCCCAAGTGATTACTTTATATTGTCCTACATTTGCTTAGTCTGTATTTGTGACTCCTATATGCCTGTGAAAGAGCCCTGTGTGACCTAAAAGCATATGCACACTCAGCAATGATAGTTGGTCCAATAAAAGATATCTAGATTATCTGACCTAATTTTTCTTCGTTTCTTACATTCAAGACCAATGTGGCAATATTACTCTCTCTCTCAAGACTTGTTTAAGCAGTGATGATAGTGTTGTTGTTGTTTTTTTAAATGTATTTTTATTGTTGATTTCAGTTTTAACATATATTCATATCAGATACAGTGTTGTGTTATCATACATTTTCGCTAATAACAGTTTCAACATTAACCACATATAAAACACGATCCTTATAGGTTGTGTGTGTGTTACTAAATAGCCTTAGCTATCACAATTTACATAGAATAATGTTAGACCATAGATTAGGATGGTGACCGCTCACTCTCCGTCCTTTAGAACTGTGTGTCCCTGAGCATGCCTATGTTTTTTATCCAAGACAGTTCCTTGTCCAATGCTTTAATTATGGGAGCCCATGTCTCTTTGAAACTGTTTAACCTCCCTTGTATACCTGCCTGTAGTTTTTCCATTGTAAACATGAAGATGATAGTGTTTTAATATAAGACAACGTGCTTATATTCCTTGACTAAAGCTTAACAAAACTTGACATATTCTTATCAAAGCTCAGAGGGAGTCCACTGAAGAATGCTTGCTTACTCTCTGTTTCTGCGTAAGCAAGTTTTAGGATG
The DNA here is from genome assembly GCA_003113815.1 of Sphenodon punctatus. Lineage (NCBI taxonomy): Eukaryota > Metazoa > Chordata > Lepidosauria > Sphenodontia > Sphenodontidae > Sphenodon > Sphenodon punctatus. The sequence continues at coordinate 4,893,781 of QEPC01010682.1, forward strand.
CCTTATGTCATATGCATATTTTGTGCAACACAAAAAAACATGTAGAATGTGCAGATATTAACAGATTCAAATACTATTGGAGGAAAATTAACATGATGCTCCAATTTACATACAAACTGTCATTTACATTTTATTTATTTCTTTTAGATGGGACTGTGGTGGAACCTGACATGTCAGAAGGGTTTTGCCCAGATCACAAGGCAGCCATGGTTTTGTTCCTTGACAGGGTCTATGGAATTGAGGACCAGGATTTCCTTCTCCATCTTCTAGAAGTTGGCTTTCTGCCAGATCTCCGTGCTGCTGCTTCATTAGACACGGTGAAAATGAACTCTTTGAGTCATTGGTTTAGCTAGTCAAGCCTGGGGCATCTGTAGATTTCCATAATACAGAAAGGGCATTGGTATCTCCAAGTGTCACTTTTATTTTCTCCTTCTTTAAAAAAATAGTCTTTCAAAAAATTGCTTAGACATTTTCCAAAAAAAAAAATAATTACTTTGTGTTACATGAGAAAAAGTGTATAATAATGTAAATAGAGACTATCATAAATGGGCCTCAAGAGTGGTTTCTCTACTGGCCCCAAATATGAGAAAAGCAAGAGACAAAGTAAATTTAATGATCTTTTTTTATTGAACTAACTTCATATATGAAGACTGAGGTAGAGTAACAAACACGTGCTTACATTTGCAACTGCCAGAGTTTTGATTTTTAAATGTATATTTTTTATTTATGAACAGTTATTTCCAATTTCTTTTTAGTATCCTTGGATAGTCTCATTTTTTTTTAAAGATAGCATCTTGGGCTGATTTTCAAAAGCATTAAAAGGAAATGAGGCTTCCACTTTCCTGTTAACTTTAAATGAAAATTGGGTGCCTGATACCTCTGTGACACTTTTTGAAACCCATTGAAATCAAAACCTTTTTTTAAAAAAAATGTAGTTTGTTGCCTTTGTAACTGTATTTAGCAAACAGATCTCTAAAAGCTGAATATAAATCCAATTTATTTGATAGGCTGCTCTGAGTGCTACAGATATGGCCTTGGCTCTGAATCGGTACCTCTGCACTGCTGTTTTGCCTTTGTTGACCAGATGTGCTCCTCTTTTTGCTGGCACAGAGCACCATGCCTCCCTCATAGATTCTTTACTGCATACTGTATACCGACTCTCCAAGGGCTGCTCTCTTACCAAAGCTCAGAGGGATTCCATTGAAGAATGTTTACTCTCTATTTGTGGGTAAGCAGATATCTCTAAGAGCAAGAAGGAAGAACAATTAATTATATTTTATCTTTATAACACGGTTATGAATTCTGTGAATCTAGTGTGTCACACAGGTAAAATATGAGAAAGTTGTACACTTGTCTATGGATGAAAACAGATGTGACAGTGTTGTGGCGGCTGCCTGGCCCGCCCCTGGGGTGAACCACTGCAGCTGCCACTCCTTGAGTTGGCTGAGAGGGATGTTCACACATGCAGCCCTTCCCGCATAGCCTGGGGTTGAGGACTGATGTCATGACAGGTCCCTCCATGCCACAGGTTGACCCAAGGAGTTGTTCACATGGGACAGGACTCCTAAGCCTATGGTGCTCAGCAGGATTGGCCACCAGGAAGAGCTACCACCAAACAGCTAATGGGGGGCAATCCTGAGGGCTTCCACCAAACAGCTGATTGGGAGTGCCCTTGAGACCCCCAATCAGCTGTTTGGTGTGCTCACCCAATCTGTTGAACAGCTGATGAGGGGCCCCACAGCTGTTTGGCATGCGCACCTGGCCCGTCAAACAGCTGATGGGGGGCCCCATGAGGAGTGCCCTAAGCAGTTATTTTGTGAGCCAGGTGTGCTCACCAAAAGCTGATGGGAGGCCCTTGGGGAGCACCCCCATCAGCTGTTCAGCTGGCCTGGAGGAGCATGCTCACCCGGCCTCCCAGTCAGCTGTTCAGTGGGGCCAGGTAAGCACGTTCCTCCAGCCCCTATCCCCTGGTTAGCTGTTTGGTAAGTCCAGGTGAACACACTCCTCCAGGCCCCCACAATCAGCTGCTCTGTGGAGCTGTGTGAGTGCTGAGCACAATCCACTTACTTTGCCTTAGAGCGGGGCTTGGGTACAAAAAGCCTGCTTTGGCCCGGGTGGGCAGGCCTTGGCCCAGGCTGCATTTCCAAGCTTTGTCAGAGGATGCGCCGCATAGCAGCTGGCTGCCTAACATGGGTGAACATCTGGTGGCAATAGAGTAAATGCACAGGTGCCTCTCAGACCAATGCAGGCTACTGTTGCATCTGTTTTTACCCCATGTTTAATTTCCACATTTAGCAAACATGAGTAAATGCAGTCTATGAACTGTGCTAATGTATATAGTTCTTATTAAAAATAGTAACCAATGAAGAGAATATAGTACATATAGTAGTTATTATGGAGGAGTATATTTGCTTGCCTTGTGATGGTATTTGATTCTCCATGGAGTTTTATAACCCAAGCAATCCTCCAGCCCCCAGCCCCTGAGTGAGTATAGCTCAACACAGCTTACTCACCCGTCTGGCAGATGCCATGATGTTACTATGCTTATACTTTGAGTGGTTTCACATGTTACTCTACAGATCAAATACCTGTGTTTATGTGCCTATTTGGACACACAAATGTGTGTCTGGTTACGTGTCAAACCTGGGATGCCTGCTCCAGAAAAACTGGAGCATGTGATCCAGGTTTTTCTCTATGTGTAGCCTCCATAACATGTGGAATCACCTGGTTCTGCTTCGACGGACATGGAGGGAAGAGCTGACCTGTTCCCGACCCATCAGGTCTTTGACAGGGAGTATACCAGCCCTGCCCATCCTGCAGCACTCTGGAATGGGGACTGTCTTGCTCCCTGCTGATCAGCTGAGAAAAGACCAGCCCAGCCTGTAACACTTCTGTGTTGGAGTACGCTGGCTCGGGAGCTGCATGTAGCTCTCGGACACCTGTATTGGGACGCTTGCCAGTAGTGGCTACCTGGGGTTTGTCTATGTGGCTCCCCCAAGAGCAAGAGAAGCTGAGCCACCATTTTGGCTGTTGGAACCTCATGGGGACCATGGGAGCAGGGCAAGCATGCCTTGTGCCACTACTGCTGCTGCCCAAACCCATCAGACCACTTGGGAGCCAGAGCTTTGACATGAGGGGGCAGGATTTGGGCATAGCCACGCTGTCCTCTCCCCAAAATCAGGGGTTGCCACAATCAATGTAATGCAACTTGTGGCTCTCAGTGATATGAAAACGTTTGTATGCTACTCTTGGGTTTGGGAACTTTTCCCACCTCTGTTATATCACCAACGAACTTGCATCACTTTGTGGATCTCAGGAGACCTGGGAAATTTGGGTTATTGCTACTAACCCCTCATTTGTGTGGTTACAATATTGCACTGTTTATTTAATATATTATTTTATAATATATTAACAAAACCTGTCTTTCTACCCATAGCCAATTGAGGCCTTCAATGATGCAACACTTGCTGAGGAGATTAGTGTTTGATGTTCCTCTATTAAATGAACATGCAAAGATGCCACTTAAAGTAAGTGTGATCTACAGCAAATGTATAATTTAATCTTCTCATACAGAATATATTATTTGTTGTATCTTACAATAAACCCATTCTGCTGCAGAAACTATGGTTTGCATCCCAGGAGCAAGGATCCCACTTGTGGGTTCTGGGGAAACAGGTTCCAGCTGGTGTGGATCCTAGCGTCATTACTGTGTTGCATCCACAGCCAGCCTTCTTGGGCAAAACCCCTCAGTGTCCCAGCAGTCTCCTGGTTCCTCTTTCTCCTCCTCTGAAGAGCTCTCTCTCAGCTACTTCTGCCTCCCTCCTCGTCCTGAGCTCTGGGCTTTTATTTCCCAGAAGCCCTTGAAGTCTGAGCTTCTGAGTGGCTAGTTCGTGTGATTCTCTAGCAGGCGCAGCACCTGCAGTTTACAGCACCTGCCTATGGCATGATCCTTTGTAAGCATGAGTACCAAGTCCTTTTTGTGCAGACACTAACTCTACCCTGCTACACAGGTGTAATTCAGCTGCTGAATGTATGGCAGGTCCACACCTTCTCTTCCCTCTCACATAGTGACTGATGGTTACAGTAACTACAGTTAAAGATGAAATTATTCGATCCAACATAATTGAAAAAAACATACAATATTAAGATTAAGAATTGTCACTGTAGCTGGAGGCGGTTCCCAGGGGCAAGTCCCTGCAGGAACAGACCCCTGGACTGTCACTTCTGTGGGAAATCAGCAATGCACACATGCAGTATGGGAATTAGTTCAGTCTGTTTATTGTTAATACCTCTGTCTCTTTTAGTTCCTCTGTCTCTGGGCTGCCTGCTCATCTACCTCACACCCTACAGACCCAGCTTAGTCTCTCCAACACATACATAGACAGTAACAACCCCCCAAATTCCATTCAAGCCAGGCAACAGGCCCGTGGCTGAGTCCAAGGCTTCCCAGGCAGCAAGGTCCCTCCTGGACACAGCCTTCCCCAATACCTCAGTCCACAGCTTCTCCATGACCCAGTATTCAGGACCCTGGAGAGCGGCTGGTCACTGACATCCAGACTTTTCCCAGCCCAAGTCCAGAGATTCAGGACTGGTGAGCTTCCCAACTGAAGGATTCCTGGAGATGTTGCATTCTCAGCTCCCAGGCAGAGACTGAAACCCTGTCTGGCTTTCAGCCTCTTATGTAGTGGGAGTGGCCAGCTCTCCAGGCTGTCTGCCCTTAAAGGACCAGTGTCCTGCCCACTCTGTCTTCTTGTGTCTCAGCCTGTGCTTAGTGCAGACTGATCTTTAGCTATGGGCTGGCTCTCCCATGCCCATGCACATGCTCAGCCATAAGGCTGGCCCACTCAGCCCACTCTTAAAGGGGAAGCATTCCGCAGGACTGCTCCTTGCTACAGTCACATTTCAAAATGTTTACCTATCACTTTTAAAAGATATTATAATACACGGACAGATTCATATTGCAGGCTAGGCAGTGAATTCTTTAAAAGGACTAAAAATTGTACTAATAAATGAAAGTGATTGAATGCTGAGAGTGAGAACGCACAAAAAAAGGCAACAATATATGGGCTTTTTATGCTTTGATTTATTTTTTCAGCTGCTGACAAATCATTATGAAAGATGCTGGAGGTATTACTGCTTATCAAGCGGATGGGGGAACTTTGGTGCTGCTTCAGAAGAAGAACTCCATTTGTCCAGAAAATTGTTCTGGGGTATTTTTGATGCCCTGTCTCAAAAGGTAATTTTTAGGTGTATTTCTTTCTAGGCACAATTTCTCTTTCTGTCCCCTGTCAGTGCTCCGCACAGGTGGCTCTGCAGATGACCGATAGGAGGCAGAAGAAGAAATTCGTCTTGCGCATGCATGGAGCTGCCCTCTTCAGTCCTATCTTCTGCCTTCAGCTGTTGGGAGGTCAGCGCAGCTTCTCTCTCTCTCAAAAAAAAAAAAAAAAGAAGAAGAAGAAAAAACGTTCAACAGAAAAGAAAATACTACTAAACCGCCCAGGATCCAATTTCAGGTGAAGGTCGTCGTGGGATTTCTGTCGGGGAATCCTCGGCGGCCTCCAGGTTGCCACGCAAAGCGCCCGGGAACCTGAGAGCCAGGGCGGCGGAGCGGTTTCCCCTCCCCACCACTCCTTAGCAAGCTTGGGGCTGTCTCACAGGCTGGAGGCTTCTGGCTGCCACGCAAAGCACTCGGGAGCCTGGAAACGCCCGCAGGGACCAGTGGAGAACCCAGGTCCATAAGGCTTCCTCGGGGCCTAGTCCCCGTAAGCAAAGACGTCTGGTGACTGCACGGATGCCTGGGAACCAGTACTCAACCCAACTGTAAGTAGGGATCACCCGGAAAGCCCGCGCAAACCGCGGGAGTACTCAGGACCCCGTTCCTGCAGTGAGACCGGGCCAACCATCTTCCAAAGCCGCCTCCTCGTCCCCCCGTCCCTCTCCCTCACCCAACAGCCTGAGGGAAGGAAATGGAGGGCTCGAGCAGCGTGGAGGCGCCTCTGTCCACAGAACAAGCCCCCCCCCCCAATGAATATTGCCTCGCTCGCAGTCTCCATGGACAGGATCCAGAAATCTCTGGACAAACTGTGGGCATTACAGGGACAGGGCTCCCACTCTCCACCCCCCGCCCCCCCCGAGTAATCTGGGACGGGAAAAGCCCTTCGCAAGGCTGCCAAAAAGAGCAAGCGTCCACTAGAGGGCGCCTATAACAAACGTCTGAGCTCTCCCTATCAGTCTTCTGAGGAGAGTGGGGGGGAATCACAACCCAAGCGTTCCAGGGAACAGGCTATGCCATTATTGGGGTCTGACTCTGATCCCGATTTGAGTCAAGATTGGGAGGACATTGAGCAGACCGGGCACCTGGATATTCAGGACCCAAGAGACAAGGATAGGCAGTTCCCCTTAGCATACAGGTCTGAATTCATGGCGCAGGTGACTAAGACACTGCACCCAAAGGAGGTGGAAAAGCACCCAAAGGAGGCCTCCTCGGACTCTCAGGAGGATGAGGAGAGAGAGTATATTCCCTCGGCCCATGGGAAGGAGATGGGGGTTCCCCTAGACAAGGCGTTTGAGAAACTAATTTTGGAAGAGTGGAAACAACCGGAGAAGAATGAAGCGAATGAATAAGACTCAGACATCGCTCTATTCTCTCTCTCGTAAGAAGGATCCACTGCTAAAGAACCGCAAAGTGGGTGCAGCAGTGGTATCTCTGGCCAAGCAGACAGTCTTCCCCACTGAGGGAGACTGCTTTCCCAAGGACTCCACGGACAGGGGGGTCGAATCCTCCATTTGGAGAGGCCTAGATTACTCTGCCTCCTCTATGAGGGTCAGCTTGGTCTCTTCATACATAGCCAGGGTGCTACTGGCTTGGACCCAGGAAGCCCAGACCCCCACTATTTCTGATAGACGGACACAAGTCCTGGCAGCTCGCATTAACCTGGCTACAGCTTTTCTGGCAGACGCGACTATGGACTCCATGATTTGGTCTGCTAGGGCAATGGTGTCCTCAGTTTCGGCCAGACGTAAAGTATGGCTCAGATCATGGCAGGGAGACACCACGGCAAAAAAAATCTGTTTTCAGCCGCCCCTTACAAGGGGTTCAAGCTCTTTGGCATCTGCCTGGATACAGTCCTGGCAGATGCCAATGACAAAACGAAACAAAAACACCTGCAACAGGTAGGGGTCAGGAAGAATTTTTTTCGTACCCAGAGGGGGCTATAGCTATGGGTCCGGATATGGGGTGTTTAGACGGCAGGGCCAAATAGGTATGACCAGGCAAACCACTTCTATTCCCGTAGAGGAAATAGAAGGCAGGGACCCAGGCAGGACAAGCAACGTTCCAGAGGGTTCCCCCAGGCGCAGAGGAAAACTGACGCATGACTATGCGGCAATGCCGGAGGTGGGAGGCAGGCTGCAGTATTTCTCAACCGGCTGGGCAGTGTCCGTTTCGGACACCTGGGTATTGGACTGTGTCACTCGAGGGTACGCCATAGAGTTAAAGGGCACACCAAGATACAGCTTCATACCCTCGCCAAGCTCAAAGGACCAACAGAAGCACTTGGCAATGCTGGACGAGATCCAGAGGCTCACGTCCATCAGGGCCATAGAGCCGGTACCCCCAGAACAGCTGGGACTCGGCCTATATTCGATCCTCTTCCTGGTCCCCAAGAAATCCAGCTCTTGGAGGGCAGTGCTGGATTTAAAAACGTTGAACAAGTTTGTACATTACCAGCGGTTCAAGATGGAGACAGCTTCCTCCATTTGTCAGACCATCAGGAAAGGGGACTGGCTTGTTTCCCTGGACCTCAGGGACGTATACCTTCCTGTCCCGATATGGGGACCGCACCGTCAGTGGCTTCGATTCTACTACTAGGGTTCCCACCACCAGTTCAGAGCCCTGCCGTTCGGCCTCTCCTCAGCTCCGAGGACCTCACCAAAATACTTGTTCCCCTGGTAGCCAACCTCAGGAGAGAAGGGCTACACATCTATCCCTATTTGGACGATCTACTGATCCGGGCCCAGTCGAAGGAAAAGATAACAGCAGACCTCAACAGGGCGTTCCGCTATCTCGGGGAACATGGCTTTCTCGTCAACGAGGAAAAGAGTCAGCTTGTCCCATCACGCAGAATGGAACATCTGGGGGTCATAATAGATACAACTTCAGGAGCCATATACATTCCCCTGGACAGACAACAATGCATCAGGTCGCTGATACAGCAGCTATGCCACCGTCCAAAAGCCAGGCTGAAGTACCTCGCACAGCGTCTTGGCCTACTGGTCTCTTGTACCAGGCACGTACAGTGGGCACGTTTTCATCTTCGCCCCTTGCAGCACTTGCTCAGACCTATGCAAGTAGAGCTCATGAGAGGGCGCAATCCGTTGGTGAGAATCCCAAAAGGCTTCATGAAATCAATGTCCTGGTGGTTAGGAGCAAATACCTTGGAGACAGGCACTCCACTGGTGGAACCATCACGCTCAGTTGTGATGACTGACGCCAGCCTGATGGGATGGGGAGCGCAGATGGGGACCACGTCAGTGCAGGGTCTATGGTCGCTGATGGATCGGACACAGAACATCAATGTTCTCAAACTCAGAGCAGTGCGTCTGGCACTCCAGCAGCTCGGGCACCTGGTAGGTGGGACGCATGTGCTAGTTTACACGGACAACATATCCGCGAAGGCCTACATCAATCACCAGGGAGGGTCCAGAGCACCAGCACTTCAGCGCGAAGCAGTGAGGTTATTTACTTGGGCACAATGCAATTTGAAATCCCTGAAGGCCTTACACATAAAGAGGACGGAAAATATACAAGCAGACTGGTTGAGTCGACAGACACTGGATCCCCACGAATGGCAGCTATACCCAGAGGTGTTCAATTCGCTTGTGAAACGTTTCAGTCGCCCGGTGATCGACCTGCTTGCGAACAGAGCCAACAGACAGGTACAGAGATTCATGACAAGGGGGACAGACTCATCAGCAGAATCAGGAGATGCCCTCAACTACGAGTGGCCAGCAGGCCTATTGTATGCCTTCCTGCAATTTCCACTGATAACCAGGACCATAGCCAAGATCATGAAGGAGCAGGCATTGGTGATATTAGTAGTACTGTGGTGACCAAGGAGACTGTGGTTCTCCGACCTGGTGGAGCTGAGCTGGGAACAACCAATGCAGCTACCATTGAGACCGGACTTGCTGATTCAGGGACCTCTGTAGTGCAGCGACGTCGCAGCGTTCAAACTGACAGCATGGCTCTTGAACGGGCAGCGTTAAGGGCTCAGGGCTACTCAGAGGCAGTTCTGTCAACCCTACAGCAGGTCAGAAGACCAGCAACCAGAAAGTCTTACTCAGGGCCCCGAGGGAAACGCGGGTCTGCGAATCGCAGATTTCCCGCGGAATTCCCCTCCCCCCGCGGAATCTCCTGCCCCGCTTACCCCAGCGCAGAATTTCCAGCCTGCGCTGCGGGGACG
>QEPC01010682.1:4903636-4955579 GCA_003113815.1 Sphenodon punctatus
TGGGGGGTGGGAGTCAAGCACGCCCCAGCAGCTGGGGAGGGCAAGCCCCGGCAGCTGGGGAGGGGAGGCCCTGAGGGTTTACCAGTGCGGGGGGAGGAGGAGGCAAACCAAGCCCCCCCCCGCATGGTAAATCGCGCCGAGGCGCAGAATTGGCCCCTGACTCCCGCGGAATTTTTAAAAAAATTCCGCGGAAGAATCGAGGCCCTGGTCTTACTCCTCCACGTGGAAGACTTTTGCAGGATGGGCAGAGCGTAAAGGGCTGGATCCTGCTCAAGCTGGAGTTCAAACTATCCTCCAATTCTTGCAAGGCGGCTTAGAGAAAGGGCTAAGGCCGAATACTCTGGCTCGCCAAGCAGCGGCCATTTCGTCTGTCCTTCAGTCCATCTCCTGCAGAAGGGTCTTCCCTCATAGGCATATTAGGCAGTTCCTCAGAGCCACTCGTAATATCTCTCCGCCAGTCGCCCACAGGTGTCCTTCTTGGAGCCTTACCTTGGTCCTAGACGCCCTGACTAGAGCTCCCTTCGAGCCGCTTCGGCATGTCTCCCTTTATATGCTCACCATTAAGGTAGTGTTCCTGGTGGCAGTAACCTCTGCCCGCAGAGTTTCAGAGCTGGGGGCATTGTCTATGGATGCTAACTTTTGCATATTTAAGCCTCAATCAGTTATCCTTAGGATCGATGAGGCATTCATCCCTAAGGTGAATTCCCAGTTTCATAGGGCCCAGGAACTAATCCTTCCTTCCTTCTGCCCCAAGTCCGTTCATCCCAAGGAAAAGCTATGGCACACCTTGGATGTCAGAAGAGCCCTGAAGATTTATTGTAAAAGGACCCAGGGACTGAGATCCTCCTCCTCTCTGTTCATAAATATCAGACCTTCTTACAGGGGTAGGAAAGCCTCTAAGGCCCTAATTTCAAAATGGATCAAGCAGTGTATTGTGGAGGCCTATAAGGCCAAGAATAAAATTCCCCCCTTACAGATTTGGGCGCGCTTGGTTAGAGGTGCAGCGACTTCCTACGCCTTTAAGTCGAGAGCGTCCTATGAGGAGATTTGCAGGGCAGCAACTTGGTCCTCCTTGCACACTTTTGTTAAACACTATAAGTTAGATTTGTTTACGTCCGCTGAGGCGGCGTTTGGCAGGAGGGTCTTGCAGGCAGTTCTGGAGGCTCCCAGGGCTGTTTGCTCCCACCCTTAGTTTGGGCTTGGGTACATCCCGTGTGGAGCACTGACGGGACAGAAGGAGAAACAAAAATTGGTCACCTACCTCGGTGAATTTGTTTCTGTTCTGTCCAGCTGTCAGTGCTCCGGCCCTCCCTGTCAAACAGCACTGGAAGGTGGGGGGGTATACGGGAGACCCATTGCACTCTAGGTTGGAGTTCAGTTCAGTTAGTACAGTTAGTATGACTATTGGTTCGTAAGGTAGTCTTGTAGTCAACCATCACCCAAGGATCCCCGGTCCTGGGAGGGTGCGGACACTAACGGATGTATAAGACTTTTACAGCAAGTGGAGACGTTCCTCGGCTCGGTTACGGACTGAAGAGGGCAGCTCCACGCATGCGCAAGACGAATTTCTTCTTCTACCGCCTATCGGCCATCCGCAGAGCTACCCGTGCGGAGCACGGACAGTTGGACAGAACAGAAACAAATTCACCGAGATAGGTGACCAATTTTTCTTTCAGTTTATTATTTCTTTTAGAAGTAGTTTTTAAAACTGATCTAGAATTAAAATATTAATATCACAAAACTATAGAAACACTTGCATGCCAGTAAATATCTATTCAGTGCCACAGTTACAGTAGAACTTTTCAGTTTCTCCTGGTAAAAACTGCTCACGTGTATAGGCTTGGAGGAGCAGGCTTTACATAGTACAAACTAGGGGTGGGACATCAGGGCAAATACCGGGTACCGGTTTTACCGGTTCCCAGATTTAAAAAAACCGGCTTACCGGATTAATACCGGTTTACCGGTACCAGATCTTTTACATTGATTTCAATGGGGAACTGTCCCCCATTGAAATCAATCAAAAAACCCAAAAACCTCCCCCTCCCCCTCCCAGACTGTGCGGGTGGAAGGAGGTACACCCCCCCACCCACCCTGCCCAGCCTGGATTTTTTTTTTTAAAAAAATTCCCCTAAGTTCCCTAGTGCGGGCTCCGGGCCGCTGGCGGCGACCCAGAGCCTGCACCAGCAGCAGGTAATAGCCTATGGTACCGGTACTGTACTGATCCCTGGGTTGGGGGGTGGTTTAACACACACCCCACCCCAGGGATCACCCTACCTCCCCCCCCAGGGATTGCCTAATGCCATTGCCTACCTTGAGCTCGGGGTGGCGGCAGCGACGGTCTGGCAGCTTCAGTGCTGGCTGTGGCTGCCAGCTTCAGCACGCTTCTAGGCCTTCCAGGGAACTTACGGAAGTTCCCCGGAAAGCCTAGTAGCGTGCTGAAGCCGGCAGCCACAGCCAGCGCTGAAGCTGCTGGACCTCTGCCGCCGCCACCGCCCAGAGTTCAAGGTAGGCGATCCCTGGGTGGGGAGGTACAGTGATCCCTGGGGTGGGGTGTGTGTTAAACCACCCCCCCACCCCAGGGATCAGTACAGTACCGGTACTTACCTGCTGCTGGTGCTGGCTCTGGGTTGCCGCCGGCGGCCCGGAGCCCGCACTAGGGACTTAGGGGAAATTTTTATTTTTTTTAAAATCCAGGCTGAGCAGGGTGGGTGGGGGGTGTCCCCCCTTCCACCCGCGCAGCCTGGACTCGGGGAGGGAAAGTGTTTGGGGTTTTTTGTGTGTTTTTTTTACATTGCGGCCATTCATTTGAATGGCCGCAATGTAAAAAAATCCAGCATGGGGGATCCGGTACCGGACCCAATAATACCGGAATAATCCGATACTGCCGGTACACCAAATTACCGGCAGTACCAGATGATCCGGTAGTCCCACCCCTAGTACAAACTAAGGGTGCTTGCCCTTGGGGGGGAGGGGGGGAACTTACAAGAGACAAACTTACCGTGGGGAAATGTACGTTTTGCTCCGAACATGCGCGCTGGTGTTAAAAGCATCATTGGATGAATCTCATGTTGGTTTCAGTCATTGATGACGGCTCCAGCCCTGAAACCAATGCAAGAATTGCCTGATGACGCTTTCACCCCTCACACCCACATTTGGAGCAAAATGCAAGTTTCCCCACTGTACGTTTGTGTCTTGTAAGTTTCTCCCCCTCCTCTAATGTGGTCAAACTTCCTAAGTATCAGTAGAGCATACAAAGTAGGCAATTGAATTGCCAACATCTCTTTTGTCATGAGTTGTTTTACCTACCAATATCACACCCTTCTAAGCATGGTAATAAATACTTTATTATCACTTATTGCATTGTTTCCTTCCTAAATATTTATTCAACCATATTACCTTTAACAAATGTATGTCTTCCTGTAGACACTTTTTTCAGCTGCTGGCTTAATGTAAATATTTATTAATTTTTCATTAGTTGAAATATTTGGATATATTATAGATATTTTCTTTCTGTTTTTTCTGTTTTTCTCTCTCACTTCCTTCCCTCCTTTCATCTTCCTTCTCTTTCAGTTCTCTTATGATGTGTCACGGTGGAAGCAGTTTAGAATAATAAAGCCAGGTCCTTATACATATGTTAGGGATGTTTCAGCTTTATTATGCTCTGGGTCCAATTCTGCCCCCATTAGTCATTAATAGTTTTTCTGTTGACTTCCATCGAAACAGGACTTAACCATAAATCTGTAGCTTCATTATTCAGTTGTCCTTCATTGTAGTTTACAGAGTCAGTTTCTTAAATGTTCCGAACAGACCTTTGATTTCCAGCTGAGTGAAAAAGTCATTCCGTTGTCATTTGCTATCAACTCTGGCTACAATGATAGATTGGTTACAGCAATAATGAAGACAATTTCAGTTCACTACTATGTGTGTGTTTTTGTTTGTTTAATCTTATGTTTCTCCACAGAAATATGAACAAGAGCTGTTCAAACTAGCCTTACCCTGTCTGAGTGCAGTTGCAGGGGCTTTACCTCCAGAATACATGGAATCAAATTATGTCAGTATGATGGAAAAACAGTCTTCAATGGATTCAGATGGGAACTTTAACCCACAACCTGTTGATACTTCAAAGTACGGCCTGTTTCTTTTGCTGATGATATTTTTCATAAACACTGTGCGAAACCCATAGTTGAATATGCTACACAGAGGTCTCTTTTATTCATCCCTGTTTTAACTTGACATCCTTAAGATAAAATGGTGATATTCTTTGACTTTAAAATGTGAAAATCTAGGGGAATTCATCACAACACAAGTGTCTGGTTTATTTGTTCTACAAATAACCTATCACATTTCTGGGAGCTATTAAAAAAATAATGAAAAATAATGAACAACTAAGAGTTAATGGGAGTCAAAAGAGAGATCGCTACCATAGAGCTGAACCAAATGCCCACATAAATTATGGAATCCCTCTTTTTGGAGATTCTTCTAAGTCTTAGCCTGCTCATCTTCCGGAAGCAATGTAAGGCCTTTCTGTCTGGCCAGGTGATTGGCAGGAAGGGATAGGGTTTTGTGGGATTGAGTTTAGGGGGAAGGGGAGTTTAGAGGAAGGGAGTGTGATTTTTAAGTGGATTTTTAAGATATTTTTAGGGCTGAAATGAAAATAATTTTGTTTCTCACAAGAATTGAGAATTGTTAACAAGATGTCGGGTGAGAATTTTTCTTGATTTACTGTTTACCATGATTTACCATTTACTGTGTACCATATATCGGTTTACTGTGTACCACATACTGTGTCTGTATATCATGTTTCTCCCAGTAATGCGCATTGTTAGGAACAACATCACCCCCCCCCCCCCCGCAAGACCAGAGATCCCTTTCCCCTTGGCAGCATCTCACTAGACACAGGTCAAAGGGTGCAGGGGAGGGAGGAGGAAAAAAGGAAAAAGAAAACGCCCCATGCAACACCAGTTTAGTCGGAAGGAATAAGAATGAAACAAGGGAGGCTCCCGGGTGAACAATGGAACAGTCAAAACAGGTGGCCTTCCTCTTTTGAGATGATTGCTCCACGGCCGCCTGAAACTCTGGGCAAGCAATAGATCGATCATTAGGCTGATCACGCCACGCCTGTTTGAAAATAGCCTTATTCCCCTATTTATAGAAACTTAGTTTGGCTCTCGTATTCATCTTGCCATGTCCCCCAGTGAAATCCTCCAAAGGTTTGTTCCCTCTGGTTCATCCTGCCATGCCCCCCATTGAAATCCTCCAAGGCTTTGTTTCCCCCAACACATTATGTAAAGATTTCTTTGTTAGCCCTAGCCCACCTTTTGTGCACCTTTGAGACCACTCTCCCCACCTCACAAAACCCTGTAACAGCCCTTGCCCCCATAAGCAAATTGGGTCATTCTTGAATGCAACACAAGCAGGTTACTCTGTGCGTGCTTGCCCCAAGGATCTCTCCCAGACCATTACTCACTTTTGGTCTGTCCAAGCCCCTCCCCCCACTTCTCCAAACACTGCTGGATCTACAGGGTTACCTGTCCCTTTTCAATAGTATTGGAGAGGTAATACTGCTTATTTCCCCCTTTTCCCCCTCTATCCCTTTTGCCACATCCCCTTTCACCAGAGTAACCAGACCTGAGGGTTTTGCTTATGAAATACTGTGTGTATATGTCAATTGTGTTTGGGTGGGAGGGTATAGAACTTATTTGTGTGTAACACCTAGTCTTGTGTCAATAAACCTCCCTTATTTGTATCAGAGTATCCCCTTTCTGTGTCAGAGTGTGGGAGGGAGATTCCAGCCAGCTGGCAGTGCATCACGTCTGATCCCAGTGGACACGTGTGGACCCTTTTTAATCAATTTGGCTAATTCCACCTAAATTCAAGCGTTGTTTGGATATTGGGGTACCGGCCCCCAATATTCACTCGTGAGAGTGGGTCAGTGTCCTAACAGCATGCCCAAAATGGCCACTGCAGCTGTTTTGCGTATGTACAGCCCTCTTCCAAGATGGCGTTGGCAGCATCCCCGCCATTTTGGAAAAGGGAAACCATTTTGTGCATTCGAATTACCAGAATAAATGTGATACATGAGAAGAGATACATGGTAAATCGGTATATGGTACACGGTAAATCACGGTAAACGGTAAATGGTGAATCAAGGAAAAATCTCAACAGAGAAAGCGTTGAGAACCGGGAGGTTTCTCAATTATCAATTCTAGGTAAGAATGAGTCGAGAATCCTGATTCTCATCGAGAATTGAGAAAAAATCAAAACAGAGTTTCAGCCCTAGTTTTTACATGTTTTAAGCCACACTAAGCCGTAATGGGAAGGGTGGTATGCATTTGAATAAATAAATGGGGATACCCATCAAATATGCATTATTCAACCTACCATTTGTGGATTAGCCAATGGGTACTACTCGTTTAGTATCCCACGAGTACCCATGTTGGCTTTAAAATGGGGGAGTGTGTGTGTGTGTACTTTATAAGCCAGATGATTAGAAGGGACTTGAGCAGATAAAGGATGGAATCTTGTGTACACCTACCCCAAAGCAGAGATGCTGAGCCACACGAGAAAGACTCTTTTAAAGCTCTACATGTGTAGTGGATAAGGTGCTGGACTTGGACCTAGGAGACCAGGGCTCAAATTTCACCCTAGTCAGTGAAATCACTGAGTGGCCTTGGCGAAGTCACAACCTCTCAGTCTCAGTTCCCCATCTGTAAAATGGGAATACAGGTGTATCTGTCTTTCCCTGTGCGTTCCCCTCATCCTTGTCCACCTTCAATTGTAAGCCCCCTGGGCAAGAGCCTGTCTCAGAAAATCTGTGACTGTAAAGCACTGCATACGCCTAGTAGCACTATAGAAATGATGATGATGATGATTGATTATTATTATTAGTAATCTCTCTTAGTGTGTGGCAAGGACGGTCTTGCCCGGGTGTGAGTCTGGGTAGGATTAACCCCACAGTGTCACTCTCTCTTAGGAGGTTAGTTCACTGTCCTTTATTAACTCCACAATCCATATACAAATGCTCTTATGATCTAGTTCCCAAGCCAGGCACCACCCTCTGGCTCTCTCTCACAGTCTCTGTAATCAGGCACACTTGCTCTGACTCTCTTGGCTTCCCAGTCAGCGACCAGGCACACTCCCTCTGGAGCCCAGCAAGCCTCTAGCTCAGGCAGCACCCTCTGAGCTTCAGCTTCTTAGGCAGAACTCCCACTCAGCTCTTGCCCCCTCTGCAGCCTTTTCTCTACTGAGTTCTAGCTCAGTCTTACAAGCCTTGGGCTGGCTCCTGCCCACACACACACTCAACTGCTTCCCATTAGGTTCCTGGCCCCTGCTAATGGCAGCACTTGCAGACCTGCTAGCCCAGTCCCCTTGCGGACGCAAACTGTCTCTTAAAGGACCCACTGCCTGCAGGGACTCTGCCCTGCTACAGGGTCTTGTTTAAGAAAGAAAGAAAGAAAGAAAGAGGAGCTCCTAGTTTCATAGCTCAAGTTGAACACTGCATCCATTCAGGTAAATAGGAGGTGAGACTTCACTATGCAGAGTCCTTCTTCTGCTGGCTGAATTAATCACTGCAGCTAGCCATGTCTCCTCTACCTCTAGTGGTAGCCCCAACCACCGGGGACTGATGGGTTCAAATTTCCACAGTGTGGTAAGCTGAAGGTGTGGCTTCTTACATGTGTACATTTACTTTGTGCAACAATAATATAGGGCTTTTCTCCTGTGCGATGGATTCTCCATATAGTTTATTTGCCTATAGTAGCTTTGACGCCCCCCCCCCCTCCCTTCCCATTTCGTTTCCAAAGCTCTACCACTAGAGCAACCTGACTAACTTCTGGCCCCTTCTATCTACTTTGGTCATGAAGACAGATATTGCATATTAGTTACATAAAGAGCTTAAGGACAGAGCCTTCAAAGGGTCTTTTTGGTGTGGCTCAATATCTCTGGTTTGGGGCAGCTGTGCCCGGGGTCCTGGATTCTATTCCATAATCCATCCGCCCAATTCCCTTTCTATCAACAGACTTATAAAATAAATGGACATTTATCTATGAACGCGTGCGCGCGCACACACACACAAGTTTCCCAATTTTAAAGCCAAAACAGTTATAAATAAGTACCCATTTCCCATTACAGGTATGGGCTGAGTACTGGCAGGGCTACCTGAAACTTTGAGTATTATCCACAGGTAATAAATTCACTACCCATTTCAGCACTGCACTGCCTGTAGAAGTACTTACATTGTCTCTCTTATGAGCTTTTCTGCCCCACCTGCATTCAAGTAGCCAACTGCCAAAAAAAACTCCTTGAGAACACACTATAGAGTTTTTATGACCTCTTCTTATTTGGTATCTGGATGAACGCTTGCAAGTATTCTTAGTTTTTAACTACTTGTAATAATTTAAAAAAAGTTCTGTCTTTCTCTTTTCCCATCCTATGATGGTAGATTAAGAGAGGGACTCCACCCCAATAGTTGGTAGCACAACACTGTCTTTTGTCAGATGACAGAAGCAGGGGTAAGCTGGTAGGCCATAGTCTATCAAAGGCAAAAATGAAGATTAAAGAGAAAATTCTACCTCAACTGGTGGGACCAGTTAGGATGGTCCGCCCCCGGAGGTTGATGGAACCTCGGTGGTTCCAGGAGGCCCTGGGGGATATAACTCTGGCTTCTGATGGCTGCCCTGTTGATGAGCTGGTCCGAGCGTGGAACACCTTGCTCGGGGAGGCTATTGACAGGGTGGCTCTGAAACGTCCTCTACCTCTGTCTCGTCACTGCAGGGCCCCTTGGTTTACTGAGGGGCTGCGGTGTATGAAGCAGGTAGGTAGGCGACTAGAGCTACGCTGGTGTTGGACTCACGCTGAATCCGACCAACTTCTCTGTAGGGCCCATTTGCAGTCCTACGTTGAGACTGTGAGGGTGGCAAAGAAAGATTTCTTTGCCACCCTCATAGCATCCGCAAAGTCGTGTCCAGCGGAGCTGTTCTGGGTGGTGCGGAGGCTGGTCAGTCCGGCCTTGCTCCGCCTGGATGGGGACTTGTCCCAGGCCCGCTGTGAGGAGTTTGCAATCTACTTTGCAGACAAGATCGCTCGGATCCAAAGCAACTTCAACACTGGATTAGGTACAGTAGAGATGGAGCATGAGGTGATGGAAGCCCCGTCTGGTCCACCTTTTTGGAATGAGTTTCAGGAAGTGACGCCAGTCGATGCTGTGGATGTCTTGGGGTCTGTTAGAGCCACTGGTTGTGAATTAGATCCTTGCCCATCCTGGTTGGTGAAAGCCTCCAGGGAGACGTTGGGGACGGTGCTGGTGGGGGTAATCAACGCGTCCCTTCGGCAGGGAAGATTGCCCCCTGGTCTCAAGCAGGCCATGGTGTGTCCCCTGCTGAAGAAGCCATCCTTGCATGTGGACGCACTCACCAGCTACCGGTGCATCTCTAACCTTCCCTTTTTAGGGAAGGTTATTGAACGGGCAGTGGCTCTGCAGCTCCAGGTACATCTGGATAGCATTGGTTTCCTTGACCCATTTCAATCAGGGTTTCGCTCCGGCAGAGACAGTGTTGGTGGCCTTGGTGGACGATCTCTGCCGGGAGATGGACGCAGGACATTCAACATTACTAGTCCTGCTAGATCTCTTGGCTGCATTGATACAGTGGACCATGGGCTGCTGTTGATATGATTGTGACCTGAGGGGCCTGGATGGGACTGTCCTAGGATGGTTCCAGTCATTCCTCTCGGGGAGGAGCCAGCGGGTTGTCCTGGGGGCAGAAACGTCTAGCCCCTGGGCCCTGGACTATGGTGTTCCGCAAGGTTCGATCTTATCTCCGTTATTATTTAATGTGTATATGCAGCCCCTGAGGGAGATCGTGAGAGGGTTTGGTGTGCATTCCCACCAATATGCTGACGACCCCCAACTTTACCTCTCCTTTTCAACCGACCCAGGTCCTGCCATATCTGTGCTGTCCCAGTGTCTGGAGACTGTTGTGACATGGTTGTGGCAGAGCAGACTGAAGCTCAATCCTGATAAGATGGAGGTGATGGTGGTGGGTAAAGCGGGGGAGGTGCTGGCCCCCCTTGTGGAGGGTGCGTGCCCCTCCATGGCCCATCAGGTACGGAGTCTGGGGGTGCTATTGGATCCGGGTCTCCGCCTGGATCAGCAGGTGGAGATGGTGGCAAGGGTGGCTTTCTGCCAGCTGTATCTGGTGCGGAGGCTGTGCCCATACATCTCCAGATTCAACCTGACCACTCTGATCCATGCCTTCATCACCTTGAGGCCGGACTACTGTAACGCGCTCTACGTGGGGCTTCCCTTGACGCTGGCACAGAGGTTGCAGCTAGTGCAGAATGCAGCGACCTGTCTCCTAACAGGGATGTCGTCTCCTAACGGACGGGTCGACGAGAGCACATTACACCTGTGCTCCGTGCGCTGCACTGACTGCCTATAACATACCGAGCCAGATTCAAGGTGTTGACTTCGATCTATAAAGCCCTGTACGGTCTTGGCCCCGGATATCTCAGGGACCGCCTCACCTTCCGCGTCTCAGGACAACCCCTTCGGTCCGCCGGGAGCGCCTTCCTGGAGGTCCCCCGCATGAAGCGGGGGGCCACAATGGAAAGGGCATTCTCGGTGGTAGGGCCGTGGCTGTGGAACTCCCTCCCGGAGGAAGCCCACCTGGCCCCAAGTCTACTGGCCTTTCGATGGGCATGTAAGACGTGACTGTTCTCCCAGGCCTTCGGGGGGGGGGGGGAGAGGGAGGGGTTAATGAGGGTTTAAAACTGTTGAATATTGTAAATTTTATTCTGGTTTTAAATATTGTTTTATTTTTGTATGGAAGCCACCCCGAGATGCCGTAGGCATAACGGGTCGGCATATAAACGCGACAAAATAAAATAAAATAAATAAATAAATAAACTTAAGTCCCTTTACTCAGGAGGGATTTATTAACAAAGACTCAACAACCGAAGTAAAGCAAGATAGAATTCTTGATGAAGACCACTTTGTGTGCAGCTTTCAGCAAGCTTGCACAAGCCTTTTCCCTGAGGTAGCTGCCAGTGCAGCAGCAGCCTCCCCTTTGCTTGTATAGCTCATTTCAGATTACAGAGTGGGAACACTTCCCTGTTCAGATTACAGGGAAGGAACCTAACTTTCACTTGCAATCTCATCAGTCTTGGGATATAAAGGGATTCTAAGAAACAAAATTGTCATTATGTAATTTCCCCTTTCACTATTTTAAGGATCTTTGGCAAATTTAAGTGTAGAAGATAGTTTTTGTCTGATAAAAAAATAGCTTGAAAGTTTTGTTTTTGTTTAAAAAAGAGTGTTGGATTTTTCTGTAACACTGAACAAACTTCACCTTGATCTTCAGCACCCTCTTGTACATTTCTGAAACAGATGGTTAGTTTGTTGCTGCATTTTATTAATTTATTTTTAATAACTAAGAATTCTTGAAAATTTTGTGGGATTTGCAAGATAAGATCATCAATCTGGAACATTTCAGTAGATATAGACTAACGTGTATCATACAATCAGCTTTACAGATAGAAAATATGCATTGATAAAGACATAATAATATACTGTGTGCTTGGACTGTATTTGTGGACCTAAGGGCTAAAACATAGTTTTGATCACAAGTAAGTTGATGCTAATGGTCAAAATCCATATCACAAAACCTCCATGCAATTTTTCATTCTTGATATTCTCTGCACAGGTGTGTCTGTTAGTATAGAGTTTATCCAGTGGCTAATGAAATCCATGGAAAAGCTTTTTTGGACTTCCAGCTGTTGCTGGACTAGGCCTTATATGGAGAAGTCTGAACAATAAACACAACTTGGTTGTGTGGTGCACAGATAATTTCTTTAGATGTTTTCTTAAACTGACTTACAAAGAGCCCTTTTTTGAAAAAAAAATAAATCAATTTTACAAAAAATGTGTTATTTATAAGGTACTGTTTTCTTTTTTTTCCTTTTCAGTATTACAATTCCTGAGAAGTTAGAATATTTCATTAACAAATATGCAGAACATTCTCATGATAAATGGTGTATGGAAAAGGTAACATTTATATTATAATATTCTGTCAAAGCATATTCAGAATATTAGCAATTTACCTGTTTAATGTTCTGAACATTTTCCTATAAGTTCCAGTATTTATCATGGAATTGCATCAATAACGTTTCGTTACTTTTAGCAAAAAAATATTGTTCAGATCTCATCTGAGGTTTGGCATATCAATATCACCCTTTTTATCATCAATGTCATTTGAGAAGCATTTACTTGGTGTTTTCCTCTGCAGTGTTTATTTTTAAAGAACTAATTTATTTTAAAAAACAACAACCCTTTTTTATGTGTACTACTCTGACTGTTTAATGCTGGAAATAGCCCTTTGCACTTGTATGAGTCCCACTGGCGTGATGAGACTTTCACTGAGGTTAATGCCAGTGCTAACGCCATGGGGTCATGTTGCATAATTCTCATAGTATCAAAAACTTGGAGCTAAGATTTGCTCTCCAATAGGACTGAAATTCGATTCTAAGTTTCACGTGTTTCTTGATGAGAATCAACTGGATTCTTGCTGAGAAAAACAAAGATCTCGATAAACAGAATACCCAATGCCAATGGAGAAAGGAAGGGAGGAGGAAGCCACACTGTTCTGTGTCCAGATTTATTTATTTATTTATTTATTAAAAGCATTTAGTATCCCGCTCCTCCTGCCATAGGCAGTTTGGGGCAGCTCACAACAGTGTATCTCAACAATTAAAATCATAAAACTAAAAAACATACTACTACACCCTCATCCCTTTCCTCCCCCCCCCGCCCCAAATCTCTCCTGCCAAATGCCTGGTGGAACAGCCAGGTCTTGCAGCTTTTACGAAAGGAGGGGAGGTTCGGGGCCAGATGCACCCCCACCGAAAGGAAGTTCCATAGCCTCGGCGCAGCCACCGAGAACGCTCTCCCCTGTGTGGCCCCCCGGGAGACTCGGGACCACAAGGAGGGCATCCCCCGATGACCACAGGGGCTGCTACAGTACCTGAAGGGTGAGGTGGTCTCGCAGATAGGCAGGGCCCAGACCATTTACAGCTTTATAGGTTAAACCAACACCTTGAATTGGGCTCGGAAGACTATCGGCAGCCAGTGCAGAGAACGAAGCACTGGTGTAATGTGCTCCCAGTGGCCCAGTCCCACCAGAAGACGAGCCGCCGCATTCTGCACCATGTAGAGTGCGTTACCATAGTCTAGTCTAGAGGTGACAAAAGCATGAATGATGGTGGCCAGGTCAGAGTTCGACACGTACGGCCTAAGCCGATGTACCAGATGTAATTGGCTAAAGGCACCCCTCGCCACAGCCTCCACGTGGACATCCAGACGGAGCTGTGCATCGAGGAGTACCCCCAGACTCTGTACCTGGGGAACCAATGGAGGACAGACCCCACCAATGATGGGGGCCATTAACTCCATCGCCTACCCCACCAGCATCACCTCCGTCTTGTCAGGATTCAGCCTCAGTTGATTAGCCCTTATCCAATCCCCCACAGCCATCAGACATTGAGTACCTTGTCTGGGGCTGACAGCTCTCTCAGTGTGGAAAGCTTTCCGATGGCAATTATTTTCAGGAATCGCAAGAGGGAGAGCAGAAGGAAAGGGTCAGACTCAGCTGATACCTCAACAGTCTATTGGCTAGCAGGAGTCAGCAGCCAATAGAATGCTGAAAAGCTGTGCTAAACCTGCTCCTTCCCTTCAGCTCTCCCCAACCCATCTGAAAGTAATTTTCAGGTTGGGGGGGGGGGAGTAGGATGGAGATGAAGGGGGCAGATCGTGAGCATTCTATTGGCTAGCATGAGTCAGAGCACCCAGTAGAATGCTGAAAAACTGTGCTGAACCTGCCTCTTACCTTCAGCTTCCCTCTCCCGTCTGGAAACAGGGAGGAGTATTGTAGTTGATTTGCACGTTTACCCTTGTCTTGACCCATGTGATTACCTTGTCTTTACCCATGTGATTACCCTCAGGAGGAACCACACAGATTCTGTGATCCCCTCTTCATTCAGGAAAGGAACTGAGGGGATTGCAGGATCCATGTGGCTTTTCCAGAGGGGCCGCATACTGGCTTTGATCCCCACTACTCTCCTTTCCCACCAGGAAAGGAGAGCAGTGGGCATGGAAGGGGGAGTCATGACCAGGGAAGAAGTCTTTCCTGGCCATGATCCCCCTTTCCTTTGGAGCCAGCGCTAGCGTGTCCCTCTCAGTGG
This sequence comes from Sphenodon punctatus, assembly GCA_003113815.1. NCBI lineage: Eukaryota > Metazoa > Chordata > Lepidosauria > Sphenodontia > Sphenodontidae > Sphenodon > Sphenodon punctatus. The sequence continues at coordinate 4,917,869 of QEPC01010682.1, forward strand.
ACAGCTGGCGGAAGAGAGAGAGAGGAGTGTGAGTGATTGCACTGTCTCCGGGCTGCCTGGGGACAGCAAGATTGCTGGAGTGGCTGCCGCACTGTCAGGTGGCCCCCAGGGGGAGAAGCGTCCTAGTGCCATCTGTTGCCGTTGGCGCCAACTCATGAACTGTGTGCAGGGGCCTGCCCATTTGAAGGGCTCTCACTGCTGCCCAAGGGGGTGGCAGCAGCGTGGGGACTCCACGGATTGAACACAGGTTTCTGCTGCCTCCTTTCCTGTGTGTTAACTATGGCTGAAACTCGTTCTCGAGTTTTTCTCAGTTATCATCGAGAATCACGGTTCTTGACTCGTTTTGAGCGAGAAATGATAATCAAGAAAAATACTATTCTCGGTCGACAAATTTTCTTGTAATACTGTTTACCATTTATCGGTTACCATAACTGTTTACAGTATACCAATTTACCATGTACCGCTTACCATGTACCACATTCATCCTGGCAACGCGCATGCAAAAAGTGGCTTTTTGCATTTACTGCATGCACATTACCAGGATGGAGGTGGTAAATGGTAAGTGGTACACGGTAAATCGGTAAACAGTAAAAAATAATTGTAAATGGTAAACGGTATTTTGAGAAAAAATTCTCGACTGAGATCTTGGTCTGGTATTGAGATTGTACTGAGATCTCAGTGACAATTCTTGCGATATTTTTACAAGAAAAAAATTGCTTCTCATTTTAGCCCTAACCCATGATTTTCTGTCAAAGTGGGTGTAAACAAATGGACCGCAGCCCTGGTTCTGCTTGGCCTCACCCCCGGGTGGCCCATCTGTCTAAAGGCAGGCTGCTCGATGGTGAGGAATAGCAGCACTGCCTGCAAGGCGAAACTATATTTATTTATTTATTTATTTATTTATTGTATTTATTAGCCGCCCCGTCATGCCCATGGCATCCCGGGGTGGCTTTCAACTGCAATCCATCTGCTTGGCCGACGGCAGCTGCAGCTCCACTTTAGGCCCGTGGTTGTCCTGGGCAATGCTGTAGAGTTGCAGGTTGCAGCCTAGAGCATCAGACGATTTGCCCACAACTCTATGGTGCAGGGAGGGGGCGCTGCACTGGTGGGGGCAACCACCAGGTCTGTTCAAAATGGACCCAGACTGGGCATGTGTAGATGCAGGGGTTCTCCCTTTAGAACAACTCCAGAGGTGGCCAGTCCCACATCTGTCTAAAGACACCCAGTGTCAGCCAGACACTCGAGGAATTGTAAACAAAAAGGTATCAAAATGTATTTATTTTAGTAAATATTTGTTATTTTACCACTGTTTTAAAGTAAGAATATTTAGATGCAAAAATGACATTATACCTAACTGATTTCCCCATTTCCAAATAAATACAAAATTCCTAGATGCAAAAATGACATTAGACCTAACTGATTTCCCCATTTCCAAATAAATACAAAATTCCTAATCATTTTTTCTCCTTGCCATGAATTTTTTTTCTTCCGTTGTTACTTTTTCAGTTTGCAAATGGATGGATATATGGTGAAATATATTCTGAATCTTCAAAGATGCAACCATTAATGAAACAATATAAATTATTATCAGAAAAGGTGAGGAAGTTATGCATTTGTTGTATATTAATTTAATTTGTATGAACAAGCCATGAAGCCATAATTTGTTCTTTCAATTTTTTTTCTTGAGTTCTGAAAACATAAGAACATAAATGTCCTACTCCGTCAGACCAGTGGTCCATCGAGCTACTCCTGTCTCCAACTTCTCATGGTTGCTTCGGAGAAGTACCCAAAAGGTCATAATGAAGTGATCCAATCCCTGCTGTTCAATTCCAGCTCCCAAGGGTCAGAGGTTAAATCCCCCAACCTGTTTGGCTAATAGCCATTAATAGACCTATCCTCCACGAACTTATCCAATCCTTTTTTAAACCCAGCTATGCTACTAGTCTTGACCAACACTTCCCAAGAAGCCCACGTCTGCCGTTTGTCACAGTGTGTGGCTTGACTTTGGTGCTTTTACAGCAAATAGGCAAACTCCTTGGTACAGAGTAGATGCTAATGTTCCTTGCAGAGGTAGTCGCTGTGAGGAAAATGCAAACAGCATTGCAGCGGGACTTGATTTCAGGATTGCTTTCATAGTAAACAAATGAAAAAACGAATTTACAACTCCCTTTCAATTGGCACCTTTATTTATGTTGTTCCCTTCGAGGGAAATAATGCTTGTACTTCAAACAAAGAAGATAGGGATGGGCAGGAGGGAGACAACCAGAGCAGACCCGAATTCCCTCCAGAAAGCACAGTTCTCTATTGATTTGATAACTGGATGTTGATGCAAACACACCAATCGATGGGCTCAATCCCATAACCCGCATAAACCACACACAAACTGCACATATCCCCATAGCCAGCCCATTGTGCCGCGTGGAAACTGCGTGTGTGTACACGCGTGCAGCTTCCACGCGATTTATGCGGGCTATGGGATTGGGCTATGAGATTGAGTTCACCATCTTTAAACATAACGCTTCCAATGTGTTTGTGGGAGAACACGTGAGTTGACATAGCGATGCAATTGTATTCACATCTTGGGTTTACCAGGAGCCCAACACATGGACAAAACGATGCTCAAATCATTATGCTGCTTACATGCAACACTCAAACGCATGCTGGGGCCATTTGCCACCCAATCAATGTTACATTTAAAGATGTCCCTTGTCACTTTTGAGTTCATGAATGTACACTGAATGTACATTGTTTTTAATCATGGTCCCCACCATTCTCATCTCACTGTGCAAGGCCAAACCTTTTATGAATGTCTCTAACTTATAATGTTGAAAAGTTTAGTTCACCTGTATGACTTGATTGGTTCCATACAAATACCAGTGAGTTTTTCACTGAGAGTTTCTCTTCTTTTCATATATTGGTCTCCTCATACACGCAGCCTCTTTTCTGTGTTTTTATCCCTCAGCAGTGCTCTTTGTGCTTCATCTCAATTGCTATAAGCTTGAGGTGCTGCACAACAGTTAGGTGCTAATAATTTGCAACAGATTTCATCATCCTCAGCTCCTTAATAAATAAGATGGTCACACACAGGTGTGTTTTTCCTAGGAAAAAGAAATTTATCGCTGGCCAATCAAAGAGTCTTTAAAAACTATGCTCGCTTGGGGATGGCAGATTGAAAGAACAAGAGAGGGAGATACTATGGCTCTTTATAATCGAACACGTCGCATATCTCAGACAAGTCAGGTAGGTATTGGGTCAAGATGCAAGCTGCTTCATTAGCACTACATATTGATATTGCATGTGTGTCTGTTCATTTAATAGGCCTATGTAATCAAAATGCAAGTGCCAGAATATTCCTTTCATGTTTGCTGCCTTTGCCTTTGAAGTTAATATTATACTGGAAGGCAATATTAGTTCTCTGTTACAGCACTCCCTTAAAAATGAAAGATATATAGATATTATTACTGTCTTCTTTCATACATTGATAACTTTATGAACATTTCTCCTTTTTACCTGTAGTTTTTCTTTCTCAAATACAGGAGTTCTTATACCCTGGAGACTCAGTATCACTTAGCACTACAAAAGCAGTAGCTTCTCATAGTTTTGGTGCCAACCACAGCCAAAAGATATGTAAGATTGCTCCCCAGTTTGCTGCTTCTGTCTGCCAAATTAGAATCCACTCTTTGAAGCTCTGTTGAATCCAGGCCTAGAAGTGGTGTGGCTTAAGGTTTTCTTTCTCTGCTTCTCTCTCTGTTCCCTTCTTCCCTTTTTGCCCTTCCTGTTTGGATTGTGTTCATGGTTCCAGTGTCAGGTGAAGCGATCTGCTTTTAGACTTGCAGATTTTCTCTGCTTTTAGAGAGGATAGGAGTAATGATCCCTCCACCAGGGGAGGCTATTGAACTCAGCATGCCTTCTCCACTGGGGTTGCAAAAGTGCTAAATTGTGGTTAAGAGGATGACTACTTACATCATGACATTGGGGTCAGATGCAGGCACTGAGACAAACAGACCCTGCAATTTCTGGGAGGAATTGATCCATCAAGGACCCTTCAGCTCATTTGGGACACTCAAACCCTTCTTCCTCCTTGGGTGTTAACACATGGGAAGGGAGGTAGCCGTGTTAGATCTGTGGAGTCCCCATGCTGCTGCCAACTCATGGGCAGCATTGGGAGTCCTCCAAACGGGCAGGCTCTGCCCGCTGTTCATGGGCTTGTGCCAGGCACCACATATAGTGTTAGCCCATGAAGCCTGGGGACAGCAAGATGAATAGCGCATCCTAGCTGTCAGGTGGCCACCCCTCCCACCTGCCGGCTGTCAGCTGAAAGGGGTGTGCTAGCACTAGCTCCCATGTAAAAGGGGATCACGGCCAGAGAAGGATTCTTCCCTGGCCATGATCCCCCTTTCCATCTCCGCTGCTCTCCATTCCTTGTGGAAAAGGAGAGGAGCGGGTATCCAAACTAGCATTCAGCCCTGCTGGAGGATCCACGTAGCTCCTGCAGTACCCTCTCTGCAGAGGAAGCTGGATCCTGGGGAATGGTTGTCCTCCTCCCCCTAGGAGCAAGGCTGGGATGGGAACCTAAGGCAGAGGTAGCACAGGCCCCTTCCTGTCCTTCCTTTCCTTCCTGTTGACAGTTCTAGACTGGGATTGCGGCACACAACCTCCCTGTATCTGCACTCCCTTCTCCCAGCCACCTGACAGCTGAGCAGGGCATGATCTGTGCTCCCCTCCCCCAGGACTGCCTGTCTGCTTAGAGGAGCATGTTCTATGCTAGCTCTGATGGAATGGGGGCCGCAGCTAAGCCTGAAACAACAAATTGTGGTGAATGCTGTTTCCATTGGAAATAGGTTATTCACCTTCATTTGTGTGACACAGAAACTTACCAGCTTTTCCGCTGCTTTCACCATTTGTCATTATCTTTTGTGAGTTGTACAAAGCTGCTATGGGGCCAGTCCTAAGCCCCATGTGTGCCCTGTGTACATCCCCAGGGGGCTGTGGAAATGCAAACGTGCCCACTAAGTGCCACGGAAGTGCTGGAAATTGCCGTAAAAGTTCAGTAAAACTGCCATAAATATCCTGGAAAGTAATGAAAATGACTTTAAAAATTCCAGAAAATGATGAAAAATGCTGAAATGTGCTGAAATGGATGGAAAATGGCAAAAAATCACCGGTGCCTATATTAAAAATGGCAGAAGCACAGAATCACCGGAGACTGGCATAGTACCAATGAACACTCAAGAGCTCTCCCAAAATGTTGATATTTCCCTTTAGAATGGGAACACTTGCTGTGACCCCCCCCTTTCCATGCCCGTTACTCCTCTCCTGGTGGAAAAGGAGAGGATCAGGGATCAGAGTCAGTGTGTGGCCTCTCTAGAGGAGCCGCTTGGCTCCTGAAATCCCTTCTCCATTCAGGAAAGAACTGAGGGGATTACAGGATCTGCATGACAGCTCAGGAGGAGCCATGTGCTGGCTTTGATCTCAGCTCGTCTCCTTGCCCCCAGAAAAGGAAAGCAGCGGTCATAAAAAGGGGGGGGGGGTCATGGTGGACTCAGGACTGTGGGGGATCCTAACAATTGAGACCTGGCTCTGTGGTTGCCCATGGCCCTGGTTTGGACTGAGTTAACCCACACAGCTTGCTTCCCCTTCCCAGGGATGGCCCAATGTACCACTACCCTAGGGCAAACATCTGGTGGCCACCATTCAGACAGGCAGGTAAATCTGGGGCAAAGGGGGGGGAAATGGTGGCAACATCTCATCTGTTAACACCCCTTCTTAGCCCTTCAACCATAGATTCCAGGGGGACTTTGCTCATTTTAACCCAGCCTCAGTTCTACGCTTCCTTACCATATGGTTTCTTCAGAGACCACATGAGGAGTGGTGTAGCCTTTTCTGACCTGGAAATTTTTCCCTCTCACACGTATAATTATAGTATCATTGTTGTTGTTATTGATTGGCATTAATGTTAATTCTTCAATTGCTGTTTTACTTCTGTTTAGCATTTGTAAATATCTCAATGGTAGATCAAGGGTGGTCCATGTTCATTTATCCAGTGGCTGTGGTTGGTACCAAAACTCGTCAGAGCTGCTGCTTCTATGATGCTTGCTGGGGCTGAATTCTCACTAGCCAGTTTCTGGGTGAGAACGCATCTAAGAAAATATATATTAGCTGCTCATGAGGTGATTAAACTGAGACACTTAGTGTCTGCATTTCTTGATTTTTTAATATTTACAGCAATGTGTAAATATTGCAGTGTGTAATGTAGTTAAGCATTACATTACAATAACCAAAATCTTTGTAGTTCAAACCTGTAGTTTTATGGGAAGCTACCAATTAGAATAAATTAAACAACTTTTATATGCAATCTGGAATAAAGTGAAATAGCAGTTAGAATTGCCGTGCCATATGGAAAATAGTTGTAGTTGACAGCAAAGTAAGCTGAAGTGGAAATCTTTGAACATTTGTTCAGCAGTCTCAGATAGTGCCTTGCTGTTAATGTTCATTCTGCAAAAAAGGCCAGAACTTATTTGGCATGTATGCTGTAAATAAACTAAAATAAAAAAGAGAGAGACCAGAAAAAATAAAGCTGTAAAATGATATGGTCTATTCATGTCATTTCAGAAATAAAATAGAATTTTTTCTTTCCTGATTCATGAGATTGTGTCTATGGGATGGGATCGTGGTGGGGGGCTGGTGTTACAAGTTTGTACCAACCTTAGAGAAATGATGCTTGGGCACTGTTATTACAATATGGTGAGAAAGTGCCTTCTTTCATTGCAAAATCGTGAATGACGACACTAAAATCATTTGTTGTTGTTTTTTGCAAGTTCACACTCAATAGATAAGACAGCAAGGTGACTTAAGCATTCTTGTTCCATAGTACAATTTTTTTCCTCATGGTAATGGGCTTGCAGCCTGGCCCTGTTAAAGTGTACCCATTCCCCCCACCCCACCCCCCTAGTGTTTGGGCCTTGTGTAATAGCAGAGAGATCTATTAAGGTTTTCTTTATTTTTAACTCCAGTTGAGAAAATTTTAGCACACATTACTCACATTTAGCATAGCTGTTGGTACCACACTGCTTGAACTGTTGTCATTAGAAAAACATTGGTTCTGTATAACAGAGAAATCAAGAAGTGTATTTTAGCCTAGTGCTAATGAATTACGGTGAGTGTACAACTTCTGATTTTCATAGTTTTGTGTATAATTCTGTGATCAGTAGGAAGCAGTTTCAACAGGATCCACTAAATAAATATGCGTGCACTGCATCGTTCACACGGGGCTCCCCCACCCATGTACACACAGAAAACTCCGTGTTCATGGGTGGGAGAGGCCCGTGCAAAAAGGGCCACAATCTCACATCTGTCTTACTTATACTATCTTAGGTAGGAATTTAGGATGTAAAGCAATATCTATTAACCAAAACAAAAAACTTAACAGTTTAAAAAAACCTTAAATGCACAAGTTTTCTTAAAATACAAAAAAGCCCCACAAATTCAGTATAATTACAATTCAAAAAACCTTCCACTCCATACATTGCAACAAAACATAAATGCCAAAAAACAGAAATTATTTCTGAATTTGAGCAATATTTAATATTTTAGGACATCAACATACATGTAATATATGTACTTAATTCCTTACCATACATACTTTTATTCATTTTAATCAATAACTAAACATTCACATTTTTCCATTATTAAACTTTAATTTATTATCATAATTCGACAAGGAACAATTTTTTCAGAGTGCATGGGTGGTTCACCATTATTTTTGTATTGTGGCAAATATCTATGTATATTCTGCTTTATTTCCTATTTTGTCCCTCTCATTTAGAGTTATATTGTAAAAGTTGTACCTATCATATTATATATTCTTGAACATATGCTAGTTTCCGAATTTTTCTTTTGAGATACAATACCTTGTTAGAGCATAACCTCCTTCAAGACCAGTTTTTTGTGTGGTTCGTTAGTCCGAACATTCTCACAACACCTACCCTTCCAGCCCGCATGGAATTTTTTCTTATATTTCTAGAAAGGGTTGAAAGGAACTGTCATTCTGAGGGGGAGAGTCAGTGCTTTTTATACTAGAGGAGCTCGAGACCATCATGCAGTCTATTATTTGGATAGGATGAGCATGCACAACCCAGTTGTGAGAATGTTGGGAGCCCGCTCGAAGAAACTTCTTTACAAGGTAATAACTAGGGCTGTAGCGGAAAGTCGCAGCGGTAGCTATTTCCTCTGGAAATAGCGTTTCCGCAATTAGTGGTACGGCGTGGCAGAGGCTTTCATTTCACTAGTTTCATTCCGCTACTTCCGCAGTTCCGCTAATTTCATTCTGCTACTTCCACAGGCTTCACAAATAGTGGAAGCATGCCATTTTCGCTACTTCCACCATTCCACCAGCGCCACAAAATAGCGAAACAGCGGTTTTCTGAAAGTTTCCAACAATTCCGCAATTTTTCCGATAGTTTCCGAATTTGCATAATGCCGGCGGAATTAGCGGGATGTCGGCAGAAAAGCCGCGGTGTGGCACGGGCAATTCTGAAATGGCAGAATGGAATTGCAGTGTGGTAAAAACTGCTGCCACTTCAGCCCTAGTAATAACCTTCTGATCAGCATGTGGGGAGGAGCTGTTCGTAAACAAACAACTTTATCTCCCAGCCCGATCCCCTGTGTCCCGCTTCTGCTGCTGGAGTCCTACTAAGAGGAAGAGGAAGGTGAGGGCTGGGTACAGGAGCCAAGGAGGGAAGGCAGAACAACTTGTTGGGGGAGAAGCTGGCTGCAGCCTGCTGCCTAGCCATGCAACTGCGGGGCCCCAGCTAGCCGCGGCTGTGCCAGCTCCAGCCCTGTGCTGACTCCGCTTTGCCTGGGGGGGCAAAGCGAGCGAGGGCAGGGCTGTGGGGGCGGGGGCGGGTTCCGGTATGCTTGCCTTCCAGCACAGTGCACAAGCCAGGGGGAGACTACAATAGTCAGTGTTTACAGAGTTCCGCTTCCCCGGCTCTCCGACAGGGGAGAGGAGTTCAAGTGCACATGTGCAAGGCTGCAGAACTAATTTTTAAATCATTAATATCTTGGTTTTGGCTGCACCAATCAGTATCATATTTCAAAAGCTGTTGTTATTGATCTCATGTGCCAATCCTGTGAAGTTTGGGGACTCAACTCATCCAGGGGGAGGAGATATTTATGAATCAAAATTGTGAGGACGCTGTGCATTTTGACCACAACCAATTAACGTTAAAACAGTCATAACATTTTCTTTTCCTGATGGAGCTTCTTCAAACTTTGTGCATATGATGGTCTCCACAGCTTATAGCCATGGATAAATTTTCAGCTATGTAGCTCAAGCGGTTTCCTCAAAATCAGGGGTTCAGCAGTCCCCTGTTTATAATGGAGAGTGGTTGTGCATTTAAGTTTCAGGCAGCTATTGCTGCCTGAAAATTTTTAAAAATCCCAAAGCAAGGGAAATAGCACTGTGTTTTTAATTATGAACGATGAGTGTCTTAGTAGTGCATCAAAAATCCCAGAATTGGTTGACTAAACTGAAAGTTGTCAGTAAATAATTTGATGGCATTTATTGCTAGTTCAGTTATACAAATGTAGGTTGTGGTTGTGTTATTCCATTTCAGATAATTGGAGTCTAGGGGTATTTTTAGATGTTACGATACCACGGTCAACCATAGTGAATCCCCTGTGGTGGCTGTTTGTCGTCTAATGTCTAAAAGATTCCTGCCAGATGTTCACCACAGTGAATACATGGTGGGAATCAAAATAACCATGATTCTGGAGGTGAGGCTGGCTTCACCTCCGGAATCGTGGTTACATAGGCCACGATCCAGGATGGGCCAAAAGTAACATCTGTTACTTTGGCCCATCCTGGATTGTGGCCCAGACCACAATGCAGTTCGCCGCTGCACCCACCCATCTCCCGGAGGACGGGCGGCTGGGGGAGAGCGGGGGGACAGGGCTGTGCAGTTGCACCGCGCAGCCCCGCCCCCTCCCCGATCCCCCTTCAGAATCAAGCTGGCACATCTAAAGGACTGACGGCCTTATTCCTGACTGGGATCCGAAACGAATCCCGGTCCGTGATTGAGCTTGGCGAGCCTCCGGGCCCGTCACATCTAAAAATACCCTAGGTGGCCCTGACACAATGGATGTAAACAGGCTGCTCCAGGAGTGCACCCCTGTGTCCATCCACTTGCAGCCCCACCTGGGTCCGCTTTAGATGGACCACCCGGTTTCCCCAGCCTGCGGTCTGCCTGTGTGGTGCCCCCCACCCCTGCACCATAGAGTTTCAGGTAAACGCCCAACATTCTAGGCTGGCACCCGAAACTCTATGGTGCAGGGACAGTGGCTGGCTGGGCATGGAGCTGAAGCGTGGGTCCGCCCAGCAGACAGACAGCAGCACCACTCAAGCTGCTGCCACGGATTTGGTCAGCCCACTCCACATCTGCCTGTGCCTCCTCTGCTTTCACATCTGGCATGGGTGCTTTTAAATGGATTGGCCAGCCCAGGGGTAAAGCAGGCTGGTGCAGGCAAAACTGGGGCTGCTGTCCATTTAAAAGCACCCAATGGTACATTCAGTTACTTAAAGCAACAAGCATATAATCCTTAAAATCAGTGGGGGAAAATATGGAAATCTCCTTTGTGAAGACAATACAATCTTAAAAAACAAACATTGAATTTAAAAGATAATACATCATTAGTCAAAGAACAAAGGATGAACCTGCTGTAATAGTCTAGAGGCGCTTATTACGATACTGAAGAATATTTTGTTTTCACAACACATTTCACTATTCCTAAAGACAGGCCTGAAGTTGTTTACTGACATCCGACTCTTAGGCTTCTCTTTGTGTTAGTGTGTGCTTTAAGAAAATTCAAGAAAGAAGATTCCCTATCAGTGATCAAATCTGGTACATTCAATATCAAATAGTAACACACACTACTGAAATAACATCATGGCCTTTTGGCGGAGGTTGGGGGAAATGTTTATTTCTTTCTGGCACTGAGGTCATTTTCTAAAGTCGGATAACTTTATTTTTGTTTAAAGATGCACATTTAAGTATTTAGCCTGTGTCATTATGAAATATTAAAAATGTGTGCAATTGACTCTAGAAATGATAATGCAGCCTCAGCATCAGTTTCTGCACGTTAGCTACATCCCAGGAGTTCTTGGCACAGGTTATAGGGGTGCATGCAGTATAACTGTACCCTTTGCATCTTCCCTAATAGAGGATTTCATCTACTGTCTAGCATGTGCATCAGAAAGACTTACAGCTGCTGTAATTTGCACCAATGCCAAGTGGTGGCAGGATCATCCAGGATCATCCAGGCATGATATTTTTGCACATCTGCTGCATTGGCAATGCCTGGTTGGTGGTCTGTGGTAGTTGTTTTGGTGGATCTGTTCCCCGTGAAGCTTCCTTGGAAAGATTCTTTCATGAACACACATGCCCAGCTTTAGGGCTGTGTTGATTAATGAGAATTTTGAGGTAGATCAGGGAACAAAGAATTTCACAGAAGTTTTGGAGGAGTTAGGTAGAGAAAGCACTGGAATTTATTTAATGTTTTTTACCCTCCTTGGTAGAGTTGGGGTTGATCCCCACGCACTCCTCCCCAGAATTTAGGTTCCAAAGCTTTGGACTTCAGTCGAACAGAACTAATGTGCGCTCTGAAACCACTTGTTTTACATAGTCCCATTAAACTCAATGGCACTATCCAAGGGTATTTTCAGACGGTACGAGATCACGGTGAACCATGGTCAATTCCCATATGGTGACCGTGAGCTCGTAATGTCTGCTGGGGCCAACCGTGATTCCCGCCAGATGTTCACCCCGTGAATCACGGGCGGAAATCGCTTTGACCACGCAAACGGCCCTCCTGCCTGGACGAGGGCCATTTGCGTGGTCAAAGCGATTCCCGTCCGTGCTCAATGGCATCACGTCTGTCCTCTGACCACGGCCCGCTGATTCTGGGCTGTGGTCAATGCCGCGGGGGGGTGGGAACATGGGGGGGCGGGGCTGTGCAGCCGCACATTGCGCCACGAAGCTCGCCCCCTCCCCCAGATTCCCCGCCGGAATCGACCAGCACTTCTGCTGGCCGTGACGGTGGGATTCCAGTGGGGAATCATTTGGGTGATTCCGTGGCAGGGTGAATGCCGCCCCGTCACGTCTGAAAATACCCCAAGTTTAAATGTTGGCAGTCTGGTTTGCATGACCAGAGCTGTAGGGAACAGCAGTTTTCCATCTAGAATCAAGCTGAAAATCTTAGACCAAATTGCCATTTAAATCATCCTGATCAGATCCATTATGTGTGAAAATAAATGGCCATGTCTTTTTTTTTAGAAACTGGCTATATCCAAATCTAGCTAATCTGTAATATTTTAAGTATTACTTCAGTCAGGAAAGTAAAAATAAATGATCTCACGTCACTGTCAATTGCTCTCCTCTGCGCCCCCACCCCTCTATCCCCCCTGGATATGTAAGTGAACTCATCTATTCCCTAATCTTGCTGTTCATTTTGTTTTTTAATTTTCTAGAATAGCTAATAGACATCAACCTGTTTTGAACCAATGTTTGTGACAGTTCATTGTTCTTTTGCACATCTGTTATTCAGGTTTCTGTAGACACTGCCCATGGCTATAGCCCCCGAGCAATTGACATGAGTAATGTTACCCTCTCCAGAGAGCTGCATGTAAGTCGTATCACAGCTAATGTGATAGATTTTGAAAACTTATCTCCTTAAGTTTTCTTTGATTTGTGGCTGTTTAAAAACATAAGTTCCATACATTGTCTCTAGTAGTTACTGTGTCTTAAATGTCTTTGATTTTGCTATTTTACGGGGTGCTGCCTTGTAGGCCTCATGTTGTATTTAGACATAATCCTGTAAGATCTCCATAGGCAGGTTTGAAGGGGACTTCTGCAGAAAAAGAGCTCCCGTGAGGAGTTCTTTAGTTTTATTTCATTACAAAGCCAATGTCGATTTTTAAAAAATATATAAGAAATATATTTTATATAAGAAATATATTTTAAAATCTGTAAGTTTAGAAATAAATACTTAATTTTCTTTTGTTTAAAACAAGTCACACTGTGCACCAGGTACACGGCAAAGAGTTGCACATTTGTGATGAGAGGGAGGACACTGAAACTAAGTATAAGTTTACCATGGATTACCATTAGGAGTAAAATATAACCTGTTTTAAAGTGATGCAAATATATTGACTTCCCCCTGATTTAAAAAAAAAGTTTTTGCAGCAATACCCTAACTTATTGTTGCTCTTTCCACCCCCAACTTTGTATAGTCCTCAGTGCAAAACCAATTTATTTGATTTTTTTTTCCAAAATGGATGGTGAATTCCACCCAAAATAAATACACAGAGAGAGGTATAGATATTTTGAGATATAGCTCTTGTAGATAAGCTTTCTCAGATTTATTTATCAATTTTCAGTAAAACACTTACATGTACAGCAGAACCTTGTTAGAGTGAGCGTTGTTATAATGTGAATTTGGATATAATGTGGTAGTCCTTGACTCTCAGTGTGTTCTCTTGTCTAATCACAAATACTATACTGCTTTTCAGTTAAACTAAGAGGGGGTAAAATCCACAAGATGAGCAGGACAGTCATGCTACAGGACTCCCTTTGATGTATTTAGGGAGGCACATTAGCAGTTTGCCAAAAGATCCCAACCTAGAAGGAAGCCCCATTCATTTCACGTTGCCTAAGATAGCACTGTCCCACTGGTGTTCAGTGGGCTCAGTTCATCTCACAGTAGGGTTCCTTCAAGCCTGCAGTCTTAAAATCCGTTACATATCAGTGTTTTCTAAACAAAATACTAATTTCCAGAATAACATCATGGAATAACAGCTCCAAACTCTGCATCTTTAACTTACGCAGTTCATGTTCATAACTCTGAATAGGGTTTGGCTACCCATGCGCTATAGGGTGATTTCAGACGTGACGATATCACAGTGAACCACGCTCAATTCCGCGTGGTGGCTGTGATAGCGTCACGTCTGTTGGGGGAAACGGATGTTTCCCCCCAGATGTTACCACGGCTGGGGATTGCATTCGACACGTGAGCAGCCGAAGCGGGGGGACCGGAGGCCGCCGCGTGTCGAATGCAATCCCATGCCGGGGTGAACCCCGGCGTCACGTCTGGTCGGGTGCCACGGCCCAGGATCACTGGCGGGACCCCGGGCCATGGCGAATCTGGCCCGACGCGGCGGCCTCATTGGCCCAGCCGCCCGCCCGTCTCCCCAGAGGGCGGGCGGCAGGAGCGTGGAGGGGGCGGGGCCGTGTGGCCGCACGTTGCGCGCACGGCCCCGCCCCCTCCCAGATTCCCCGCCGGGATCCCCCCGGCACGTTTGTTGCGGCGTGACTAGGGTGATTTCGGTACGGGGCCAACGGGCCCCATTACGTCTGAAATCACCCATAGACACAACATATGCTGGCGGCACAATGAGAGATTTTTGTGCAAACCAGCCTGCCAGCAAACTGCTGCTCTGAGGCAATACGGCCCTCAGAGGCCAAAAGTTGAACAGCTCTAACCTAAGGGATAATTTATTTATTTCAATTTGTTTTTCTGCCCTACCCCAAAGGCTGCGTCAGGGAACAGGATTTGTTAAAATACAAGTCTTGCACATGTGGGAAGTCAGCTCCTTATCAGGGATCAACTCAAAATGTTGGGAGGAATGCAAATTCCTGTGAACAAAAATTCTAATCAAAAGTGAAAAAAGCCAAACAAAAAACTATTTAACAACCCTCTAAATCTGATGCAGAAGACAAAATGCTCTGGTCTCTGATAAGGAGCTGACTCTGTGCCCCTGCAAGACTTGTATTTTGACAAACCCATTCCTTGACTGAGCCCAGCCATTATCCCTTAGACAGTACAGGACTGATGGGGCTTCTGGTTTGATAACTTTTTATGAACTGCTAATGTGCCTCCTTTTGCTTATCAAAGGGACTCCCACTGCACTCACTGGGACCAGCAATGGAAAAGTTTAGCATCCTTTTTATAATGAATAAGATATAAGGCAGTCTGTGATGTTGCTCCCAAATGCCACATTATAATTACCTTCTGCTGTACTTTTATTTCATTTGTAATATGCAGCAGGGTTTCTTGTCACTCGATATTAAATATAATCTGTAAAGCGACCCTTCATTGAAGTTAACCATTGTAAAATAAATTAAGGCATTTTAATTTTTTTTCCCCCCTAAAGGCTATGGCTGAAATGATGGCTGAAAACTACCACAACATATGGGCAAAGAAAAAGAAAATGGAGCTGGAAGCAAAAGGTAATTATTGTTGTGAGTACAGTGGGGGGAAAGGCAAGGACACACTTTGTAAGCTTTAACCACAGTACAGCTTTATTAAAGATACAAGTAATTAGTCTAGCATACATATTTCAGATAGATTTTGTTAAAGTTTTAAAAAATGAAGTTCTTTGGTTTAAAATGAGCGAAGAAAATCAGTCATCCAGAGAAAATTGTAGTTTATAATTATAATTCCCAAATTATTATTATTATTGAATATCCCTAATTATTAAGGCGACTAGAGACAGTCCCTGACTAAGAGCACACAATTAATTAATACATGACTACAAACCTGTCCCCTCCCCATCCCAAGAAAACAAAGGTGGGGACAGCAAAGCTTTTTCAGCTAAGACATATACACATTCAAATGGAAGTGTTAATTTCATGTGGCTTTTTTCACTTTTGATTAGAATTTTTGTTCACATGAATTTGAATTTGTCCCAACATTTTGAGTGGGCAAAGGGGGATAAGCCCATCCTACTTGACCAATCTTTGTCACCCCTGCATTTGAATAAGTCCTGCTCCGTGAACTCATATGCATACATGAGCATGTGCACGCATATTGTTGGGTGGAGGGGTGTGTGCGCATGTACACACACACACACACACTGATAGGGAGAGGGCACATATACACAGAATGGAACACACATGCACACACCTGCCAAACAGGGGTGGCTGCTCTAGTACCAGTGGCAACAGGGTCAGCCTAAATGAGGGTGTGGGGCCAGCTCCATAATTGGTGGTACCAGTGCAATCCAGCCAAACAGGAATCAGGCTAGTTCCAGCTATGGCAGCAGCCAGTCATGCTTGTTGGAATTTTATTAGTGATCAAAAAACCAAAAAGCAGCTTGAACTGTTAGTAGCAACAGCTTAGTAGTAATCAACACCTTGGAGATTGTTTCTAGATTAAAATAATCTACTTTATTGAGAAGTACATTGTGATAGGAAAGGCCTATCCCTAGGTCTTACTAGCTAGCTGCCACCAGCATGGTGGCCGGTCATGTTGAAGGTCAGAGAGAGAAGTTAGGAATGGCGAAAGGTCAGGAAGAAGGAGGAAGTCCAGTAGGAGCTTCCTGGGCACATCCCACCTGGGAGGGGGCTTAGAAGCAGAGATCAGGAAAGGTTAAAGTGACATTCACACTAACTCACTATCTCTACTCCCAAATGCCCCTAGTGGTCATTAGGGTTTGTTGGTGCAAAAGGTGATGTCATCTGGAGCTGTTTTTCCAACACCCCTTCTCATCGCCTGTCGCACCGGCTCACGACTCCCATTCGCTCACGTAGCATCTGGAATCGATTCCTTGGTAGTGGCTTGGTCAGTCCATCTGCCACCATTTCTTCAGTTGGGCAATACTTCAAGTCAATTAGCCCTTCTTCCTGTGCCTCTCGAACATAGTGGTACTTTATGTCAATGTGCTTCGTTCGAGACTTGGACTTCTCCATTTGTGAGAGCTTAATGCAACTCTGGTTGTCCTCAAACATCGTGGTAGGCTTTGGCTCTTCAATTCCAAAGTCCAACAGCAGCTTGTGTATCCACACAGCTTCCCTGCATGCTTCACTAGCTGATATGTATTCTGCTTCTGTTGATGAGAGTGTAACAAGTGACTGCTTCCTGCTAGTCCAACTTATGGCTCCATCTCCATAGAGAAACAGGTGTCCACTGGTGGACTTGCGATCAGCTATGTCTTCAGCCCAATCTGCATCCATGTATCCCACCAGTCTAGGGTTGCTGCTTACTGGAATCTTCAATGCGTAGTGCGCGGTACCCTTCAGGTATCTCCCCAGTCTCTTGACTGCAGTCCAGTCATTCTTGGTTGGGGCACTTACTTTCCTGCTTAAGATTCCCACCGCTGTGGCAATATCTGGCCTTGTCACTGTGGCTATGTACAAAAGCTTGCCAATCGCTTTTCTGTACTGGTTGTTGGCTGCCAGAGGCTCATCATCTTCCCTTTGTTTCAGGAAATTGACATCCATTGGTGTACTGACCTCATTGGCATCTGTCAGTCCCAGACATTCCAAAAGATCCTTGATCTTTGCTTTCTGGTTGAGAAGATAACTTCCATCTTCTTCTTTTTCTATTTGAATGCCAAGGTAGTGTGAGATGCTTCCAAGTTCCTTCACCTCTACTTCCTTGTTTAGGTGCTCAACAATCTCGTGACTGTCTTGCTCCTGTTCACAACAGATGATCAGATCATCAACATAAGTCAGGATATAAGTCCACTTATTGTCTCTGAATCTTGAGTACAGGCAGGGGTCAGCTTTTCCTTGCGTGAACCCTTCCTTAAGCAGTAGCTGATTCAGTTTCTCATTCCATGCTCTAGCTGCTTGCTTCAAGCCATAAATGCTCTTCTGGAGTTTGCATACAAGCTTCTCCCTTCCAGGTTGCTCGAAGCCTGGTGGCTGCTGCATATAGATGTCTTCCTCAAGTTCTCCATTCAGGAATGCAGTTTTGACATCTAAATGGTTAACATGCATCTTTCTGGAAGCTGCTATGCTAAGTAGTGTTCTGATGGAAGTGTGCTTCACAACTGGTGCAAATGTTTCATCATAGTCTTCTCCATATATTTGGGAGTATCCTTTGGCTACTAGTCTCGCTTTGTAGCGCTGTACATCCCCTTCTGCATCCTGTTTGATTTTGAAGACCCATTTGCAACCTACAGGTTTTCTTCCAGCAGGTAGTTCCATAAGTGTCCAAGTTTTGTTCTTGTGTAAAGATTCAATCTCTTCCTTTGCTGCTTTCCTCCATTTTTCAGCTTCATGGGTTGACATCCTTTCAACATCTTTCCATGTGCTGGGTTCTTGCAGCTCTGCACTTGTGGTGAGGTAGGAGTATCTCAAGGGTGGAACTCCTCTGTTGGACCTCTGTGAGCGCCTGGGTTCTGGCTCAGCTTCTGTGACCCCTTCTGAATCTGCTTCTGGTTCTGGTTCACAGATTGGCATTTGGTGCCTGAAGGCCTGCTCACTTGGTTCCTCTTGCATCTGGATTCTTGACTCCAGGTCTGGTAATTCACCTTTGGTTGGTCTTTGTCTTTCATCAAAGTACACAACATTGCAAATTTCAATATTACCAGTTTCAACATCAAGAATTCTGTATCCTTTTCCTCCTAACACATATCCACACAAAACTCCTTTCTTGCTTCTGCAATTCAACTTGTTTCTCTTTGCCTTTGGTACATATGCATACACATCACATCCAAATACTCTGATGTGGTTTAGGCTAGGCTTGTGTCCAAACCACAGTTCAAATGGAGTTTTCTCTATGGCTTTGGTTGGCAATCTGTTCTGCAGATAGCTGGCAGTCATCACTGCTTCTCCCCAGAACTTGCTTGGCAAACTTGCATCTTTCAACATACATCTGGCCATCTCCAGTAGGGTTCTATTTTTCCTTTCTGCAACACCATTCTGCTCAGGGGAATATGGGGCTGTAGTCTCATGTTCAATTCCCTGTTCTCTCAGAAAGGCTTTCATAGCACTTGAGATATATTCACCTCCATTGTCTGACCTTAGTCTCTGAGGCTTTCTTCCAAACTTGTTGCTGACCAATGCAACATATTCTTTAAACTTTTCAAACACTTGGCTTTTCTCTCTCAAGGTGTAAACATAGGCAAATCTTGAGAAATCATCAATAAAAGAAACTATGTAAAGGTTTCCTCCAATGCTCCTTTCCAGAGGACCTGATACATCACTGTGAATCAACTCTAGAGGGCGCTGAGACTTTCTCTTCTCTAGCTTGTGAAAAGTTGGTTTCACACCCTTTGCAGAAATGCAACACACACATCTGTCTGAATTCTCAGTACACAGTTGCCGCTTAAAGTCTTTAATTAACTTCCCCTTCTCAAGCTGGCGAATTACATTAATGTCTCTGTGGCCTAATCTTCGATGCCAAGTTTTATCACAGAGTCTATGGGTGCATTTGTGGTTGCTTGCTAAATTTGCATTTTCATTAACACAATTCACTTCAAAGAGCCCACTGTCTCTTAGAGTTGCAGACAAGATTGAGTCACCTTCTTTTGTCACATAGCAATGATCATCCATGAATTCAAACTTGCAACCATTTTTAACTCCATATTTCACAGAGATTAAGTTATTCTTTAATGAAGGCACATATAAAGCCTTATGTATTTTTATTTGCTCAATTTCTCCATCTGGGAGTTTGCAAAAGATCTTAGCTGTTCCTCTTCCTTGTGAAAACACTTCTCTTCCATCTGCTAGGGAAATTGGGACTGTGTAACCCATTTCAATTTCTGAAAACATTTCTATATCCTTGAGGAGATTTTCAGAAGCACCAGAATCAATATAAAGGACATTTTCATTGACTCCTGACATTGCATTGAAACTTTTGATTTTTCCTTTTCCCTTTTCACACCTTTCTTCAGAGCTGGCAGGCTTCTGCAGACTCTCTGTCTGAGCAGCAATGGGTGCTTTAGCCTTTCCCATTGTCTTGGCCTTTGGGCAATTAACACGTAAGTGTCTGTCACTATCACAGATAAAACATCTCTTCAAGACTCCTTTCTTTGAGCTAAAGGCTGTAATTTGATCTGCAGAAGTTTGCTTTGTCTTTCTGATAAAACATTCATTCAATTTGCTAGATAGATAATCCAGACCAACTACTTTATCAGAAACTTCTATAGCAGTCTTCAAATATTCATATGAAGAAGGTAAAGAATTCAAAACGAATGCCACAATACCACTTTCTCCAAGGTCTATTCCCAAGTCCTTTAGTCTTTTTGCAAGAGATTGTATTTGGCTCACGTGCTCAGTAGGATTCTCATTCTCTCTCAGTTTCATATTACACAATCTCTGTATTATAAAAATTGCTTCGCTGGAGCTTTTACAGTTATAAAGATTTTCCAGCTTGTTCCAGACTTCGCTGGCCAAAGTCACATTCTCAAAATGAACAAACAGTTTTGGACTTACATGCATTCCAAGAATTCCAAGGGCTTTGTCATTTTGTTTGTCCCAATGATTTTGTTCAGCTCCTGCAGCTGTGGGTCTCTCTGTTATCAGCACATCATAAAGACCTTGACTCTTTAAGCAAGACTTCATGAGGAAATTCCAATCTTTGAAATTCGCTCCTTCCAGCTTTGGAATGCTGAGGTTCCCTTGAGTTTTCTCCATGCTGCTTCTCTTGTTCCAAAACAAAAACCAGGTACAAAAATAAGCTGTGCTTTTCTCCTTCGAGATTCAATTTGAGTTCCAAAAAATCTGTTAGGATTTCCAAGAGGATTCTGGGCCCATAACCCTATGTTGGAATTTTATTAGTGGTCAAAAAACCAAAAAGCAGCTTGAACTGTTAGTAGCAACAGCTTAGTAGTAATCAACACCTTGGAGATTGTTTCTAGATTAAAATAATCTACTTTATTGAGAAGTACATTGTGATAGGAAAGGCCTATCCCTACCTGGAAGGGGGGGCTTAGAAGCAGAGATCAGGAAAGGTTAAAGTGACTCACACTAACTCACTATCTCTACTCCCAATGCCCCTAGTGGTCATTAGGGTTTGTTGGTGCAAAAGGTGATGTCATCTGGAGCTGTTTTCCAACAATGCTCAGGAGCCGTAGTGGTATGCACATGGACCAGAGTGTGCACATGTGTACTACTGGAACATCTGAGCATGGCCATCTGCTGCCATGATTAGAGTTGACCCCACTCCTCTGTTTGACTGGACTGTGCTGCTGCTGCTGCTAGAGTTATGTCAGTTTCCAACTAGGACTATGTGAGTGTAGTGGAAGGAAATTTTCTCCTGTATAATCCTCCTAGACGGCCAGCTAGAGCAGCAGGGTAGATCCCTGCCACTACCACTAGGGGGAAGACTGCCTGATTTTTCTGGAGCATGCTCAGTGGGGATCTAGCCCCCTAGTCTCCGGCTGTTTGTCTGCCACACTACAGATAGGAAGCAGGCTACTTAGCTCCAACTAGAATGGAGCCTTTTCATAGATGAGGTGAGGTTTTTTTTAGGGGACTTGATCCCAGACCTCCTTTGTGGTGCCGGAGAGGGAGGAATTCCTTCTCCGTTCACCCTCCTCCCCAGGAAGGGAACAGGAGGGCTTCTAGCCAGGCGCTCCCCTTCCAGCAGGCGCGGGAGGCCAGAAAAGCGGGCACAGCAGCCCCCTTACGAGGGATGCTAGCTGCTGGGTCGCGGAGACCCTACCCTGCAGAATTCCCCCAACAATGCCAGGAAAGACTTTGGCTTGCTTCCTGCCTGACAGGCTGCCATAGCACGGCGGCAGGAAAGCAAAACCAAAAGCCGTCCAGCTGCACAGCCTCCACCAGCCGCACCCTTTCCCCAGAGTGCATCCAGTGGCCCCAGCAGAGGTCCAGCCGAGTCAGCGCCAGCAGCGGCGGGGATCAGTCTACCGGAGACGGTCTTCTGTCCCAGGACAATGACAATGACCAGGAGACGCGCACCGGAGGCCGCTGCTGAAACAGCAGAGATAGCAGTAAGTCCCCCGTGTGCTGTGTCCCCCCCCCCCAGCAGATCCTCACATGCAGGCTCTTCAGGAAATCTTAAAATAATTTAAAAGGAAGCAGACCCCTACAAAACCAATGGGAAGGGGGTGTCCTTTCAAGGGCCAGTCCGGGGATAAAGGGAAGCTTCCCTTCTCAAAAAAGACCTGCAAAGGGGCCAGGCCCCTAGACTTTCAGGGGCAGCCTCAGAAGAGGTTATCTATCCCCATTCCTCTGAAGAGGAGGAGGGTGCTGGCTCTACTAGGGCCAAAGACTCCAGATTTGCTGCCCCAAAGGGGAAGAAAAATGGAGGGAACCCCCCACCTTGACAAGCAAGCGAGGGGGAAGAGAAAAACTCTGAAACTATTAACTCAGAGAACCAACAGGCCTCCGAACAGGGAGACAGTCATTCCTCTCCAGAGGAGGGAGAAATACAGGAGCCAGTGATAGAGGCCTCATTGGACCCAGACAGAGAATTTCCTTCTAAATACAAGGACCAAATCTTCCAACTAGTAATCAAAGCCCTCCATCTCAGAGAAAAGAAGACAAACGCAAGTCCTCTGAGTCTTTGGAGGATGAAGCATAGCGAGAATACATCCCTAGACCTAGATCCAGGGACAAGGGCATGGTCCTAGATAAAGCTTATGAGAAAATAATCAGAAAAGAGTGGCAGCTCCCCAATAGGTCATAAAAAATGAATAAGACCCAGGAATCCCTCTTCTCTTTCACCAAGAGCAAAAAAACTCTCCCAGCCACCCCTAAGGTGGATTCTGTTGTGGTCTCATTGGCCTGGAATTGTGTATTCCCCACTGAAGGAGAGTGTTACCCCAGGGACCCTACGGATAAGGGTATCGAGGTTAACCTGAGGAGGAACTGTGAAGAAATTTCCTCTGTCATTAAAATGGCCACCATCACCTCCTACTTCCCTACAGTCCTAATGACTTGGGTTAAACGAGCCAGGGACCTCAGCGTATCCATGAAAATGACTAGGATCCTGGCCACATGAATGCAGCTAGCCTATGCCTTCATAGCTGATTCATCTACGGACATACTATGCTGGACATCCAGGGCTGCAGCATCCAACGTAACTGCCCGCCGTTGCTTATGGCTCAGGTCATGGAAAGGGGACACTACAGCCAAAAACACCCTGGTCGGGGGCCCTTTCCAAGGGACTAAACTATTTGGATTATGCCTGGACAAGGTCCTGGCTGATGCCTCTGATAAAACCAAAAGCAGACACTGCAGAGTTTTGGCATCTCAAAAAAGCCTTTTTGTCCCTTCAGTACAGGCTACTAACCAGCAGGTGGCACTAGAAAACCATATTACATCCACAGAGGAAATTCTCAGAAACAAATCCAGATGGTACAGACAAAAAGAAACAGGAACCCATCAGCCAAAGCAGGCCAAGGGTTCCTCCCATTCTAAAACAGAGGCATGACTACATATCATTGCACAATTCGGACCCAACTGCCCTAGGGGGTAGACTAAAGCCGTTTGCAGAACAATGGCTGACAGCAACATCAGATGCATGGGTCCTTCGCACAATCCAATAGGGATATGCGATAGAATTCACGCAATCCCCACTAAACTATTTTTGTTTAGAGGTGCCCAAAAAAACACGCGGTGATGCAGGAGGAAATCAACAGACTGTTATCCATAAAAGCCATACAGCCCATCACGGAGATGAAAGACAAGCACTCTACTCCATCCTCTTCCTCGTCCCCAAAAAGTCAGAGGATTGGCGGGCAGTGCTGGATCTCGAAATCCTAAACCGGTGAATCAGAGTCCAAAAATTCAAGATAGAGACCCTGCATTCCATGTGTCCCGCAATCTCTGCAGACAAGTGGCTGACTTCATTCATCTCAAGGAAGCGTACATATATGTCCCCATCCTGCCATCACACCAGAAGACCTGCTACCAAACGCATATACCAGGAGACTTGGGCTACCTTCGCCTGATGGTGTGAGAGCACGAGCATTTGACGCGCCAGGGCCCCCTTTAGAGCTATACTAGAGTTCCTCCAGTAGGGATTAAAAAAGGGGTTGAACCCCAACACACCCTCCAAAGACAGGTAGCAGCCTTCAATAGCATCCTATGTACAGTTCAGGGTGTCAGAGTAGCTTCACATCCCCATGTTGTTCATTTCCTAAAGGCCGCAAGTGTTCTCTCTCTTCGGATGGCATACCGGTTCCCCTCATGGAACCTAAATCTAGTTTTATGAGCTCTCACCAAAACACCATTTGAGCCACTCCGAGAGGTCTCTCTTTATTATCTGTCCATTAATCTGGCATTCCTGATAGGGATCACTTTGGCCAGGAGAGTTTCTGAACTTAGCGCCCTCTCCATTGATCCAGCCTTCTGCTCCTTTAAGAAGACCTAGGTAACACTCTGGTTGGATCTGGTGTTCTGTCTTAAGGTTGACACCTGCTTCCACCGAGAACAGGTCATAGTACTCCTGTCCTTTTGCCCTAATCTGATCCACCCACAGGAACGGGTCTGGCACAAACAAAATGTTCGTAGGGCATAGAAGGTGTATCTTGACAGGACCAGCCCTTTCAGAAAATCTTTGGCCCTTTTCATGGCCTTCAATCCTCAGCGTAGGGGCCTACGAACAGCCAAAGTTGTAATTGCGTGCTGGATGTCGCTCTGCATTACAGAAGCATATAAGGTGGAGGATAAGCTTTCTCTCCAGAAGGTTTTTGCCCACTCCCTAAGAGGGGCAGCCACCTCTCAGGCCTTTAGGAAAGCAACCTTGTATGGAGAAATATGCCAAGCAGCCACCTGGGCCTCGGTCCATACGTTCACCAGACACTATAAAATTCCTCTTCAGGACTCGACCAAGGCAGCCTTTGGGAGATGAGTGTTTCAGGCGGTCATGTAATCTCTTCCTCCTGACACATTCTCTCTCTCCTCTCCCCCCCCCCCTCTATTTTGAGGTCTTACCTTATGGGACACCACTTTGGAACGTCCCTGCTGTTCTAAGTGGCCGTCCAGGAGGATTATATGGGAGAAAGGAAAATTGGGTTCTTACTTTATGAATTTTCCTTCTATGGATAATCCTCCTGGACAGCCAGTTCCCACCCGGAGTGAGGGTGAACTCAGGGAGGCCTGAGCAAATGCCTTACATGCACATCGCTCCAGGACACCCCATGACCCATACCATGTTGGTCATGGTAGCTCACAGTTTTGGGCTTGGTGTCAGTCATTTTATTTTTTATTGTTGTTCTCATATTAAAGTTAATCCCTAGTATAGAGTTAAACTCAGATCCTTAGCATTAGAGTGAGAGAGATCTTGGAAACTACTGGAGACTAGGGGGCTAGATCCACTGAGCAAGTCTGTCTCCTACTGGTAGTGGCGGGCATCTACCCTGCTGTTCTAACTGGCCGTCCAGTAGGATTATCCGTAGAAGGAAAATTCACAAGGTAAGAATCCAATTTTCCTTTCTTCATGTCCAGTAATGATAAATCTCTGTTTTGTCAAGTGTATAGTGGTGTCAGAGTATAGTGGTGTCAGTCTATCGTTAACAGCTTGATCCTCAAAGTACTGTTCTGGCAGAAACCCAGGTGCATTGGATTTGTGCAGCCAGATCAGCTAGGGGGTTACAGCATGAAACTCTATCTGCTACAGTTTACAATTTTAGCAGCTTGGATTATTTGTCTGTAATTAGAGTCTTCTTCGAGTGGTTATCCTCATGTAGCTACACTAAGTGGGTATTCATGCTTCAGATGAGCTACGCTAGATTTGGTATACAAGAGCAGTACAAAAATGGAACTGTGCATGCACAATGTGTGTTTCGTGTTGGGTATAAATAGTATGACTCTTTCATTCACCAGTTCTTTTACCATAGTAGAGAGCACTTGGGTCATTAGAGATCAACAGACTATGGTTCCTCTTAAAGTTTATTGCAGATAGCATTATAGTTAGTAGACGACATTTTATTTCTTTATAGCTACTAGTTCTTCTTCGAGTGGGGCTCCATGCACTCACACCTTTAGGAGCTCTGTCTGCACAGATCGGCTTTGGAATCTTCCCAAATCAGTTTTATGTTGCACTCTCTGCCCCCCACCCCCTCGTGTCTCGTGCTGTTGTCAGGATTGTAGCAAGACTATAAATAGAAGGGGCAGAGAGCAAATCACCTCAGTTCGTTCCAACCACCAGAGGGCTTGGCAGCTGAGGGAAAGTTTCTTGACTTGCCCTTTGGACAAATAGGAGTTACCTTATCTGTAAAAAAGGAAAAAAAAGAAAGAAAGAAAAAAGAATATAGATATAAAAGGACAAATAACAACTAAGGAAGAGGATAAACACCATCTATTCTAGGCCCGGACTGGGACTCGGTGGCTGCCTCAAAAAGGGAGGCTTCAAAAAGTGTATTACATGCCCTATCTGAATACCATTTATCAACCCACATGGTAAATGTTTGGTCTGCCTCAGAAAGGAACATAAACCAAATGGTTTGTGCCAGTCTTGTGGAGAACAATAAAGCATTGTAGGATGCCCTGCAGTTCCTTCTGACAAAAGAAGCACTGGAGGCACTGGGAAATCTCCCTAAAGAGAGATTTTGTTGACTCAACAAAACCCCGGAAGTAATACAATTGGTAATGCAGTAAGTGGTAAATAAATGGTACATAGTAAATGGTAAACGGAAAGTCGGTAACTCAGGATGCTATCTTATGGTACTGTGAGAATCAAGGAATTACTCAGTATTGGGAAACAGTCCAGAAATTGATCTGGATTCCTGATATGGCAAAATTTCTCATGATGATGTAATTCCGCTGCTTGTTTCAGCCCTAATACAAAAAGCAAAGTAGTGCTTCTTGAAGAGTAGTATATTGGTCTTAAGTATTCTTGCCATGAAAGTCATCGGTACCTTATTGTGGTCTACAAATATTTAACTCGTATTTAACTATAATATATTTAAATTATGTTGTAGCTAAATATGACTGCTATAGCTTGTCACATTGGGCACTTCCATCCTAGCAGTAAGCAAAACAAGAAGGTAAGAAAAGGAAAAATACGGTCAAAATATTAACTAGACAGAAATGAATATTGCTTGTTTTAGCAGTGAGGGGTCAGTGACTTGCTGGAAAGCATGTTCAGCAGCATTAAGTCAAACCATAATTGTAACATTTAAACAGCTATTTTACTCTGGAAAAAGTTTTAGCAAAGAAGAAATCAACACCTTTCTTACTATAGCAGTTGCATATCTTGGCAGTGTCTGACTGAGTATTGCAGCGAAGTCTATACATATATTTAAAATGCATATCCATTTAATCTGCATAGAGAAAATGATTTTGTTATTGACAGAATTAGTTATATTATTGATTCTTGATTGTAAAAATATAAAGTATCACATACTATCCTTATTGTTAAAATGATCTGCACCATATACCATCTTGTTTTGATCTTGTTACAAAGATGTGACATGTTTTCTTAACTGCTTTGCTATTTGCCTAACATTCTGTAGTTGGAGGAGGCAACCACCCTCTCCTGGTTCCGTATGACACACTAACAGCCAAAGAAAAGGCCAAGGACAGAGAAAAGGCACAGGATATTCTTAAATTTCTACAAATCAATGGTTATGCTGTCTCCAGGTAAGTTCAAGTCCAATACTGAGGAAATTTTAGAGCAAAGAGTGAAAACTTTTCAGTTTCTTTTGTAATATAAAAGGGCCTGAAATGATCTTAAGGGTTTTGAGGTTTGTCAGTTTTGTTTTGTTTTTTCCTGCTTGGCCATCACATGAGTACACAAAATATATAATACTAGCTTAAAAATCATGAGAGTAGTTTGAAAATAATAATGTTCTGTTTCTCTATATTTCTTTTATGTTTTCTATGTGTTTTTACCTTCTCTGTAGCAGGATGTTTGTATTCCCAATAGTGCAATTTGGAGACGAAGCAGAGCTTCTGCTGTCGCAACTTGTAACACAGTTGTCAGCCAGGGAAACAATATGAAGAGCAAATCAAGGTTAAATTGGACCTACACAATTTATTAATCAGTCATTGGGTGGCTGTAGTTCTGCCCCCTGCCCTCACCCCAATTTTTAGGGAAGGGAGCGCCATGGCCTGTGCCTGAGACACTCCCCTGAGCCAGGGTAGGCTGACTCCCTGCCCACAACGGATGGATAGCTATTTTGGTTCCCTGGCTGACATTGGCACAGAGGATGCCTTTTGAGGGGTATTACCCCTAAATGCATCAATCGCAGGCAAGCGTATACAAGGTGCCTGACGTGATGCCGGGTGTGCCCGGGGAGGGGCCACCCCAGTGTTATGTTAATAAAGGCCACTTTTACATGAACGGCACAACAGCGCAGATGGGTGGAGATGGGTGGGTGGGTGACCACACCCAGCGAACACCCGGCGGCACCAAGCAGGGAGACAGTTACACGGACAGCACTGCAGGAGGATGTGGGAAGGAAAGGGGAGAGGCCGGCAAACACCCAGCGGCCAAACACCCATCCCGGGAAGCACCCAGAAAACACCCATGCAAGTACATGGACAGCCGGGACTGGTGGGAAAGCCCAGCCTAGCAACGGCACAACATGGCCGACGAAGGGCAAACGAAGCCGCGCAACACGGCACCGCCACCGAGCCACCAGGACCCGCACGGGCAGGGCGGGAGGGAGATGGGATGACAGCCTCTACAAAGAAGCCGGCCCCGCACAGCCCCGGCACAGAGCCCGGACAGCCCAGCACCAGCCCCCCCCCCCCACAGCAGAGCGGCCCACACACAGCAGGGAACAGAAGCATGCAGGGACGGGCACACGGTCCACGGAGGGCAAGAGGGGGAAGACACCCACATAACACAGGCAACCTGGCAACACCCCCCCAGAGGCACCCGCACAAGGGGAAAGGTCAAAGCAAAGCACAACACGGACACACAGGGAAGGAACACAAACGCCTTTAATGAAACGGGGAACCAGCAACGGGGCAACAACAACGGCAAGGCAGAGGGACGGGGCAACAGAAGGGGGGGGCAGCACCAGCAGCTGCAGGCCCGGGACAACACCCGGTCAATAGGGCCAGCGACCCCGCGCCTGCTGCCAGCACTCAGCCTGCGCGTGGTCCAGGCGGTGCAGCCACTCCAGGACGTGCAGGAGGAGCTCCAACAACTCCCCCTGCTCCCGGGTCTGCTCCGCGATCATGGCTTGCACTGAATGGGACAGAGGGAGAGGAGACAGCCATCAGAGCCGGCCCTGGCAGCCAAGGAACAGAACCCCCCATGGAGGGACACACGCACAGGGCCCAGCAAACAGGCAACACACTCACGGATGCCATCGAACAGTCGGCCCACCGCCCACATGTCCCACGCCGCCCATTCCAGCTGCTGCACCATCGCGCCCATGCGCAAGATTGCCAGCAGCACGACAGCCATAGCTGCAGGAGAGAAGGGACAGGGCACTGGGGAACGCCTGCACCAACGGGCCTGGGGAGGGCTGGGGGCAGCAACAGCACCAGGGGCACACCCCACACGCTGACAGCCACCACCTGTAAGAGCACCCGGACCCCTGCATGAAGGGGGATCGGAGGGGCCAAAGCCCGGGGCCAGCACAACCCCTACTCACGCTCAGCCGCCCAGAGCCCATGGTGCTACCGCCCATCCATTGCCACCACCACAGATGGCCCGCACCAACAGGGGGTGACAGCAGAGGGGAGCGGAGGAGAGGTGCAGGGCCACACCAATGCACAAGTGAGTCCAGGGGGTGCCTGGCCGACTGCCCAGCGCCAATACCACCCCTTGAGCAAGCCTAGGCAGCAGCACCCAGCAAGGAAGCCTCCAGGGGAACACACACCACACAGCTGGCACACAGCCCACCAGCACACACCAAGCACACCCCTTACACACAACCATACAGATGGGGGCAGGAGGGCCGCCAAGGGGAGGGGGCACCCAGCCGCCACAGCAGCAAGAGAAGAAAAGCAGGATAGATCATTACAGAACAGCATTTTATTGGTGCCGGGGGGAACGGGGTCCCCCAAGCAAAGAGAGGCAGAGCAGGCGGGTGCAGGTGGACCCACGGCCGGGCAAGAGAAGCACAACAGGAGGGCACAGGTGCGCTTGCAGATAGTGGGCGAGGCACCAGGGAAGGAACAGCGGTCACCCGGAGGGGGTGATGCGGTCCAGTGAACCAGGCGGCAGTCAGCAGCAAAGCAGACAGCAGCACACAGCCCGATTGGCGACACGGGGGGCAGACAATGCACCGTCCAGGGCATGGGGGTGGCTGCTAGTGGGTGGCAGCAAGGGGCCACTCATGGACGGTCCGGTGAGTGCTCCCGGGGCGGCGACCCCTGTGCTAGACCCTCCCAGGCGAACAGGCCCCTTCGGAAGCCTTGGGAGCGCATATGAGCATCCACCAGGAAGCGGGGAAGGAGGAGATCCGCTCCGGCAGCCGCAGCCCACGCATCTGCAAGGTCCCTCACCAATTGAAGGGCGGTGAGCTCCACAGCGGAGGGGTCCCCAGTCCAGAGTGGGCCACCAACCTCAGGGGACAGCAAGCCCAGGTCCCACAGGAGGGCCCCCACATCCGAGGGTGTGCACGGGATGCCGTGGGCATGCAGGATGGTGCTGGTGTCCAGGGCAGCAACAGGGGGACCCGTGGACAGCAAGGCGAGGCTGAACCTGGGTCGCTCTGTCAGCAGGCGAGCTGCTGTTAACTCTGAAGCGGTCCACGGCACGACAGTGGTGACCGGGTGACCCCAAGGAGGCTGGCACAGGGGGGCGAAGCCAAGCTCGAGGGAATGGCCCCGGCATGCTGGGGCCCAGACCTGGTGACCCATTGTCCACATGTACCATGACAGGAGCCGAAAGCCATCCTCCACCGACAGGGGGTCGCCCACCAACAGCTAAACGTCGGGGCTCAGCCAGAGGGCTGCCAACAGCATGTCCGCACAGGGCGACCACCCTTCCCGTACATCCCCGGCTGTGGGCCCCGCAGAATGACCGGTCATGGTAGGAGTGGGGCCCGCTCCGGTGAAGCAACAGGCAGGAGACGGAGGACTGCAGCGACTGGGACGAGCACATAGCGAGTGGCTACCCTTCCCCATACACCTATGGGCCTTGCATGACAGAAATAGCCCGGCCCGCTGGGACCGGGGTGCCGCAACCCACACACAGGACAGAAGGGATGCAACACAGGTGGTGAGAGAGCAGGGATCCCACGTCCGGGCACTGCGCCAGGCCAAGGAGCCGAGCCAGGCATTGTATCCACACCGCGCACAGCTGCAGCATGCAAAGGCAGACCACAGTAGGGGGGACTGTAGTGCGGGTGTGGAGGCAGTGGCGGTACCCTGGGGTGCGCGAGGTCCCATCCCCCTGACGGCCATGCGGCCGGCGCACTCGCAGGGATGATCAGCCAGACCCAGCAACTGGTGGCAGACCCAGCACACCCCCAGTACAGCACCAATCGGTGCCCTTCCCCCACCGGGCTACACAGTACATAAGCGATCCAATGCAGGCGGTCAGGAGTGGGGCGGAGGGGCTGTAGCATGGGGTCGAGCAGCAAACAGAACAGCAACACCGAGCTGAGTGGACACAGAGCAGCACCTGCGATACCAGGGGAGAGTGGGCTGTGGGCACAGGCAACACAGCGGAGCGCGCTGTGACCAGGGCATGTGCCAGCGGGGGGTGGCTGGGAGTGGGGAGCTGCAGAACCATGCTACCGGGGGACAAGTACCCACAGCCCAGGGAGGTGCTGCTGCGACTCCTGGGCACAGCCCTCCTGCTGCTGCACATGCTGCTACAGCAGATAGCTCTGCTCCGCCTGCTGGGTCGAGGCTCTGTCCTCCTGGGGGCACGGCAGTGGAGGGCAGCAAAGCTCAGGAGGGCAGCGATTGTGCGATGGGCGAGGCGGGCAGCTGTCCAACGCCGTGCCCTGTTGGGCGAGGTGGTGTCCCAGCAAGGCCAGCTCGTCCTGGCCCGATGGGCCCTCAACGTGTACACCTGCCGCGTGACCCTACCGATCCTGCGATGGCACTGGTCGTGCTCCCTCACCAACGACTGGTGGGAGAACATGTTGGCCACCTGGACAGACGGGGAATGGTCGAACCACTTCCGGATGCCCCGCTCCCTTCTGACTCACTTGGGGGAGCTCCTCAACCCCCACCTCCGGAGGTGGGAGATAAACATGTGCTTCCCGCTGCCACCAGGGATGCACGTGGCCATGGCGGTGTGGTGGCTGGCCACCCTGGATTCCTGTAGGAGCGTGGGGGAGCAGTTCGGGGTGGGCACAGCCACCGTGAACAGGGCCCTCCATGATGTGTGTGACCTGCTCATGGAGCTCCTCATGGAGCGGGTCATCCAGCTCTGTGATCCCGAGGAGGTGATGCGTGGGTTCGAGGAAATGGGGTTCCTTCATTGCATCAGGGCCATTGACAGCACCCACATCCCCATCATATGACCCCCTCATGCAAAGATCAACTACATGAACAGAAAACAGGCCTTCTCCATCAATCTGCAGGCCGTAGTGGATCATAGGGGCCTGTTTATAGATGTGTACACAGACCAGTCACGGCGGAGCCACGACATGCGTATCCTGCGTGCCTCCCCCTTCTATGCACGCATGTTCGACGGGGAGATCGCCCCCAATCTGTACCACATGATAGAGGGGGTTCCCATGGCCCCTGTTGTGATAGGGGACCCCACCTACCCGCTTAGCCCGTGGCTCATGCGGGCCTATCCAGTGGCGTGCAACCCAGACCACCGCCTGTTCAATGAGCGCTTGTCCGCACACAGCGTGGTGGAGCGGACCTTTGGGCTCCTGAAGACACGCTGGCACCTCCTGATGAACAGGAGCCAATGCGACCTGGACCACACCCCTATCCATGTCCTGGTAGCGTGCATCCTGCACAATGTATGCGAGACAGAAGGCGCTGTCCTGGACAACCTACCACCAGTGCACAGGGCCAGCCCCGTGCCCCGTGCCCCTGTACCAACATGCCCAGGGAGGGGCATTCTGGCGCATCTCAGAGGAGAACAGGGACGCCATCTGCCGCTGCATGGTTGCCCAGGCAGCTGAACACCGGGCAGCGCCTGACCCACACCCATGTCCATAGTCCTGTACACCCCTTCAATAAAGCTGGGTACTACCCGTGAACCGCAGCCCTGCCTCCGTGCCGTGTGTGGGTGACGGGGGCCCAGGGACTGGGTACTGTGGGCTGCCGGGCTGTGTGCATACTCCTCTCGCTGTCTGCTGCAGGGTGCTCGGGCCCCACGGTGCCCTGCCTGCCGCCTCTCACCGGCCTGCCAGTGACGGGTCTGTGTACACCCGTTCCAGCTACCACAACTGGCAGATGCCTCACTGGGTTGGGCCCTGGCGGCCACCCAGGCACTGTACAGTGCCCCCCCCCGCCATGGAACACCCCTCCGAGCCCCCCTCTGGGATTCCCCCCCGCCACCTGTCCTGGGACAGAGGAAGCGAAACTGAGGTGTAGGTTCAGCAGCTCTTTATTGGTGGGGGGTGCGTATAATGGGAGGGGGTGGTTAACATCGGGGGCTGCACCACCGGGGCTCGCAGGCTGGCGAGCCCTAGCCGCAGCCGACCGCAGGGATCCTGGCCTCCTCTGACGGCCCCTGCGAGGAGGAACAAGAATTGGGTAAGCGATCGTCATGTGCACCTATCTCTGTCCCACGCCGGGGCCCAGGCCACTAGAGGCCCCGTGGTCACCCAGGGAGCCCCCTACGCCCCACATGAGCATAACACGTAATGTGGAGCAACCCCTTGTACCTACCCTCCCATGGTAGTACGGACCCTGCGCAGGCCAGACCTGCTTACCGGAGCCGGTATGCTTGGCTGCAGCCACAGCCGTGGCTCCACGGCTCCTGTGGTGCATGTGCTTGGTGCAGGTTCTGTACTGGGTTCCCTACTGGGGCAGTACCCTGTGCGGTGCCCCTTCATCCCCGTCCAGCCCCCCCTGTAGCCCCCCCTACCCCACAGGGTCCCGGGGTGCTGTGTCCTTACCGGAGGGGGTGGGGTGGCCACCATGGGTGGTTGGTTGTCCTTGGGTGAACGGTCCTGGGGTGGGGGTGTCGCTACCCGGTGGAGGGGTCAAGGTGGCAACGGGGGCAGGACCACGGGGGGTGCGGGATGGAAGGGCAGCCCCGCCAGCAGGTCCTGTTGCTCTATGTGGGGGAGGGGGGCCCTTGTATGGTAGGGTTGCTGCTGGGGGAACCATGGGTGGCCGAGTGCAGGGGGGACTCCTGCACCAGTGGGAGTTTGCCATGGTGTTGGTCAGCCACCGACCCTCCTTCTGCGACATGGCGGGGCCTGTCACATTGGGGGTCACGCTGCTGCGCCTCCATGGCCTCCCCCATGAGGTCCATGAGCCGTGCGGGCTGACCCTCCAGCCCGTCACAGGCACGCCACTGCTCGCGTTGGAGGGCGGCAGCCTGGCACCTGTCCCAGAGGTGCTCGGTGCGGGACCGGGTCATCATGGCAGCCAGGATCTCCTGGTCCTTTTCCCCTTCCCCTCTGATGAGTGGGAGTCCACCGTGGCTAACCGTTGCAATTCCTCCAGCAGCTCCCTGCGAAGTCTTCCCTCCGGCTCCGGTTCCTGGCTCACATCTCCTGGTTCCGCTTCATGTTGATGGCAGCTTCAACCCTCGCGCGAGCAGGCGCCTGGTCTGTGAACGGGAGGTTGGACAGCATGTTAGTGCTTCTGGCCTGTGTGCCCCGCTTCCGGCTACCACATGACCCGGGGTGCCTGGTGGGGTGGCCCCCATAGTGTGGCACCTCCCCTCAGCCCTCCCCTGTGGGTTACCCCTGCCTTGCCCTCATGTGTGCCGTGGGGGCCGCTGTGGATCCACCAGTCCCTTCCATCAGCCCCCAACACCCCGACCCCTGTTGGGCCCTGCTGGTTGTAGTTGCACACCCCCGGGTGCCCCCTCCCCACCGTGTACCTCCACCCCTTCTGCCCCTGGCCCTCCTGTGGCCCCATGGCCGGTATGCCTTGCCATGGAGGTGCACCCACCTGGTGGTGGGGGAGCTGCCGGGCTCTCCTCGTCCTCTTCCTCCTTCACAACCTCCACCTTGTGCACCTACAGGCTGTCTTATGCTGCAATGGGATGGGGGGCCGTTAGTGTTTGCCAGCCACTGCGCCTCTGTCCGGGCCGCCCCCCCCCGACCCCACTGGGCTGATCGTACCTGGGTCCTGTTCCTCCACTTCCTGGGGGCCGTCCCGGGTCTCCGCTGGCTCTGCGCATGCCCCCTGTCCCTGTGGCCGGTAGGCCTGTGGGTGTTGGGGGTGCGTGCGGAGTGTGGTGGTTCGGTTCTCGGATCCCTGGGGCACCTCCTCCCCCTGTGGAATGGGGCTGTCCCCTCCTACTTCCTGGTTGGCTTCGCCGGGGTCACCTCCCCCCCTGCTCCGTGGGGTCAGTCGGGGGGGTTGCGTGGTGGCCCTGCGTCTGCCCCTGGTGAAGGTGCTGCCGTGTGTGCGGGAGGCCATGATGTCCCCGTCCAGCTCCTCCTGGAACTCAGCTGTGCGCATGGCCCGACCGGACTTGAGATTGTTGTCTTTGATATGTTTATATCTGGACCTCAAGGCCTTTGCCTGCTGCATGCACTGGGTGACATCCCTATTGTACCCCTGCCACTGCATCTCCTGGGCGATGGCTTCATAGACCTGTCTGGTCTTGTAGCTGCGAACCAGGTCATGCTGGACCCTTTTGGAACCCCCCCTACGCATATAAAGTCCCTGATCTACTGCCTTTACCCTTTTTGGGACCCGCATGTGGGGGGCCGACTGACTTGGCGGCATGGGGCCTGCCCTGTGGCTGTGGTAGCCGTGGTGCTGGTTGTGTCCTGTTGGGGGTAGTGCATTAGGGGTTACTCCGGGTTCTGCTGGCCCCCTCCACACCTCCAAGGGGCCCGCCCTGCTCTCTCCCCCCTGGGGTGCTCTTCTGCTCACCTGGCTGTCTGGGGGGCCCTCTTCGGCCATCGTCCTGGTGGTGCGGTTCTCCGTTGTTTGGGAGCTGTCCTGCGGGGACGGGGGACCGGGTTATGCGACTGCCGCCTGCCCTGGCCCATGGCCCATCCCTGTGTGTGTGTGGGGTTCCCTCGCACTCGCCTCGCTCTCACTGCTGCTCCTCAGGCCGTGCCCCTGGTATGTGCTGGGCTTGGGGTCCTCGACCGGGGTGTGTGTGTGTCAGTGCAGGCCCTCTGCCCTGTGCCGGGAGATGTGCGCTGTGTTACGGCATGGCGCGTTTCCCCCCCCACCAGAGCACCCCCCCTTGTAATTCCTGTCCGCCCCCCCCTCCCCCCGTACCGGCGGCCTTGTGCCTGCTGCATGGGGCGCCCCCCCTGCACTGCCTTGCCGGGGCTTCCCCCCCGACTCCTCCTGTGTCCCCGTGCTCACCCGGCCCCTTCCCGCGCGTGGGGTGGTGTTGGCTCCCTTTGCCTTCTCATTGGCCTGCCTGGTCGCCACCATGGGAGCCCGCGCGTGTATGCCATGGTTCTGTCCTCCTTTACGGGCTCTCGGACGGACGTCCGGCAGCCCCCCCGTGGGCGTGTCTGCATGGAAGCACGTGCGTGACCCGTGGTGCAGGCGCCGTGGGGCTTCGCTGGTCCGGTCCGCATGGGTATGGGTGGTTTTGCTTTTACACGAACCCTCGGGTGTTGGACACCCATTTCCACCCATCTCCACCCACGGAGGGTGACGGCTCCCTCACGGCTGCTCCATGGGTGTTGGCAGGTGGATCAGGCATGTGCCCCCACCTAGTTGTGGACTTTTACATGGACACTCTCCCACCCATCCGATGGGTGTTTCCGGGTGTTCATGGGTGGGTGGCGTCCATGTAAAAGTGGCCAAAGTTGTGGCCTATTCCTGTTTACAACCAGTCACGTGTCTGTGATTCCTTTGACCTACACAGTTTATTAATCAGTCATTGGGTGGCTATAGTTCTGCCCCTTGCCCTCACCCCAATTTTTAGGGGAGAATATTTTAGACAGAATACAGTTACCTGTATTCTGTCTAAGCTTCAAAGGGGGTGGGGAGATAATAAAAAAGATCAGCCTCTACTTCTCAGTACTTTGTATGTACAATATCTTAATTCATCATGAATTTTGAAGAAACTTGACAATATTATTGTGTCATTTGAACAAACTCCCTTGAATTTTGAGTTGCTTTCTTTATCCAAGGTTTTCAACAAGGTGATATTTTCTTGCTTAATTCCTCAGTTTGCAGTGCTTAAAGTAACGCTAGGCACAGCGGCGGCCCCTTGCTTTGGAGCTGGGGGCGGTCCCCTACAAGCCCCCAGTGCTGTCACTCAGTCACTGTCTGATCTCCCTCTCCCAGCATGATGTGGGGGCTGGGGCTGCAAGCCCCGCACACAGCACACTGACAGCCAGGACGGAACCTTTAAAAGGTCCTGTCAGTTTCAGTCAAACCTCAGGAAAGCCGACGTGCTCCTCGGGCTGCCACGCATGCGCGCAATACACTCTTTAAGTTTAAACTCGAGGAGAGTGTATCGTGCGCATGCGCAGCAGCCCAGGGAGCACGTCAGCACTCTGCAGGACGCAGCAGTGTTCCCCCGGCTGCACACGTGCACGCCAGCAGCATGGGCAGATCATGTTTGCCTGCGGCTGCCTGTAGCACGCAGGCGCGGGTTCTCGTAGGTCGGCACCAGTGCCGCCCTACCAGCTAACATTGATTGGGGGGGCGCAGCCTGGGCTATAGGTTCCAATGGAACCTATTGCCCAGGCCATTGCAACTCAGGAGGGATGACTTGCAAGTCGCCTCTCTCAAGCTCCTGCCTTGCTGCAGCTGCGCAAGGTGGGAAATTTGCGGGTGGGTGGATGGGGTCTTTCAGACCTCACTCACTTGCTCCAAGCTGCAGCGGTTGCAGTGAACTTGGGGCCTGTACCTGTCTGCTCTGCTGTGTCTGCGAGGGATCAGGTAAGTCAAATTTATTTTTTCCCAAGGGGGATTTGAGGGTGCGGGGGGGGTTTTAACTCGGGAGTGGGGGGGATTTGGGG
>QEPC01010682.1:4956111-4990747 GCA_003113815.1 Sphenodon punctatus
GGGGGGGTTTAACTCGGGAGTGGTGGGGATTTGGGGACAGTTGGGGGAGTGGGGGGGTTGGGGACACTGGGCCAGACTGGGTTTTTTGGGGGGGACGCTGGGGCAGACTGGGGGGGTTTGCAGGACACTGGGGTAGATGGGGGAGTTTGGGGACGGGGATTTGGAGTGGGTTTTGTTGGGGACACTGGGGCAGACTGGGGTTTTTTGGGGACACGGGCAGACTGGGGGGTTGCAGGACACTGGGGTATAGGGAGGGGGCTGGATAATTTGATATGTGTTCTGGTAAGTTCTCTAAGTATTTATGAATGTTGTAATAGTTGTGTTCTGAAGGGCATAGGGAGGGGACTGTATAAATTTACGCATGTTCCGATACGTTCTGTAAGTATTTATAAATGTTGTAATAGTTGTGTTCTGAAAGGTATGGGAAGGGGACTTTATAAATAAAGTTTTTGTTCTTAATTTCCACATGTGATCTCTTATTCATGTTCGATAGCAGTGTTTAATTAGTGAGGTGTCTATTGACAGAGGACATTATTCTGTGCCCTGGAGCTGTCACTTATCGTTGTTGGAGGGGGGAAAGGACTCAGTGGTTACACTGTATCTCAAGTAGTGAATTGCCAGTGCGTTATCTAAGGGGTGCTGGTTCTGTGTGATGGGACTGCTTTGGTTCCATGCCAGACTTACATCTCCTTTCTCCTCTGTAGCTCACTGTATCCCCACCAACCAATGCCCTAGGCAGTGGTGTCAAAAAATAAGAAGAAAAGCTTAAAATTAAGTGAAATTAATATCTTTAGCAAAAGTATAATTTACCCTTAATTTTATTTGACAATTCTGTATTTCTGTGTAAATAACAGAGAAAGGTATACGTAAAGTAGCAGCAAGTTTGTGTGAGAGCAAAAGTTACCTCCAAATGAGGAATATGTTTCTCACTAAAGTACAGTGGCAGAATGGGTAGCTTTGTAATATTTAGCGAGCTGGTACCAAATAAGTGTGCCGTGAGTCATTCTTCAATTTGAGAGACAAAATGCACTTTTTATTTCAGGGGATTAAAAGACCTGGAATTAGACACACCTTCCATTGAAAAACGCTTTGCTTACAGTTTCCTTCAGCAGCTCATAAGATATGTGGATGAAGCTCATCAGTATATTCTGGAGTTCGGTAAAGTACTGTAGCTGCCTTTTTGTTGTTTGCTTTTGAAAGTGTTTTTTAAATGACCTATTATTAAGACTACCATATTCTTAAAGGCAGGCCTTTTTGTCAAGAGTACACACCTCTTGAAAATAAAAAATGCACCTATTTGAATGATAACAATAGAATGGTTGTGTGGTATCCTCTTGACCCCTGACTTAACTTCTCTTTGGAGTAAATCATTTGAAATTTCCCCATTTCACTCCAGACATAGGTTTGAAACATGAGGAAGTCAATGTGCTTTTATGATAACGTGCACTGTTTGTACTTTATCATCTTTAAGATTTATAACAGTTATACTCTGCACATAATACTATCTACCTATCATGAGACTATCTAGTAGTTTTACAAAAGGTTTGTAAGAATGGTTAGACCCACATTACAGAAGGTGTAACTGTGATATAGTAATGGTAAACTATTTGTCCCACATGCACAACTCTTGGAATGTAATAAAAGAAAGGATTGAGTTTACCATGCTTTTGTAGCATAATCTCAAAGAAATGTGCAGTTTTATCAATCACAAAATAAATATTTGGCATAATTTAAACAGAAAAGTTATTCCTGAATGCATTGCATATTATAAATAAAAGATGTACAATGCATAAATGACTGATTAGGAGAAGTGCTAAACATGAAATAATTATCATTCATTTCTGTCTGTGGCTAGTTAGAAGAATGGCTATTTATGACAGATGATCTGACCTTCAGATTTAAGATTAAATTGATTTAATGGGAGTTGCATTCACTTAGTTCACCAAGTGTGAATTTAATCCCTCCATCATTTTTGAACACTTGTGTGAGAGAATATATATTGTAACCACTCAGATGAAAACAGAGTGCGGGACCCAACCTGGGAATCAGGAAGCTCTGTGGCATATTAGCATTTTTCTTCAAGTTTCCCACTAATGCAATACCACCAGTCTAGCGAAGGCCTACAGGAATGTCAATGGCCCTCAATATCTTGGATGCCCCAGCCTTGTTCCTGTCTCA
Organism: Sphenodon punctatus; assembly: GCA_003113815.1. Lineage (NCBI taxonomy): Eukaryota > Metazoa > Chordata > Lepidosauria > Sphenodontia > Sphenodontidae > Sphenodon > Sphenodon punctatus. The sequence goes on from QEPC01010682.1 coordinate 4,958,290, forward strand.
GCTACTAGGGGTAGTGTTACTTTGGGGGACTTGATTTGGGACATAATCCCTATTCTTTTAACTGTAGGCACATATGTAAGAGCTAGAGCACTTCATTTTATTTATTTATTTATTTATTCAACTATTTGTATTCTGCCCTCCAGCAGCTCAGGACGGTTCACAGAATATTTAAGACAATATATATAAACAATACATAGAGGGGATTACTAAAACAATAAAAAGAACAACGAAGAGGTAAAACCACTGGTAAAAAACCCACCCTTAATCCCCCCCCCCCCCAAAGGCCTGGATGAACAGCCAGGTCTTACAGGCCTGACGAAAGGCCAACATGCTCAGAGCTAGGCGAGCTTCCTCTGGGAAGGCCTGGACGAACAGCTGTAGTGTGGTTACTGAGAACGCTGTCACGGGTTGGAGGTCCGCACCCTCACTTTACCGGGTTTGAGTGACTCAGTTTCCCTCGCGTACAGCCCACTTGAATAAGTTTTCTCTCTCTGGCTGATTCAAGCCTGCAGCAGGGACAACCCCTTTGTCACCCAAGGGCCCGATCCTTCCCGTTTACAGACTCTTTATTCTCTGGGTTCGCAAGAGCTTGAGAGCCCTTGTTGCTCACTTGTGTTCCAATGTTAGACACAGACACTTCTTCATAAAGATAAGAAGTCGGTTTATTGATTACATAAGCAAGGTTGTTGATACAGAGTGGTTACTAGAAATCAAAGGTAAATAATAACGCATTCCTAACCTATACTGGTTGAGTTCCTAAATAAGCATCTTACCCTACCAAGGTCCATAAGTTCTTCTCAGTCCTTGATGTAAGCTACTGGGTCTTCAGTCTTAGAGTTGCTAGAAAGCAAAGTCCTGGTCTCAGTCCATAGTTTCCAGCCTTGCTGGCTGGCAGGATCCAGGATGCAGATGAGAGTGCTCAAGATGGCTCTGACCAAGCGAGAGAGAAGATGGCTTAATGGCCCTCACTTATGTACCTTTCATGGTCTCTTTGTTTCTCGTTCCCGCCTTGGAGAAACCTGAGGTCGGTCACGTAGGCAACCCAGGCAAACCCAGGCAGCCAGTACAGAGCCCGGAGCATTGGTGTAATGTCCTCCCTACGGCCCGTCCCCATCAGGAGACGTGCTGTTGCATTCTGCACCAGCTGCAGCTTCTGAGTCGTCACCAAGGGCAGCCCCACGTAGAGCACGTTGCAGTAAGCAAGCCTTGAGGTGATGAACGCATGGATGAGGGTGGCCAGGTCAGAGCCTGAAACATATGGCCAGATCGTCTGCACAAGATGTAATTGGCGAAAGGCTCCTTTTGCCACCATCTCCACCTAACGATCCAGGCAGAGGCCAGGGTCCAAAAGAACCCCCAAACTCCACACCTGTGGGGCCAGCGGGGGGCGGATCCCCTCCACAAGGGGAGCCAGCACCTCCACTGCCCTACCCACCAACATCACCTCCGTCTTATCAGGATTTAGCTTCAGTCTGCTTAGCCTCATCCAGTCACTCACTGGGAAAGCACCGAGAATGCAGAACCTGGGTTCCTTGAAAAAGAGAGGTAAAGCTGGGTATCATCAGCATACTGGTGACAATGCACACCAAACCATCTCATGACCTCACCCAGAGGTTGCATATAGATGTTAAAAGTGGAGACAGAATTGAACCTTGCAGTACACCACAAGTGAGATCCTGGGGGCCAGATGTTTCTTCCCCCAGCACCACCCGCTGACTTTTTCCCGAGAAGAATGAACGGAGCCATCCTAAGACAGTCCCATCCACTCCCCCCAGGGTCCGCAGCCATCTCAGAAGCAACCCATAGTCCACTGTATCAAATGCTGCCGAGAGATCTAATAGGACTAGAAGTGCTGAATGTCCTAAATCTATCTCTCGGCAGAGGTCGTCTACCAAGGGGTGATGGGTGGTACAATGCAGTCTCGGTGCCATATCCTGGATGAAAACCTGATTGAAAAGGGTTCAAAAAACCGATGCTATCCAGATGGCCCTGGAGCTGCTGGGCCACCACTCATTCAATAACCAGGGCCCTGAGGGAAACGCAGGTCTGCGATTCACAGATTTCCCGCAGAATTCCCCTTCCCCCGCAAAATCTTCTGCCCCGCTTACCCCAGCGCAGAATTTCTAGCCTGCGCTGGGGAGACGTGGGGCAGGAGATTCCACAGGGGAAGGGGGATGAACACACCCTCAGGACATCCTTTCCCGAGCCTCCCGGGCTTGCCTCCCCCTCCCCCTTCCGAGTTTAGAAGTTAAAATTAACTTAGCAGTGTCTGTCAGGGGCAGCAGCCACTTCCATCAGCACGCTCGTCTCCACCCGGCTCCAGGGACTCTCCGAACAGCGCAGCCAGATGACATCATCCTGCTGCGTTGCCTTGAGAGTCCCTGGAGCCAGGTGGAGACAAGCGTGCTGATGGGAGTGGTTGCTGCCCCCGACAGACACTGCTAAGTTAATTTTAACTTCTAAACTGGGAAGGGGGAGGGGGAGGCAAGCCCGGGAGGCTGGGGAGGGGAAGCCCTGAAGGTTTTACCAGTGCAGGCGGGGGGGAGGAGGAAGCAAGTCCCCCCCCCTGCATGGTAAATCAGCGTGGTGAGGCGCTGAATCGGACCCTGACTCCCGCAGAATATTTTTTTTAATTCCGCGAAAGAATCAGGGCCCTGTCAATAACCTTCCCTAAAAAGGGAAGGTTGATCCCCGATCACCTCACCGCCTGTCTGGGGGCCAGTGAGCGGGACCGATATACATCTGTCCCGTCTCACAGATCGAACTCACCTCCCAGAAGGACCATAATTCCCCGACCCAGTACAACCCCTATGGCTGTTGACCCCCTCCCTAACCCAGTCCCCTTGCCCCCCTCCCTCATAAAGAAAACAACCCATCCCCCACCCCTGTCCCTCTTTAAAATACAAAAAAAAACCTCCCACCAATGTCAGTAGTCCCCTGGCCCTCCCAGTCCCACTAAGGGCCACACCTAAGAGCCCTTTAGCGTGGCCGTTAGGTGCACTACCAGGTAGCAGGCCGCTTTTGGCTGTACCGGGCCTGGACATCCAGCCATGCGCCCAGGCCCCGCCCCCCTCCTCCAACAGGGGGAGGGAGTAGATGGCACCTGGGGGACGGGCAGCACGAGTCCCTGGGGGGAGCCGGGTCCCAGCAGTGGTGTTGGCCTGTCTCTTATACACATCTTCCCCTGGCCCTCCCAGTCCCACTAAGGGCAACACCTAAGAGCCCTTTAGCGTGGCCGTTAGGTGCACTACCAGGTAGCAGGCCGCTTTTGGCTGTACCGGGCCTGGACATCCAGCCATGCGCCCAGGCCCCGCCCCCCTCCTCCAACAGGGGGAGGGAGTAGATGGCACCTGGGGGACGGGCAGCACGAGTCCCTGGGGGGAGCCGGGTCCCAGCAGTGGTGTTGGCGGCGTCAGTAGCAGCAGAGGCAACAGGTACGGCCTGGGTGTGTGTGAAGGTGTCAACTCCCTCCCAGCCAGTTGGCAGGGCATTTTTGGCCGCGCTGGGCCTGGATGTTCGGCTGTGCGCCCAGACCCAGACCCCCTCCTCCAACAGGGGGAGGGGGTAGATGGTACCTGGGAACCAGGCAGCACGGGAATCAATATCCAATGATGTTTTTTTGAGCAGGGGCTGCACCACCACCATCTTGAGGCAGTCCAGCACATCGCCCTCCCAAAGGGAGGCATTGATCACTCCCGCCAGCAGCGGTCCCAAAGTCTCCCTGGAAGCTTTCACCATCCAGGATGGGCATTGATCTAGTTCACAAAAGGTAGCCCTAACAGACCCTAGAACCTCCTCAGCATCGGCCAGAATCACTTACTGAAGCTGATACCACAAAAATGGACCAGATGGGGCATCCGTAACCCTTGGTTCTCCTTCTTCTGCATCAATCCCGGCCCCGAAATCATGCTGGATTCGAGCAATCTTATCTGCGAAGTAGTTTACAAACTCCTCACAGTGGGCTTGTGAAACGTCCCCCTCCAGGTGGAGGGAGGCCGGACTGACCAGCCTCCACACCACCTGGAAAAGCTCCGCTGGACGCGACTTCTCAGCGGCTATGATGGCGGCAAAGAATTCCTTCTTTGTTGTTCTCACTGCCACAGCATAGCACTACAAATGGGTCTGATGCTGCAGCTGAATTAATTTAGCACAAGAGCGGCAGCAGCAGCGGTCTAACAGCCACTCTTCCCACTTCAAGCACTGTAGCTCCTCAGTAAACCAAGGAGCTCTACAGTGACAAAGCGGCGGGAGCAGATGCCTGGGAGTCACCCGATCAATGACCCCACCCAGCAAGGTGTTCCAAGCTTGAACAAGATCATCGACCGAGTGGCCTTCAGGGTCTTAAGGACACCTCCCCCAGGCCTTCCTGGAATCTCTGTGGTTCTATCAGCGTTTGGGGGCAGGTCCCACTTCTTTCCAGGGGCTGCCATTCCCTAGGAACCTGGTCTGCAGGAGGTAATGATCCGTCCATGACAAGGGCATAGAACTTACATCCCCCACTACCGGATCACCCGCCTAAAGGCTGGAGCAGAACACCAGGTCGAGCATATGCCCCCCCCCCAAGTGTGGGGCCCGTAACCATCTGGGACAGGCCCATGGTTGCCATGGCAGCCATGAACTCACGCTCTGCCCCAACAAGGCCAGTGCCGGCATGAATTTTGAGATCCCCCAGGACCAAAGCCCTCGGGGAGCACAACACCACCCCCGACACCAGCTCCACTAGAGCAGCGAGGGATGCTGCTGGGAAGGAAGGTGCACGGTACACCAGAAGCACCCCAATTCTGTCCCTGATCAACTTAAACACAAGGTGAAGGACCTCGATCCCTGGGATTAACTGCACCAGATACCTCCTAGCAGTCCAAGATTCCTTAAACACCATAGCTACACCGCCCCCCACCCCCCAAGCCAGGGCTGGTGTTGCACAGAGTACCCTGCCGCAACAAGGTCCACCAAAATCGGACCTCCCTCACCATCCAGCCAGGTCTCCATGAAACACATGAGGTCTGCAGTCTGATCCAGGATCATATCCTGGATCACTGATGTTCTATTGACAACAGACCTCGCATTCAACAGCAGCACCAGCCCAAGAGACCTTAGACCTTGATCCATCCCCCCACCTGAGGTGGGGGCGACCCTGGGGAAAGGCACCAAACTCCTCGGTTCCTGGGCCACCCCATTCAATCGCCCCCCAAGACCATATCTCCCCTCCCCTATGGCTGTCCCCCCCCTCCCATCTGCTCCAACCCAGTTCCAGCCAGCGGCTGCTGCATCCGTACCCCAGGGGAGACCCTCCCCACTCCCTCCCCACCCCCACAGAACTACCACCCCCAGTCCCCACCACGTGCTGCCACCAGGTGGTTCCTTCCAGAAGCAGCCCCCCCCTCACACCAGGGAGCCTGAAACTGGACCCACCCCTCCCCCAAGCCCAATTCCCATCTATCATGGGGGCCAATGACCTGACTCCTAGAGCCATTGCCTAGCCCCCCAGTAGCCCCCTACCTCCCACAGACCAACTCCAAGTAACCCCCTTCTAATGGACAACCCCCTCAACTTCCCTCACACCCCACCGAAGGGCCTGTGGTCTCTGTGCTGCCTCCAAAGCCCTCCCAGGCCAGAAATCCTATCCGGCCTTGCCTCCTCACTCCCCAAAGGGAGGGGGCCCGTTTACCCTGGGGGGCGAGCTCTTGAAGGGGCTCCCAGCCCTGGACCGTGACACACGTGCAGCTGTCAGCAGCAAGTGAAACCTGCAGCAGCAGCAGCAGCAAAAGGACAAAACAGGTCTAATATCACCCAAAAGTGACTGGTAGATTCTCCTGGCCACCACGGCTCCCATGAATGGCCCCTTCATGGGCTCACAAATCAGGCCCAAGCCCACCCCAAGCATGGGGACCAATCCAAGCCTGGTTTCAACACAGCTGGACAATTCCAGTCCCAGGCCCAATGTGATGAGATAATCCTGCCCCCACAGAGTGCCATGATGTCGTGATGCTCCATGGGTGCAGAGCCATGTCAGAAAAAAGACAGGATTAAAGCATTCCTCGGTCCCTTACATAATGTGCTCCCCACCACCAAAGTTAGGTACAAGGGAAAAGGGGTAGAAGGAAAGGCAGGGACCGGTTCCCTTTGCGTAGACCAGCGAGACCCAGTGGTATAAACAGCCCTCAGGATCAATGTTGGCCTTGATCTTAACCAGGATCGAGCCTAGATCATCACTGGGCCCGGGAATCAGTGTAGCTGCCAACACCACACACCTTGCGCACAACCTTCCACGTGAAACTAAGTGCGGAACTAGGTGAACCGAGGGGGAATGCACAAGAGGGAGAATGGTACAGGGGGGCACTCTAACCTTTGCCTACCACACCCAACACACATGCCAAGCGGGGCTGGGGTCACACACAGGGGGGTAAAGAAAACATGAGGGACACAAACACTCACACTCACCTCCTTACACACTTGCAGTAAACTTCTGTCTCTACACACTCCTCGACGCTCGGGGCCAGTTTCTCAGGGGAAGCACTGATTACCGGCACTGTGAGGATGCCGGTCAAGCCTTTTATCCCCCCAGCTTGCCTTGCTACAATTGTGTGCATTTGCGCAGGTGCTCTGAAAAGGGCACGGTTAAAGCATTTCTCCAACTTTTACTTAATGTGACATCATGGCACACTGTGCAGGCAGGTCCTCTTGCCCATGGGGAGCCCAATCCAGTTTGAGTCCAAGGGACTTGGTTCAGTATGCAGGGCTCTTGTAAGAGCTACCTTTGATTTGTGCATGGCTGAGACAATAGCAGCTTATAGAAATATCTCAACCCTGTTAAAACTGCGGCATGGAGGACCGTTACCTCAGACAGATGGTTGCTGTCTACTGTCTTGGGGATATTATTGTAGCAGCTACCCTTAGTGTGGCGATCAAACATTTGTTGGACAAAGGGAAGATTGAGCATGTCCCGGAAGAAGTGCGGGGTCAAGTGTTTAGATTGCCGTATTTCCTGGTGCCGAAAAAAGGCAGAGGACTTTAGGCCTATTTTTCATTTGAAGGCTTTCAATAAATATGTTAAATGTCACAGGTTCCACATGGTGGCCCTGTCTCAGATTATCCCATTTCTTAGAAGGGGTGATGTCATTGCTACTTTGGATATGAAGGACATGTCCTTTCATATTGCTGTTCATTCTGCATACCACAAATTCCGGTATTTCAGTTTGAAGGGATCCCACTGTCAGTTTGCAGTGCTCCCGTTCGGGCTCTCAGCATCTCCCAGGGACTTTATGAAGTGCCTGGCCCAGTTGACAGCAGTGCTCTGCAAGCTGGGCTTGTTCATCTACTCAGATGAACCACGGTTCATCTGCAGAGGATCATCACCGGTTTCAGATGGTGTCGCCTGCCGATGTGGAGTCCTTGTTGGGATCTGTTCGTGCCACTACCTGTGAACAAAATCCTTGCCCGTCCTGGCTGGTGAAAGCCAGCCAGGAGACGTTACAGCCATTGCTGGCTGGGGTGGTTAGTGCCTGGCTGGGGTGGTTAGTGCCTCCCTTCTGGAGGGCAGGGTGCCTGAATGCCTGAAGGAGGCTGTGGTTAGGCCCCTTCTCAAGAAACCATCTCTTCACACTGATACTCCTGCCAGTTATCGGCCAGTCTCTAACCTTCCAAAAAGAGAAGGTTATTGAACGGGCTGTGGCACGGCAGCTCCAGGAACATCTGGACTGCACCACCTGCAGCTGAATCCTGACAAGAGGGAGATGATGTTGGTGGGTGCCTGGGAGTGGTTGAATCTCCTTCTGTAGGGGGGGTTCGCCCTCCCATGGTGTCTCAGGTACGGAGTCTGGGTGTGCTCCTCGATTCATCCTGGAATCTCAGGTTGTGGCCGTGGCGGGGAGTGCATTTTGGCAGTTACATCTTGTCCAGCGGCTTTGGCCATATCTCTCAGACTCTGACCTCGCCACCGTCATCCATGCCTTCATCACCTCGAGGCTGGATTACTGCAACGCGCTCTAAGTGGGGCTGCCCGAGAAGCTGGTCCGGAGGCTGCAGCTGTGCAGAATGCCGCGGCCTGTCTCCTTACAGGGGTGGGCCGCAGGGAGCACATGACACCTGTGCTCCGGGCTCCGCACTGGCTGCCTATAAAGCACCGGGCTAGGTTCAAGGTGCTGGTTTTGACCTTTAAAGCCCTTCACGGCCTGGGCCCTGCTTATCTGCGGGATCGCCTCACTCCCCATGTGCCCGTGCAACCCCTGAGATCATCCGTGTGGGCCTTTTTGGAGGTTCCCCAGGCGAGATGGGTTGCACGGGCGTGATGGTTGGCCACTGATGTGAGATCTTTTTCGGTGGCTGCCCCCGTGCTGTGGAACTCGCTCCCGGAGGAGGCTCAGTTGGCCCCCACCCTCCTGTCATTTCAGCGTTTGTGTAAGACCTGGCTGTTCTGCCAGGCTTTTGGTGAGGGGGTGGGGGGTTGTCTTTTTTATGAATATGGTATTTTTAACTGTGAATTGTTTTAATGTTTGAATTGTTGTTCACCACCCGAGCTGCCCTGAGGGCTGGAGGGGTGGGATAGAAATCTTTTATAAAATAAAAATAAATAAAAATACTCCTACCTGGATGACTGGCTATTCCGGGCCCAGCCTTTGGTATTAGATGGTCAAGGCCAATGCCAACCGTGGTGGAATGCCATTACAACCACAACCACCTCCACTCTCATTTACCACGGATGTGTCCGTGTGAGGGTGGAGGAGTACTCAAGGGGCTTCTCCATTAGTGGATCATGGCCTCCATTTCCATGGACCTGCAGAAAAGACTAAGAGAGCTTTTCCGGTAGCACATGGGTGCTATGGGTGTCATCACTAGCCTTAAAGACCTTTGAACCACGGGTACAGGGATGATGTGTTCTGATTTGTATGGACAATGTGGTAGCTATGTTCTACATAAACCAGCAGGGGGAATCCCTATCCCTTCCCCTGATGGTAGAGGCTCACAGCCTGTGGCTGTGGTGCCTGGCCTGCCCCATGCATTGCTCCTGGTGGCTGTGCACGTGGCAGATCAGGACAGCATAGAGGTGGATGGCCTCAGCAGATCTCCAGTGCTATTCAATTAATCAGCTTTGAAGCACTTGGTTTTCCTATCTCTGATGAGCAGGTTAGGCACACCTATGGTGGACCTTTGTGCCTCAGAGCACAATCCAAAGCTGCCTGTGGTCTTCTCCAGAGCAGGGGAGGGCAGGGAGTCCCGGGGGGGAGACGCAGGCAACTCCCTGACTGAGAGGCCTGCTGTATGCCTTCTCAGCCATTCCTTTCATTCTCAGACTGATACAAGTTCTGGGGGACAGTGTTGAGGGGGCATGGTACTGATAGCTCTGGACTGGCCAAGGCAGTACTGTACCCCAAGCTCAGGGAGTTCTCAGTGGAATCCTGGTGACCTCTGACTGGGGTCCTGGATCTTTTGGCTCAACACAAGGGGAGACTGTGGCACCTGAACCTAGCCTTGTTGCACCTGGCAGCTTGGAGACTTCGCTGCTGACAAGGGAAGGGCAGGGCTGCTCAGGGCCCTTGAAAAGGATTTTGCTGGCTAGTCAATGAGTCTTCACTAGGGCCTGTTTTGAGGCCAAGCAGAGGAGTTCTGGGGAAGAAGTCTCCTCCATCAAGGTACACCTAATGTGGCGGCAATTAACTCCTTTGGGGGCCCTGTCAATGGCAGGTCACTGTTTTCCTCCCCTTCGGCCACCTGTTTTCTTAAGGGGGCAATCTGGGAATTTCCCCTAGCCCAGTTGGCTTTCTTTAGCTGGAATCTTAATGTGGTTCTACAAGCTCTGATGGGGGATCCCTTTGAGCTCATGGCCTCCATATCCATGGACCCGCTCTCATTTAAGAGGGCATTTCTGATAGCAGTCACATCAGGCAGGAGGGTAGGTGAGCTGCAGGCCCTGTCCTACAAGCTGCCTTACTTTGTTTTCCATAAGGGAAAGGTGGTCTTGCAGCTGCATCTCGCCTTCTTCCTTAAGGTAGTCTCAGAATTCCATCTCGAGCAGTCCATCTCCCTGCCAGCCTTCTTTCCCCTGCTACACTCCTCTAAGGGGAGGGAGGCGCTCCATAAGATAAATGTGAGCAGGGCACTGCTCTTCTACATAGAACGGATTATGGAGTTCAGACTAATGGATGCCCTATTTATTTCATTAGTTTACCAATTTTGAACAGCAGAGAATCTGTTCCATTATATTTTGTTCTGTTAAGCTTCCTGAAATACGTAAAACATTAAAAAAGGGAATCAAAATTCTTTGCACTAAACTGTGCATTCTTCAGTAAGAAAAATATTCATGTAAGTTTGGAAATTCAGCATACATCTTAAATGCTTCTTTTTCACAGATGGTGGCAGCAGAGGCAAAGGAGAACAGTTCCCTTATGAACAAGAAATCAAGTTCTTTGCTAAAGTACAGTATATCTTTATCTTTTTTCAGTAATTAATGTGCTGGTTATGACAGATGCATGTGTCTTTGTATTTTTCTACATGAAAAGTATTTTAGTTTTTCCTGCTAAAGTTTTTCCTGCTGACAACTGAATAACTACTTAGCTTTGCCATTCATTACTAAATAAAAAAGGCATGTGTCATGATTTTCACACACCCTGGATTCCCTAGCAGTAAATGTTTACAGTTTTTGTGCTATTAAGTACTGCCTGAACATATGGCATCCGTGGAAATGTCTTCCATTGGAGGTTCATGTTGTTTTTTTCTTTTGAAATGATACCTCATCTACAATGAGAGTTGGATTTTTTTATTTTCTATAGAATTTTTTATTCTGACTTGTCCAATGGCTTACTAATGGGTTCTGTTTGGGGTGGTATTGCTAGCTTTTGGGCTACAAGGATCTTGAACTGAGGGATTGTTTCTTGTTGAGTGAAAATAAGACATGCCATGATGTGTGAGACCAATGGTCTATCAAGCCTAGCATCCTGTTTTCAACAGTGGCCATGCTTAGTCACTTTGGAGAAGTACTCAGCAGGCCATAATGGAAGGGTCCATTCCCTGTTGCTCGCTCCCAGCTCCCAACAATCAGAGGTTGCATACCTTGGCGCACTTGACTGTCCTTCCAAAAATGATCCAGGCCTTGTTATGCTAGTGGCCCTCACAATATTCTCTGGCAACAAGTTCCACAAGTTAATTGCATGTTGAGTAAGAAAGCACTTGGTTTTGTTTGTTTTGAATTTGCTGCCAGTTAGCTTCATGGAGTATCTCCTAGTTCTAGTATTATTTGAGAGAGTAAATAACAGCTCCTTATTACTTTCATGCCACTCGTGATTTTATACACTTTTATCGTATCCCTTCTCAGTTGTCTCTCCTCCAAGCCGAAGAGCGCTAATCAAGCCTCCTCTTGTACAGAAGCTGTTACATACCCCTGATCACTCTCTACATATTACCCTAGAAGCCCAGAGTTGAAGTTTCTGGAAAGAAATATAAAGTTCTATAGCCTGTTTTGAATTATACCCTTTGGACTTCTTTATAAATAAAGGAAAATTAAAGATAAAGAAAATATAGAAAGTCTTTTAAGCAAGAGACATAAAGGGAATTTGAAAATAGAAAACCCACTGTATGTTAACAAATATCTTGTGTCATGAAGCTGTGACATGAATTGAGTAACAAGATCCATTGTACGGTAGGACCTGACCTGAAAATACCAACTTTTCTCTCCTGTATTTCAGGTTGTCCTCCCTTTAATTGATCAATATTTCAAAAACCATCGCCTGTATTTCCTATCTGCAGCAAGTAGGCCTCTCAGCAGTGGGGGGCATGCCTCTAACAAGGAAAAAGAAATGGTGACAAGGTAAACAATTCTAAAATCCAAACATTTATTTTTGGACAGTTTCAGTGGGGAGGGTAAGCAGCCTTAAGGACACACAAGTGACTTAATATTTGTTTTGTTTTATTTCACAAATTATCATGATGTTCAGTGTAAAGCTCTTCCACAATGAGCAGCATGGTGCAATAGAGACGTTCATTCGACTACTTGCGATCTTCTGCAATTTCCGCTGGCACTTTCCAACATGTGGTCACAGTGCGAAAGTAGCGGAACAATGTTTCTTCCGACACTTTCCAGTTATTTCTGACACTTTTCAAGATTATTACCGACACTTTCCAATAATTCCAGTGTTGCAAAGCAAAGAGCACAAAATTACTGAAACGCCGGCAGAAAAGCTGCAGAAAGTCACGGGCAATTCCGAAATGATGGAATTAAATATTGGTGCGGAAAAAGGAGTTGCTGATTCAGCCCTACGATGGGGTGTCTGAAAATTACCCACATTTAGTAAAGTGTGTACATTATCAGGTACTACTTCAGTACCCAATGCAGCTCTATCCCATACCCACTGGGACAGTATCTGTTTTGACACTCTGCTCTCCTTACAGTGGGGAGCAAAAGTAATAAAAACGGTATCAGAGGACCTATAGGCTTTAGTATAGTCCAAATAGTAGAGAAGTGCCCTGTGTATATCTCGTGTAGAGGGCTGATCTGCCTGGGGAACCATGGGATTTCATAAAAAAACCATTGTTTTGATTCAAGTGAAATTCAGTCACCACCTTAAGGAAGGAGCCCAAAGACCACCTTACCTTTATATAGAGAGAGGTATGGGAGTTTTCAGGATAGAACATTCAGTTCACTTTCCTTCTGTGCAGAGGTAAATGCCACCAAGAATAGCATCTTTAGCATAAGCAGCCCCAAGGAAACCAATGCTAGAGGCTCAAAGGGTGCCTGCATGAGCTGGTGAAGGACCAGATTCAAGTCTTAATCAGTCACATGAACCCAAAAGGGGCAGTGTGTGTGTTTGTGGCCCTCTTAAAGAAATGAAACACCAGGGGAAGTGCAAATATAGGATTACTCTTTAGGTGGGTGTGGAAAGCTGAAATTTCAGCCAGTTGAAGATCATGGATGAGAGCAATATGCCATTTGAAAAGAGTGATAATGAATAATCCAAAATTAGAGAAATGCCTACAAAAGCTGGTGGGGGCCTCTTAACAGAATCCCATTTAGTGAAATGTGTAGCAAAGACATGCAGCAAATTTCACATTTAGTGAAGCATGTAGCAAAGCCTGATAGATACCTTTCTACTGGCTTAGGAACACTTTCGGAACACACTGAATCGTACATCCTGATAGGTGGAGGGATCCCAAGTCTGGGTGGTAGACTCATTCCAAGTCACCTTGTCAGGGGAAAGGAATCCTTCTCCTGGGTAGAGAGGTCCAGAAGATCTGAATACTGAAATTAGTGAGGCCAGTCTGGTGCTTATAATATAATATTTTCCCCCTGGTCCCTGATCTTCCAGAGTAACCTGGGAATTATTATGAGGATCGAAGAGTGGAAAGAGAGCATTCAACAGCCCTGTTGGGCCATCATGTAGACTGGGCATTCCCCTTGGACCTCTGCCCCAGCCCACTCTGAGGCAGAACAGTTTCATTTTGGCACTCTCTGGGGTAGCACACAGGTCTATTCTAAATACTTTCTCAGCTGTGTCTGTCAAACAGGAAAACGCTGAATCCATTTGTGGGTTATGCACTTGTTCTGTTGCATGCATTGACCTCCTTATTCTTGTCACCTGTGAGGTGTATGGCCACAGAAGAGTTGTCCTTCTAAATTTATTTATTTAATGAATTTTATTATTAGCAAGCATTTATATAGTGCAAGCAATGTATCTTGCGCTTTACAAAGTAATGGAATAGACAGTCCCTGCCCTAGGGCTTACAATCTGAGAGACGGGGGGGAGGAGATGAAGGAAGGGGGGGAACAGAGGGAGAGACAAGGGGTGTAACATTCACAAAGATGCGAGGTTTCAGGTGCACGCGCTTTGCTTGGTTACATCGAGAATGATGACTGGCTGGTCCATGTGGTGAGGATATGAGTACACAGACCTCAAGTAACACATTGTACTGGATGGAAGGTATCAGCAGGAGTTAGGTGAGGGAGCGAGTAGCTGGGGAGGGCAGAGCAGAAGAGGTGGGTCTTGAGGAGGGATGTGAAGGTACGAAGGGAGAGGGAAAGGCAGATGTGGTCAGGGAGGGAGTTCCAGGCATGGGGGGCAGCTAGGGAGAAGGGACAAATATGGTTAGAGGAGCAGGGGAGGCATGGGAGGGAGAGAGGAGGAGCAGAGTTCACGGACTGGAGTACAGAGGGAAATTAGCGCAGAGAGGCGGGGGGAACAAGGTTATGAAGAGCCTTATAGGTGAAGACTAGGAGCTTGTGCAGGATTCGTTTAGGAAGGGGGAGCAAATGAAGAGAGGAGAAGAGGGACTGCATGTGGTCGAAGCGACGGGCGAGGTGGTTGACCCTGGCAGTAGAGTTTTGGATGGAGATAAGGGGAGAGCGGGGGAGGTCAGTGAGAAGCAGATTACAGTAATCTAGGTGCAACATGACCAGGGCGTGAACAAGGGTTTTGACAGAGGAGACAGAGAGAAAAGGGCGAATCTTAGCAATGTTAAGGAGGGAGAAGGGACAGGATTTGGCAACAGAGTCGATGTAGGATTTAAAAGAAAGGGGTGAGTCAAAGATGAAGCCTAAGCTACGGGCTTGGGGGATGGGAAGGATGGTGACCCCATCAATAAGGATCGACAGGGAGGAGGTAGAGGAAGGATGAGGGGGGAAGACAAGGAGTTCAGTTTTATCCATGTTGAGTTTGAGTTGACCTTGAGACATCCAGGTAGAGATATCAGAGATACAGCTGGTGAGGCGAGCTTGAACAGATGGAGAGAGAGAGGGAGTAGAGAGATAGAGTTGAGTGTCATCAGCATAGAGGTGATATTGGAAGCCATGGGAGGCAATGAGTTTGCCTAGGGACAGGGTGTAAATAGAGAAGAGGAGAGGGCCAAGGACAGAGCCTTGGGGAACACCAACTGAGAGGGGAAGGGAGGAGGAGGAGGAGGAGGTGGAGTTGGCAAGAGACACCTTGAAGGACCGGTCAGAGAGGTAGGAGGAGAACCAGTCGAGGACAGAGCCATGGAAGCCTAATCTTCCCCTCTGAAAACTCCTTAACCCCTCCCTCAACCAGCAACCACAGATAATCAACCAACCAACCCCAATCCCTCTCCCAGCCTGCCAAATACCTTACCAAATATATTTTACACCACCTCTGGAAGATGATCAGACTTGGTCTCAATTGAACCTATGGGGGGAGGAAGTTCCATAGAACTGGGGCAGCGACCAAGAACACCCTCCTGCCCCACAGAGAAGAGTAATAGATGGAACCCACAGGAGGGTGCTCCTGGCTGACCGCAGGGGCAGCAACAGAGCATGGTATGACACGTGATCATTCAGATATGTGGGGACCAAGCCATTTAGGAATTTTAAATCAAAACCAGCACCTTGAATTGTGCCTGGAAAGCTATAGGTAGCCAGTGCAGACTCCAGAGCACCAGTGTAATGTGCTTCCAGCGACCTGTCCCCGAACAGAACTGGGACGTCACATTCTGCACCAGCTGCAGCTTCCACACTGTCATCAAGGGCCGCCCTAAGTAGAGCACATTTAAGTATTTTTATCTTCGAAGTGATGAAAGAATGGATGACAGTGGCAAGGTCCGAATCAGAAAGAAAAAGCCATGGCCTTCTCACCAGTTAAAGTTGGTGAAAAGTGCTCCTGGCGGTTAGCCACAGCTGCAACCTGATGATCCGGGTGCAGCATCGGGACAAAAAAAAAAAAAGGACCCAGAAAAATAGTCCTATGAAAAACAAGGAATATAACAAACTATCGAAGGACTATCAAAAGAATGGTACTATAATTAATTTATTGATATAACAATATTCCAATTGGTCATAAGAAAAAAACAGCATATTAGACTTGAAAACGTACCCCAAAATGGGACTACAGATAAAAAAATGTAAATTATATTGAAAGACAATAGCTGTGCATTGTAATATTAAACAGAAAAAAAACACTCTTGTAATGCCTTGAATTGCCAGTGTGTTTTAAAAAAATCTTCCAGAGCAGTCTGTTAATTATGAGTATTGAAGAGGGGCGAGAGAGCATACAACAGCCCTGCTGGGCCATCATGTAGACTGGGCATTCCCCATGAACTCTGCCACAGCCCACTCTGCAACAGAACAGTTTCGTTTTGTCAGTGTCTGGGGTAGCACACAGGCCTAATTAAGGTGATACCGACATTTACCGACTGAGGCATCAGGATAAACATATAGTTCTGCCAAAGAAGGCTCTGTTGTGAAAGTTCTGAGGCTGTGAAGGACTATAAGAAAATATTAATGACAATAACATCTAAAAAAGGTTTTCCAATGTAATAAACTGAATCAGTTGATAGATATAAAAAAATACATGTCTTACTAGAAAAGAAAAAAGATTCTAAAGTCCTAGATTTACTTCATCATAAGGGACTGAATACACATCTCTATAAGATTCTGAGAATATAAAAATATAAGAGTGTTGATTCCATCAATTAATAATAATACCTGGGGGAAATTATCCAATCTGATAAAATAAATCAGAAGCACTCCAAAGCTGTGAACATGAGTGACCAGAGCGGGACGGACCCCATCAGTAACACGAGTCCCAATCCCCTCCAAGTCACAGGGCTGGCCCACCACCATCACCTTGGTCTTGTCAGGATTCAGCTTCAATCAGACCACCCTCATCCCGTCCCCAATTGTAGCCAGGCAGCGCGTAAGCCTGGGTCAGATGAAAAAGAACCCTGGTTGGATGAAAAAGAGAGGTAAAGCTGGGTGTCATCAGCATATCGATGACCTCCCACCAAGCCTCTGAATGATCTTGCCCAGCAGTTTCATGAGCACATTAAACAAGAAGGGCAACTAGATGGAACCCTGTGGGACCCCACAGGGGAGGTCACAAGGGGACGACGACGAAGAGCAATTACCCATCTCCACCAGGCCCCGCAGTCCAGGTCCCGCAGTCGTGTCAGCAACATCTCATGATCAACTGTATCAAAGACCCTGAAAGATCTAACAAGATCAACAGGGTTTAGTACCCCCTGTCAATCTCCAGGTTCAGATCATTGAGCAAGGCCACAAGCGCAGTCTCCATGCCATATCCAGGATGAAAGCCAGACTGAAAAGGGTCCAGGAACTTGACAGCATTGAGATGAGCTTGGAGCTGACAGACAACCACCCATTCAGTAACCTTCCCTAAAAAGGGATGCTTAGTGACTGGGCAATAGTTGGCTAGGGAGTCAACATCCAAGCTTGGTTTCTTAAGCACGAACTGTACAACCACACGTTTAAGGTCATCCGGCACCCTCCCCTCCTGAAGGGAGGCATTGACAACCCCAGCCAACAGCCCCAACGTTTCTCAGATGCCTTTCACCCACCAGGATGGGCAAGGATCTAATTCACAACTGGACGTACACATCACTACAAGCGCATCCTCCTCAGTGGTGGGTGATACCAACGGAAACCAATGCAAACAAACAGGACAAGACTGAGCTTCCATAACCCCAAACTGACTCTGCAGTGAAAATGGCAGCACCTAAGTCATGGTGAATACAAGGAATTTTGTCTGAAAAGTAATTAATAAAAATGTCACAGTGGGCAGTAAATTATTCTAATTGTTGGCAGAGACAAGTCAGATTAACCAGGCCCCTCACTACCCAGAACAGCTCCACCAGATGAGACTTTGTAGACACTATGATAGCAGAGATAATAAATGCACCTCTCTCATAGTTTTCTTGCCCTCTTCATGAAGAGGTATAACAGCCAGCCCCTTACATGTTTATATAACACATGGCTGTGGTACTGTCCATACATATTTGCACAACTGCTCCTGGCAGACCCACTTCGAAGGCCTGCAGCACAAAGCCCCTGCAAGCCTACCAATGTAGGCTGGTTACAACATTCTCCAGAGGGAGGAGTGTCATGAGGATTTTGCAGGCCCTTCTGTAGCCAGTGGAGCAATAACTACTGGAGAGTAGGGGAGAATACCAGATACCGAATTTACCGGTATCAGATCTCCCTGGTACCGGATTTACCGGTATCAGCATACTGGATTTTTAACATTGGCCATGTACTGGATTTTTTACATTGAGGCTATTGACTTCAATGGCCACAACGTAAAAAATCCAGTAAGGTGGCCAATGTTAAAAATCCGGTATGCCGGTACAGGTATATATCGGATTTATCGGATTAAGCTGATACACCCAAATACTGGCAATACCAGTTCTTGGGAGAATTGGGATTCCCACCCCTACGAGGGTGAAACTTCAGATGAGTTTGAGACATATCATGGGTGTGGTTTCCCAGTAGTCTAAAAAGAATATGGCTGAGTAGGATTATTCAAAATTAAATTACAGAGCTCATGTAGAACCACTATACAGTCTGTGGGAGAGATAACTCATGCTGTGACAGTAAAAAAACAGTCCCGATAAAAACCTGAAGGAAACCACGCAGAAGCCCAGAAGCTAGCAATAGTGCTGATCTGGCCCAAGCTTGACATTGAGAGTCTGGGGTAAGGCCTTGGATTGGGATTGTGAGTGGAACACTATACTTGTTTTGATAAAAGGCACTGTAAATAGACAGCAATTGATGACAGAAACCTAGAGTCTATAGACTGTTTGTATTGATCCCACTCAGACTTGGAGGCCGACAGGCAGTCACCATGTCACAGATACCCATATCCAAAAGGAATGGCAAGTTGATCCTTGGAGCTAGCTAACCAAGTATCAAACAGTCAGTAGTGTTCCTTAAATTCTGAGTGTCCCAGGGGAACTCCTTCCTTTGTGTCCATCCACATCAGTGGTCTTTCTTCCTGGAAGGAACAGTCATTAGGTGGGGAAATAGGAGCACGGGCTCTGTTTTGGAGAGGAGATGCCCCCGGAATACACTCCTCCTGGTCTTCCTAGCCTGTCTAGTCCTGTGATAGGAGAAACTCAAGCTTCTGGACCGGCATTAATGGATCAGCACCAAGGTTGTAGTCCTACTGGTTTTCTGTGGAGGCATGCTCTGATGACTGAGAGAGCACCTTGCAGCAAGAGGGGACAAGGATGCAAGACAGAGGCAGGATGGTGGACTGAGTCATGGATGGTTGAACTAGTTGAGAGGTTGGAGCTGAAGGCAAGGCTGTGAGCAGCCTGGTATCGATGGGTCCAGGACCGAGACTTCAGGAGCTGGAATCATTGACACCAATGCCATACCAGCAGGCTGTTCCACCTCAAGCATTGTCAGGATAGTTCTTTCAGTGAGGGACCCAAAGATGTGTTGAAGTGGTCTGGACACTGAGCTTAGTTCTTCTTCAGTCAGTGCCATAATCGCTGGTCTAGGGCCCCCACTCCAGGCAGAATTTGACCCAGCCACCGAACAAACGTGATGGGGGCCAAGCCAGGGAGTGGACAGGGCAGCATGCAGAGATTGCTAGGGTGATAGGGAGTTGACAGGGAAAGGGCAGGGCAACATGCAGAGATTGCTAGTGTCCGTGTCCGCATGCAGACAGAGATTACTGAGAAAAGCCCACTCCCTCCCTGACAGGTAGCCATGCTGCCCGGAAGTGACGTGGACCTGGACCGGGGTGAGTGTAAGCGGGCCATCAACTGTGACAGCCTGCTTTACCCCAGCCCAGCGTCCATTGCATGAGCTGTGGCAGAGCTTAGACCAGGCTGTTCTTCAGGGATGGTCCCCAGGAACAGCCCCTGCTAAGTGCTGCTATGGCCTGAGCCAACATCTGGCAGCCCCTTTTAAACGTGCTGTTGGGCACAGATTAATTCATGCTAAAGCAGATTAATCCATGACCAACATCATCTTTGAAAACACCATGTGCCAGGTTTATTTAATCCTCTGAGAGGTATAGATTCTCTGGAGATGTTTGTAGAGTTGATTCCCATGATGGAGACGGGGAACATTTTCTCTTTTTCTTCTCTCTGGCCTTTTTCGTTTCAGGATCAGATGATGGCACGGACCATTTCTGGTGTCAATGGGCTTGCTCCTGGGAGGTTTTCAGTACCTGCAGGTCACTGTGAAGGGAGATTTCCTGCACAGAGGTTGGCGCGGAGGGCTTTGCCCATGATGTGTGAGTTGGAATGCCAACAGGACGAGGGGAGGCCTTTTTTGAGGGGGCATTCTCAGATTCTCACTTGTCCCTTATGAGGGCATGAGCCAGA
The DNA here is from genome assembly GCA_003113815.1 of Sphenodon punctatus. Classification (NCBI taxonomy): domain Eukaryota; kingdom Metazoa; phylum Chordata; class Lepidosauria; order Sphenodontia; family Sphenodontidae; genus Sphenodon; species Sphenodon punctatus. Next base: position 4,978,360 of record QEPC01010682.1, read on the forward strand.
GCTGAAAGTCTGGCACAGAGGGTCCAGTTTGCATTGGAAAGTCTCCAAAGCCTGGCCTTTGGGGATTCCTTCTTAGGGGAGGACATCACCACAACAGTCAGATTATCATGAGACCTAACAAGGTGCTCTTTATTCCTAGTACAAGGCTTGACAGAGCAACAAGTGGCTGAATTATGACTGGCATCAAAACAGAAGAGGCACCAGCATGTTGCTGGGGTCAGGAATCTTTGTATGGCATCTTGTGCACCACTTGAACCCTTTAGTAAGAGCTATGCACCAGATGGCATTGGAGGGAGTGATCTGCTGAGACTGGGCCAATGGGGAAAATCATACCGGAATTTAAGAAGCAACAGTAGATAGAGATGAAGGCTTATTAAAGAAGGAGGGACAGTTCCTGCTTAGGGTACCAAGTAATATTTTCAAATCCCTTAGGTAAATTTCAAAGGGAGAAGTCAGGTCCGATTTCATTGTTTTTATTCTATTTATAATACTGCTTGTTCAGTCTCTTGGTTGGGAGGAGCAGAGGACATACAGTGAAAACAAATGAGACGTTAGCCCACATTAACCCGCAACCTCCACATATTCACCTGCTTGTTTATTAGGTAGCTGCCAGATGTTAACCCTCACCTGCCACGTGGCCACCACCCACTAAACACGGCATTTTTTAGGAGATCATGAGCCCACCATGTGAGCTAATTTGGACTAATGGGTGCCCACGTGTTTGTGGCCCATCTGTTAGGTTCACCCTCAGCCTCACCCAGATCCAGGTCCCCACCAGCATCAGAGAGTCAAGCCTAGCATGCCCGGCCAGCTCAGTCTCCAGTCTCTGACAGCAGCAGCAGCTAACAAAGCAAGGGGAAAGTGAGCGAGAGGTGGCACTTTTCCCCAGGTTGAAAGCAAGGGACACCTCTGGGCCTGAGGAAAGTGAGCAAGAGGAACCTCTCAGCCTGGGAAAAGGGAGATCGATAGTGGGGCTGCCCAGCTGACAGACTGCCTGTGGGGGAGGGGGAGGGAGACCACTCGCGGGGCCACCCAGCTGACCGGTGGGCCAGGGGGAAGGAGATAGCTAGCAGGGTTCACCCAGCTGACAGGTTGGCCTGGGGGGAGGGAAGTCGCTAGTGAGGCCACCCAGCTGACAGGCTGCTCAGAGAGAGGGAGATTGCTCGCGTGGCCACCCACCTGACAGGTGGGCCTGTGGGTAGGGAGATCACTAGTGCAGCCTCGCTCACCTGACAGGCAGGCCAAGGGGGGAGGGAGATTGCTAGGGTGGCCACCCAGTAACAAGTGGTCCCAGGAGGGGGGATGGAGATTGCTGAAAGGGCACATGGGCAAAAAGAATCCTAAACATGGAAAACTGTGTGAACGTTTGGCAGAACGTTTCATCCTCAAAGCATGAAAACTCATGTTGATTCAGGAATGGCTGTTTTTGCACCAACTCTAGTTGTACCTTGCTAAACTAGTGAATCATATCTGCAGAACTTCATCACTGCTGCATCACTGGTTTATTCCATGAGCCAGTAGTTCAGATATCACAACAACCATATTGTAACACCTCCCCCACTACCAGGTTACTGCCAGCTGCTTTCTGCAAGGCTTTCTTCTTTTGGGAGGTGGGGGTGGGAGAGAGAGATCTGATATTCCCAGTTATGTTGTCATTGTGATGGCACTGTAAAGAGATATGAGATTCAACAAAATTTTATTAAGTCATTTCTTCATGGACTATTTCCTCATCTAGTATTTATTTACCCAAGTGGGAGAGAGATTTTTAATGTGAAAAATATCTCATTTTTGTATTTTGCCCTCTGCCAGTAAAATTCCACTCATTCATTAAACCATAGGAAAGTATCTAATTGACAATGCATGTATTGTAGTAATGCAGTGACTGCATAGAAAAATGCAATAACTATTCTGTGGTCAGAATGCATACAATACCTTGTATATTAGATTCTTAGTTGTTAATTGAGAGACTGTTGGTGAAGACAGTGGAATTATCTGCAAATCTTCATAAAGTTTTCTAATTGAAAGTCTTTCTTACCAATAAATGTCCAAAATCTAGCAGAATCAACTTTGATTTGAAGTTCCCCTCCTACAACCTTCCTGCGTAGCAGTGGCGCCTCCTCCTGAAAACATAGTAGGGACCAATAATGGAAATATATTCAAGTTCTGCCATGGGATTGAATCAATGACCTGTTGCCTGTGCTACCATCTAAGTCCTGCTAAATATGCTGAAGATATGGGCTCAGTTAAATCTTCTACTACATGAGTGTAGGTTCTGGTAAAGTTAATGGAAATTGGACTCGCATATTAGATTTAAGAATGAATTCAGTTCCATCTTCCATTTAGTATTCTGATGTTTAGGGGGCGGGAAGTAAGTTTATATGATGTAGACATTATTTTGAGACTATTCATGGTTGACAAGTGTGGGTGGAAGTGTGTACAGTGTCCTTCATTTTTATATCATTGATTGAAATCAAGCTCAGGGAGTAAGTGACTAAAATGTTTAAAATCTGTTGTTTGTATGGTGACATAAGTAAAATGTGATGATATTCTTAATCTGGTTTATAGCATCTCCATCACAACAAATCAAATCACAGTTGACATTAATTTGTACCCAGCGTCAATATCACAAAAGATAACCAGGATTACAATGGGACAGGAAGAGTTAACTTGTGTCTCCTATAGGGTTGCCATATATCCCTTATTTCCAAGGAACATTCCTTATTTCAGAACCGCTCAGCTCCACAGAACATAATAGTTGCTTTGTTTCAGAACCACACAGCTATAGGCTGTTTTTAAATGGGCATGACTGAGGGGGGTGTCCATGTGCATTAGGTGGAGTGCACACACGTTTCTGGTGAGTGTGGGGGAGCGGGGATCAGACAGGCTGGAACATGTGTACACTGTGTATACCCCCCTACCCATGCACCGCACACTCATTGGGTTTCCCCCGATGCTCCATGCGTGGGCATGAGTGGGTGGGTCATGGTAGTGCATGCCCACCCACAACATCTTCAGACGGGCGCTCGGATGGGTGGGCACATCCTGTTTAAAAACGGCCATGCTGTGTCTCCTTATTTTTGAAGTTTTGATCTGGTCACCCTCATCTTCATAGAGGTGGAGGCCAGGGTTGAAACAAACTGGTTGGGCAGAATTGGCAGAACTGGTTATCTTATCCTGTTTCTGTTTGTTCTCATTTTCCATTACTCTCAATCAGGTGCCTTTTATCAGCACTATAGTTAATATAAACATATGAAACAAAACCGTTGTTCATATCCATTTTTGTTTTAACCCCTTAAATTGCTATATATAGATTTCTAATCTGTTTTATGTGTTAATATACAAAACACTTACTTTATTAAATATGTCGATTACCAATTAGTTACCCTCAAACACTCTTTAACCAATCTGATTATCTTCTATATATATATCCCCTGAACTAGCTTAACTGACTACTTACGTTTTACTTTGTAATGCTTTGATGGGTATTTTCTTGTGGGTCTTCATTAGAATGCTTTTATATCAATTAGCTTTGCTTTCAATTTTTGTTGGTTTCCTTAATTAGAATATGTGCTTATTTAACCATGTGTGTTGAAGGTATGCACTTTTAAAAACTTTCTTTAGTAGTCTTAGTCCCACATTCTGCTCAGATAATTGATTCTGCGTGACATCATGTTGCTTTTCTTGCTCATATATCAGCTGTTATTTTTCTTTCTTCTCCCTTTTTTTCTTTCCCCTTTCCTCTCTTTTATTTTTCCTTTGTCTTCAGCCTGTTCTGCAAACTTGGAGTTCTTGTCAGGCATAGGATTTCACTGTTTGGTAAGAAGACCCTTGACAAATTCTAGCATGGCCACTGCTTGGTTTTCTTTGCCTTTTTTTGCAATGTGTTATGTACTGATTTGTTGCATGGTGCATGGCTGAATGCATGGTTTTCATGGGCCACCAATGATCCTTTTGGCTGAAAGATCACAGCAGTTTTTAGATGGCATTAAAAAGCTTTTTCAGTAATCAAAACGTTTTACTTTTAAAATTAGATTAAAATATGGTCACTTGCAAAACTCACTGTATTATTAAAGAACACTACTTAAATAATTTATAGAAATATTTGCTACCTTATACCTATTCACTTACTGCCCTGCTAAATGAAGAAGCAGCATCAGAACTGCACATATTTATCTCTGGAAATGACTGAAGTAGAGTCTGCGGTGGACTGAATTGCTTAGCTGATGTTCTATGAACATCTTCTAGATGCTCATATGTGCTTAATTCTAGGTCCACATGTCTATCACATTTCGGATAATAGTGTTTTCTGTGTATTTGGGGATGGGGTAAAGGGAATCTTAGACTGTCTTTAAATTAGATACTACCATGCATGGTCACCCAGTAACCACGCATCCAAATGCCCGTTTGAAGGTGGAGCGGGGGAATGCATGCTCGTGTGAGCCAAGTAGTACCCGCTCGTGACCACTCATGGGGCACTGCTGAAAAATCCGGAGTGCGCTGTGTGGGGCAAGCCACAAAAGTGTGTGGTAATGGGCTCCCATACCTCCCCTGCCCGTATGAACTGGGGTGGCCACCCATGCCAGCATACAGGTCCCCTGCTCACAGACACTGTGGGTGAGGGACACAGCCTTTGCAAGTCACAGGAACTGACTGTGAGTGCTGAGGAGCCCGGTTCCCCAGCGCTCATTGCTGGGACATGTCAGCTTCAAAGGTCAGCCCAGCGCACTTCCCCCTCCCTCATGGTCCATGGCAGGGTGAGTGTGAAGCGGCTGGTGATGTAGTCACTCTGGGAGCTGCCCATTAGAATCCCTCCCCACTCCACCTGAGTGGCTGCTCCGCATCTGTGCCACTCAGCAGCCATAGACCCCTCCCCCACAAGCCGTGATTGTTTAAAAACACCCTTTATTTTTGCTTTGGGGGAAATCACATCATTAAAGTTTTGTTTTAAAAGTGTAGATATTCCAGGTCTGTGATTAAATCACTTAGGGTGCAATACTATCCTCCGTGAAGTCAATAGCTCTCCTGCCATGGACTTTAATGTGGGAGGATTACACACCCTTAGTCTTTGCAGCCTTCTCCAATCTATAGCTGATATGGGAATAGTCTGAAACATGGCCCTAAAGCACATATCTTCTCTAATGGAAAAAGTGAACTTTAACATCCATGAGCATTTAAATAACAACAAAATTATCCCAGTTTTATTTAAAAGGACAGATTTTATCCAGCTGCTGTATATTTTAATCTCATTATAAGAAGTATAAACATTTGTTTCAGCACTGAAGTATTTCAAAAAGTTTCTCAGTCCTGTAATTATTGAGATGGAAAATATATATTATTATTATTATTATTATTATTAACAAGCATTTATATAGCGCCAGCAGTGTACCTGGCACTTTACAAAGTAATAAAATAGACACGGTCCCTGCCCCTAGGGCTTACAATCTGAGAGACAGGCGCTNAAGATGAAGCCTAAGCTACGGGCTTCGGGGCCGGGAAGGATGGCGATCTCATCGATGAGGATCGACAAGGAGGAGGGAGAGGAAGGATGTGGGGGGTGGGGAGATAAGGAGTTCAGTTTTAGCCATGTTGAGTTAACGTTGAGACATCCAGGTAGAGATATCAGAGAGACAGCTGGTGAGGCGAGATTGAACAGATGGAGAGAGGGAGTAGAGAGATAGAGGTGAGTGTCATCAGCGTAGAGATGATATTGGAAGCCATGGGAGGCAATGAGTTTGCCTAGGGACAGGGTGTAAATAGAGAAGAGGAGAGGGCCAAGGACAGAGCCTTGGGGAACACCAACTGAGAGGGGAAGGGAGGAGGAGGAGGAGGAGGTGGAGTTGGCAAGAGACACCTTGAAGGACCGGTCAGAGAGGTAGGAGGAGAACCAGTCGAGGACAGAGCCATGGAAGCCTAATCTTCCCCTCTGAAAACTCCTTAACCCCTCCCTCAACCAGCAACCACAGATAATCAACCAACCAACCCCAATCCCTCTCCCAGCCTGCCAAATACCTTACCAAATATATTTTACACCACCTCTGGAAGATGATCAGACTTGGTCTCAATTGAACCTATGGGGGGAGGAAGTTCCATAGAACTGGGGCAGCGACCAAGAACACCCTCCTGCCCCACAGAGAAGAGTAATAGATGGAACCCACAGGAGGGTGCTCCTGGCTGACCGCAGGGGCAGCAACAGAGCATGGTATGACACGTGATCATTCAGATATGTGGGGACCAAGCCATTTAGGAATTTTAAATCAAAACCAGCACCTTGAATTGTGCCTGGAAAGCTATAGGTAGCCAGTGCAGACTCCAGAGCACCAGTGTAATGTGCTTCCAGCGACCTGTCCCCGAACAGAACTGGGACGTCACATTCTGCACCAGCTGCAGCTTCCACACTGTCATCAAGGGCCGCCCTAAGTAGAGCACATTTAAGTATTTTTATCTTCGAAGTGATGAAAGAATGGATGACAGTGGCAAGGTCCGAATCAGAAAGAAAAAGCCATGGCCTTCTCACCAGTTAAAGTTGGTGAAAAGTGCTCCTGGCGGTTAGCCACAGCTGCAACCTGATGATCCGGGTGCAGCATCGGGACAAAAAAAAAAAAAGGACCCAGAAAAATAGTCCTATGAAAAACAAGGAATATAACAAACTATCGAAGGACTATCAAAAGAATGGTACTATAATTAATTTATTGATATAACAATATTCCAATTGGTCATAAGAAAAAAACAGCATATTAGACTTGAAAACTTACCCCAAAATGGGACTACAGATAAAAAAATGTAAATTATATTGAAAGACAATAGCTGTGCATTGTAATATTAAACAGAAAAAAAACACTCTTGTAATGCCTTGAATTGCCAGTGTGTTTTAAAAAAATCTTCCAGAGCAGTCTGTTAATTATGAGTATTGAAGAGGGGCGAGAGAGCATACAACAGCCCTGCTGGGCCATCATGTAGACTGGGCATTCCCCATGAACTCTGCCACAGCCCACTCTGCAACAGAACAGTTTCGTTTTGTCAGTGTCTGGGGTAGCACACAGGCCTAATTAAGGTGATACCGACATTTACCGACTGAGGCATCAGGATAAACATATAGTTCTGCCAAAGAAGGCTCTGTTGTGAAAGTTCTGAGGCTGTGAAGGACTATAAGAAAATATTAATGACAATAACATCTAAAAAAGGTTTTCCAATGTAATAAACTGAATCAGTTGATAGATATAAAAAAATACATGTCTTACTAGAAAAGAAAAAAGATTCTAAAGTCCTAGATTTACTTCATCATAAGGGACTGAATACACATCTCTATAAGATTCTGAGAATATAAAAATATAAGAGTGTTGATTCCATCAATTAATAATAATACCTGGGGGAAATTATCCAATCTGATAAAATAAATCAGAAGCACTCCAAAGCTGTGAACATGAGTGACCAGAGCGGGACGGACCCCATCAGTAACACGAGTCCCAATCCCCTCCAAGTCACAGGGCTGGCCCACCACCATCACCTTGGTCTTGTCAGGATTCAGCTTCAATCAGACCACCCTCATCCCGTCCCCAATTGTAGCCAGGCAGCGCGTAAGCCTGGGTCAGATGAAAAAGAACCCTGGTTGGATGAAAAAGAGAGGTAAAGCTGGGTGTCATCAGCATATCGATGACCTCCCACCAAGCCTCTGAATGATCTTGCCCAGCAGTTTCATGAGCACATTAAACAAGAAGGGCAACTAGATGGAACCCTGTGGGACCCCACAGGGGAGGTCACAAGGGGACGACGACGAAGAGCAATTACCCATCTCCACCAGGCCCCGCAGTCCAGGTCCCGCAGTCGTGTCAGCAACATCTCATGATCAACTGTATCAAAGACCCTGAAAGATCTAACAAGATCAACAGGGTTTAGTACCCCCTGTCAATCTCCAGGTTCAGATCATTGAGCAAGGCCACAAGCGCAGTCTCCATGCCATATCCAGGATGAAAGCCAGACTGAAAAGGGTCCAGGAACTTGACAGCATTGAGATGAGCTTGGAGCTGACAGACAACCACCCATTCAGTAACCTTCCCTAAAAAGGGATGCTTAGTGACTGGGCAATAGTTGGCTAGGGAGTCAACATCCAAGCTTGGTTTCTTAAGCACGAACTGTACAACCACACGTTTAAGGTCATCCGGCACCCTCCCCTCCTGAAGGGAGGCATTGACAACCCCAGCCAACAGCCCCAACGTTTCTCAGATGCCTTTCACCCACCAGGATGGGCAAGGATCTAATTCACAACTGGACGTACACATCACTACAAGCGCATCCTCCTCAGTGGTGGGTGATACCAACGGAAACCAATGCAAACAAACAGGACAAGACTGAGCTTCCATAACCCCAAACTGACTCTGCAGTGAAAATGGCAGCACCTAAGTCATGGTGAATACAAGGAATTTTGTCTGAAAAGTAATTAATAAAAATGTCACAGTGGGCAGTAAATTATTCTAATTGTTGGCAGAGACAAGTCAGATTAACCAGGCCCCTCACTACCCAGAACAGCTCCACCAGATGAGACTTTGTAGACACTATGATAGCAGAGATAATAAATGCACCTCTCTCATAGTTTTCTTGCCCTCTTCATGAAGAGGTATAACAGCCAGCCCCTTACATGTTTATATAACACATGGCTGTGGTACTGTCCATACATATTTGCACAACTGCTCCTGGCAGACCCACTTCGAAGGCCTGCAGCACAAAGCCCCTGCAAGCCTACCAATGTAGGCTGGTTACAACATTCTCCAGAGGGAGGAGTGTCATGAGGATTTTGCAGGCCCTTCTGTAGCCAGTGGAGCAATAACTACTGGAGAGTAGGGGAGAATACCAGATACCGAATTTACCGGTATCAGATCTCCCTGGTACCGGATTTACCGGTATCAGCATACTGGATTTTTAACATTGGCCATGTACTGGATTTTTTACATTGAGGCTATTGACTTCAATGGCCACAACGTAAAAAATCCAGTAAGGTGGCCAATGTTAAAAATCCGGTATGCCGGTACAGGTATATATCGGATTTATCGGATTAAGCTGATACACCCAAATACTGGCAATACCAGTTCTTGGGAGAATTGGGATTCCCACCCCTACGAGGGTGAAACTTCAGATGAGTTTGAGACATATCATGGGTGTGGTTTCCCAGTAGTCTAAAAAGAATATGGCTGAGTAGGATTATTCAAAATTAAATTACAGAGCTCATGTAGAACCACTATACAGTCTGTGGGAGAGATAACTCATGCTGTGACAGTAAAAAAACAGTCCCGATAAAAACCTGAAGGAAACCACGCAGAAGCCCAGAAGCTAGCAATAGTGCTGATCTGGCCCAAGCTTGACATTGAGAGTCTGGGGTAAGGCCTTGGATTGGGATTGTGAGTGGAACACTATACTTGTTTTGATAAAAGGCACTGTAAATAGACAGCAATTGATGACAGAAACCTAGAGTCTATAGACTGTTTGTATTGATCCCACTCAGACTTGGAGGCCGACAGGCAGTCACCATGTCACAGATACCCATATCCAAAAGGAATGGCAAGTTGATCCTTGGAGCTAGCTAACCAAGTATCAAACAGTCAGTAGTGTTCCTTAAATTCTGAGTGTCCCAGGGGAACTCCTTCCTTTGTGTCCATCCACATCAGTGGTCTTTCTTCCTGGAAGGAACAGTCATTAGGTGGGGAAATAGGAGCACGGGCTCTGTTTTGGAGAGGAGATGCCCCCGGAATACACTCCTCCTGGTCTTCCTAGCCTGTCTAGTCCTGTGATAGGAGAAACTCAAGCTTCTGGACCGGCATTAATGGATCAGCACCAAGGTTGTAGTCCTACTGGTTTTCTGTGGAGGCATGCTCTGATGACTGAGAGAGCACCTTGCAGCAAGAGGGGACAAGGATGCAAGACAGAGGCAGGATGGTGGACTGAGTCATGGATGGTTGAACTAGTTGAGAGGTTGGAGCTGAAGGCAAGGCTGTGAGCAGCCTGGTATCGATGGGTCCAGGACCGAGACTTCAGGAGCTGGAATCATTGACACCAATGCCATACCAGCAGGCTGTTCCACCTCAAGCATTGTCAGGATAGTTCTTTCAGTGAGGGACCCAAAGATGTGTTGAAGTGGTCTGGACACTGAGCTTAGTTCTTCTTCAGTCAGTGCCATAATCGCTGGTCTAGGGCCCCCACTCCAGGCAGAATTTGACCCAGCCACCGAACAAACGTGATGGGGGCCAAGCCAGGGAGTGGACAGGGCAGCATGCAGAGATTGCTAGGGTGATAGGGAGTTGACAGGGAAAGGGCAGGGCAACATGCAGAGATTGCTAGTGTCCGTGTCCGCATGCAGACAGAGATTACTGAGAAAAGCCCACTCCCTCCCTGACAGGTAGCCATGCTGCCCGGAAGTGACGTGGACCTGGACCGGGGTGAGTGTAAGCGGGCCATCAACTGTGACAGCCTGCTTTACCCCAGCCCAGCGTCCATTGCATGAGCTGTGGCAGAGCTTAGACCAGGCTGTTCTTCAGGGATGGTCCCCAGGAACAGCCCCTGCTAAGTGCTGCTATGGCCTGAGCCAACATCTGGCAGCCCCTTTTAAACGTGCTGTTGGGCACAGATTAATTCATGCTAAAGCAGATTAATCCATGACCAACATCATCTTTGAAAACACCATGTGCCAGGTTTATTTAATCCTCTGAGAGGTATAGATTCTCTGGAGATGTTTGTAGAGTTGATTCCCATGATGGAGACGGGGAACATTTTCTCTTTTTCTTCTCTCTGGCCTTTTTCGTTTCAGGATCAGATGATGGCACGGACCATTTCTGGTGTCAATGGGCTTGCTCCTGGGAGGTTTTCAGTACCTGCAGGTCACTGTGAAGGGAGATTTCCTGCACAGAGGTTGGCGCGGAGGGCTTTGCCCATGATGTGTGAGTTGGAATGCCAACAGGACGAGGGGAGGCCTTTTTTGAGGGGGCATTCTCAGATTCTCACTTGTCCCTTATGAGGGCATGAGCCAGAGCTGAAAGTCTGGCACAGAGGGTCCAGTTTGCATTGGAAAGTCTCCAAAGCCTGGCCTTTGGGGATTCCTTCTTAGGGGAGGACATCACCACAACAGTCAGATTATCATGAGACCTAACAAGGTGCTCTTTATTCCTAGTACAAGGCTTGACAGAGCAACAAGTGGCTGAATTATGACTGGCATCAAAACAGAAGAGGCACCAGCATGTTGCTGGGGTCAGGAATCTTTGTATGGCATCTTGTGCACCACTTGAACCCTTTAGTAAGAGCTATGCACCAGATGGCATTGGAGGGAGTGATCTGCTGAGACTGGGCCAATGGGGAAAATCATACCGGAATTTAAGAAGCAACAGTAGATAGAGATGAAGGCTTATTAAAGAAGGAGGGACAGTTCCTGCTTAGGGTACCAAGTAATATTTTCAAATCCCTTAGGTAAATTTCAAAGGGAGAAGTCAGGTCCGATTTCATTGTTTTTATTCTATTTATAATACTGCTTGTTCAGTCTCTTGGTTGGGAGGAGCAGAGGACATACAGTGAAAACAAATGAGACGTTAGCCCACATTAACCCGCAACCTCCACATATTCACCTGCTTGTTTATTAGGTAGCTGCCAGATGTTAACCCTCACCTGCCACGTGGCCACCACCCACTAAACACGGCATTTTTTAGGAGATCATGAGCCCACCATGTGAGCTAATTTGGACTAATGGGTGCCCACGTGTTTGTGGCCCATCTGTTAGGTTCACCCTCAGCCTCACCCAGATCCAGGTCCCCACCAGCATCAGAGAGTCAAGCCTAGCATGCCCGGCCAGCTCAGTCTCCAGTCTCTGACAGCAGCAGCAGCTAACAAAGCAAGGGGAAAGTGAGCGAGAGGTGGCACTTTTCCCCAGGTTGAAAGCAAGGGACACCTCTGGGCCTGAGGAAAGTGAGCAAGAGGAACCTCTCAGCCTGGGAAAAGGGAGATCGATAGTGGGGCTGCCCAGCTGACAGACTGCCTGTGGGGGTGGGGGAGGGAGACCACTCGCGGGGCCTGGCCATAGTAGGAGATCTGTCAGCAGCCAACTAACCGCCTCAACTGACTGCCTGTGGGGGTGGGGGAGGACCATCTGCCCTGCTCCCTGTGCTGGTCCCGAGAGCGGTGGCAGTGGTTGCCTGCCACAGGGACTGAACAGGGACCGGGCCCTTGGCGGATCACCTGACTGCATCCCTTCACTGACAGCTTCTTGGGAGATTCCAAGGATAGAATGAGCACCATGGAACTGATCCTAAGCTGATGTAAATCAGCATAGATCCATTGAGGTTTACACCAACTGAGATTCAGAATCAGGGACTGCAGGAAGGGCCCTGTGTGGCCCCAAAGCTTGCTTGTTTCCACC
>QEPC01010682.1:5007778-5061285 GCA_003113815.1 Sphenodon punctatus
GAGAGGTAGGAGGAGAACCAGTTATGGACAGAGCCACAAAAGCCAAGGGAGTGAAGGGAATCCAGCAAGAATATAATTCCCTAATCCAGTCCAAAAAACAGCAGCATGCAGACTTGGTTTGGGCTAAACTCGAGGTTGCCTCACTCACCAGTGTCTCTATGAAATTCTGGTATATAGTTAACCAGGGAATCATTCCTACTAAAAGTAGCTCGGCTCCTTTGGTAGCCGAAGAAGAATGGATAAGCTATTATGGTCAGCTATATAGTGAATCTGGCAGTGGTCGGGGAGTAGGAGAGTCGGGTCTTTTTCAAAATCCCAACCAGATTGTTGTTTCAACAAATTTTGACCCTTGCGTGGTTGCAGATGTGGTGACCGAGGTGATCTCTGTATTAAAATGTGATAAGGCCCCGGGCCTGGATTTTGTGATCCCTTAGATATTTAAGGCAGGGTTGGAATGGTGGTCTCCTGTCCTGGCTAAATATTTTATATTGATTAATAGGACTAAGAAAGTTCTGGAGGCGTGGGGTGCTAGTATTATTCTGATATTTAGGAAGGGTTGCCCCAGGGACCCATCTTGCTATCGGCCCCTTAGCCTTCTACCAGTGATTGGGAAAGGATCTTGCTTAAACCTGGAAAAATGGGCACTTGCCTCTCAGCTGATCCCAGAGGAGCAGTGCGGTTTCCGGAAGAACCATTCCACGGCTGATAACTGCTTTGTATTATTCCATCTCATAACAAAGTATACTAAGATCAGAGCTGGGAAATTATTCCTGGCCTTTATTGATCTGAAAAAGGCTTTTGACATGATCTCAAGGCATATACTTTGGAGCAAATTAGCTGCCCTAGGAATCACTAGGGAATTACTATCCCTCCTAATCCAGGTGCATAAGGGGAACCAAGTCAGGATTAGGTTAGAGGTCAGGGAGCCACTCTCAAGACCTATATTGGTCCAAAGGGGAGTTAGGCAAGGATGTGTCCTCGTCCCCCTACTGTTTAATATCTTTACAGGAGATCTTATCCCTCTGTTATTAAGTATAGATGACCATCCTCCTAAAATTAGGGACAGGAAATTAACAGCATTAATGTATGCTGATGACATCGTCCTGTTATCCCAAACTAAAAAGGGACTGGAACGCCAGCTGAGGAAACTGATGGAATACTGCTCCAATAACAAACTGGAGATTAATTATACCAAATCTCATATTATGGTGTTGGGTGGGAAAGCTCAGAGACTGGCCTGGAAGGCAGATGGCAAGAAATTTTCACAAATGGACTCCTACTGTTATTTGGGGCTACCCTTTGCCAGTAATGGTTTGTGGAAGCATCACAAAAACCAGGTAGCGTTAAAGCAAATGCCGCAGCTAAGGGAATACTTAAATTATTGCTGAAATCTTTGCCTATCTCTTTCTTGTCGATTTTAAAAGTCTTTAAGGCCAGAGTTCAGATGATGTTCACCTTTGGAGCCGCAATAATGCCGATGGGCAATTTTTCTAAGTTGGAAGCAGTGCAAAATAAGTTCTTGAGGCAGCTGCTGAGAATCTCTCAAGGAATCCCAGGAGCAGTAGTGAGATCAGAGACAGGTACTCTTTCAGTAGCATACATTGGGAAGCAGGCAAATCTAAACTACTGGGTGAAATTGCGTGCCTATGATGAAGACTCCCTTCCACTGCAATGTCTGTATGAGGAATTGCACTGTGATGGAGTCAGACAATATCCTTGTCTCACCCACCTGTTCTCTAACCTGAAAAGCCTTGGTTTTTCCTTTGCGAGTCTCGGGGGGATCAACTCTTTCCAACTTAGAAAGCTGCTCCTTATGAGAGCAGCTGATATTGCCCATCAGGATGACCCGGCTGTGGTGGTAGCCTGGAAAGTAGCACCCTGGTACTCTCGCTTTAAAGAAACCCATATGTTTGAATCCTATTTGGACCAACTTAAATTCCCAGCTCTTTGTAGGAGTTTTGTGTGTTTGCGACTACAACAATTCCTCTCAGCAATTTTGCTAGATAGATATGCCGCCCAGCCCTATGCAAATCGTGTTTGCATTTGTTCAGCAGTGGCCACGGAAGACTTGTCTCATGTTCTGTCCACTGCTCCTGTATGAGGACATTAGGGCGCTTTCGATCAACCTACTGCTGATTGGAAAGGAACATCTTCTGCCTCACCTTCAAATTCAGCTCCTCTTGTTTAATGAGGTAGAAAAGAGAACTAACTGGGTAGCTTCCTTCACATATTTAGCAGTTAAGATCAGGGAGGAGACATCCTGAAGGACAAATCCAGTTGAGCTGTTTAGTAACTGCAGGTATAGAGAAGTGGATTTACTCAAGACATTGTTCTAACTATTAATTTTTGATGTTGCTGATTATATTTGCTGTATGGTCTTGTACTGGGATATATTTTATTTTGGATTATGGCGAAGTTAGTGTCACTAAATTTACAAAGTATGAGATTGTATGAATGTCAGTTAAGATCATATTTTATTTTGTTTTGTTTTATTTTATTTTATCTTGTATTGTATCCTTGTGTGTTCTGGATCATGGTGAAAGCTAGTATCCTAATAAACTAAACTAAACTAAACTAACTAACTACCTTTGTCTTGTTTGGTAATGAAAAATCCCATCCCTGGTCCTTGGGAACTTTGGGCAGAGGAGCAAGAGTGACTGGTTCCTCCCCGGTTATGGGCGAGGAGACTGAGGCATTGTCTGTCTGTCTGAACATTGTCTGACTCCTCTGAGGCTGACTCCTCTCTATGAGGTGAAGAGGTCATGTGGGCTGTGTCCCTTCAGGGTTGTCTAGGGGGAGAACTACCCTCAATGTCTGTACGAGGTCTATCTGCATTCTCCTTGTCTTGCTTAGAGTGAATCACCTCTTCCTCGGAGGAGGAACTGAGGCAAGCCAGGAGCTACTCAGCAGGGTCTAGCTGCTTTATGGGCTTTTGGGGACCTGACCCTTTGCCTTTTTCCTTATTTTGGGATTTTCCTTGGAATTTATACTTCCCATCTGACGGCGTTGCGGGGGTGGGAATGTGGCCGCTTTTGGGGCCTCTTGTCATCTTTCTCATGGAGGAGTTCCAGAGAAAAAATGATTTTGTTAAGGGTCTCCATTTGTAATGCCTCCACCAGGGTTAAGACAGGAACCGTTCTACCTGTGTCTGAAAAAAAAGGAGAGAATTCCACTTTTACTGTAAAATAACACAATAGCTATAGTTTAATTTCCCCTTTATACTTCATTAATAGCATTCATTATAAAGTGTACGCCCACAGAATTGCAAGACTTGTGAGATAAATTTTAACATTAGTAACTACTAATTTCTGGGGGAAAAAGAACTAATTTCAAAGATTCCATTGTAAAATTTATTTAGGGCCTAAACATGTGATGCTATGAATATTTATTTCCTTTGTAGGGTAGTACTAAACTGGGAGAAATAGATAATGTTTTTTTTCCCCCCTAAGCAAAATAAAATGTGTTCAGTAAAACTGGATCAATTAAAATGGAATTTGAAACAACTTAATTGAATTATACATTTCACTGCAGCTGTAATTAAAACCACATCTAAGTGCTGCTTGAGTGTCTCAACTCTTTGACAAGAGATGCTTTGAGTATCTTAGGTATTTGATGAGTGATGTATTCTTGTCTGTATTACCTGCATCTGTGTAAAGAAGGTTGGAAGAGCAAATTGCATGTTTTTTAACTTGACTTTTAAAATAATGGAGGAGTTGAAATGTTCCTCTTCCACTTCTTGTGAAATCACATTGGTTAATGAGAAAAGTCAGGAATGCTATAATGCGAGCTTCACTTCACTGAGAGGTTATCTTGCTTTCCACTTAGGAAATGATGCAACATCTATAGTCAACTGTCTTCACATTCTGGGCCAGACTTTGGATGCAAGGTAAAATGCTTCATATGTTACCTAAAACAGGAGTGGGGATCCTTTTCCCTCCCAGGGGCCAGTTTGCAAATGAGAAGAAGAGGCCCCAGATCATAGAACGGTGCCAATAATCTGTCCTCTATCCTTGTGTACCCTGAGTTCAGTCTTTCAGGCCGCTTTTATGCGAGGCGCTGAAAAGCGCCTCCTGAGTCCCGCGTTGAGAGAAAAGCCACGCGGGGAGTGTTTACGTGCTCCCTGCACAGCCGGAAGTAATGTGCTCCCCATTTTCGGCAGTGCTCTGAACACGGGACTCAGGAGGCGCTTTTCAGCGCCTCGTATAAAAGCAGTCTCAGTATTTGGGGGCAGGAACTGGATCCAGGGGCCAGATCCAATAAAACCTAGCTATGGGATGTGTTTGGCTGCTGGGACTGATGTTCCCTGCTCTTGGTCTAAAATATTAGCAACATCGATTTAAATGGACTAGCACATGGAGAGTGGGATTTTGAGGATCGCTACTTATAGAGCAGTAAAATCACTGGGACTATCCCCCTGCTGTTAGTTGATTACATAGTATTACTAGGCAGGTATCAGTATCCCAAGATTCAGTATCCCAAGATTCCATATTCTGTTATGGAATCTTTCATATGTAGGTCCCGGTTTCAACTCTAGGACAAATCAGTAGTGACTAAAAGGAGTTAGCATTGGTTGTTCAATGACTCAGTGGGGAAGTGCCACCAAAAATCCTTTTTTATCACTATGAAGAATAATATTGTGCTTTGTCTTACTAGAAATTAATTTTGGTAAGAAAATATTCAGTAGTCACAGGCTATAGTACATTACCATTTCTATAAGTAGTCTCTCCAGGTCAGGATTGAAGCATTTTATAGGGCTATGTGCAGGATCTTGTACTGTTTGCATAACATACCTGTTCTGTTAATAAACAGAAAAAGTTTCTGGACTGTCAGGCGAATATTTTCCATCAGGAATGATTTCATGAACACGTGAGAAATTAATCTCCCCATAAACTGACAAACACAGGACTTCCACAATGTTTTAATTATTGAAATGGCTTTTTTGTTTGAAGGCAGTGACACTAAATTTCAGTAATGCTGAAATTTCATCATTATGCAACCAGAATCTGAAATGTAATATTTTTTCCCATTACTGATTTGTAACTGTGATTTTTAATCCAGTGGTCTAGCAAAACAGTGGCAAGCCCGAGCTTGGTCACAGTTATGGGACCCATGTTCACTGCGTTTTCCGAGTAGTGGCAGTGGGGAAAATGAAGTAAACACAGGTCCATGCTATTAGCTAAGGGTGACTCAATCTGTACAAACTTCAGGCCTGTTCCACTGCTGCAGATGGACCTAACGAGCAGGACCACCCCGTTGGTGTCGTTCAGATGCAGCCCTTTGCTGTAACACATGGCTCAGAGCCAGAGGCTGGACTAGGCAGCCTCTGAAGGCCTGTTCATTTCTATGATACTACAGTATTTATTTATTTATTTATTCAGTTTTGTTACCCCGCCCTTCCCACAGAGGCTCAGGGCGGCTTACAAAGATATAAAAAATATTAAAACATATATAAACAAACAAACATGTAAACACAGGGTGAAAACAGACATGACCCTTTAACCACCCTTGGTGGTTATTTATGCATGCTGCAGGGCTGTATTGGTGCTCTATGCAGCCCTGCAACATGCATAAATAACCACCAAGGGTGGTTAAAAGGTGGTTAGCGTCATGTCTGTTTTCACCCACAGTTAAAAACCTCTAAACTCCCCTATCCTTCAACTCTCTCCCTTCCCCCTCCAACGAATCCCACCCAGCCCACCAAATGCCTGGCCAAACAAGAAGGTCTTACATCCCTTCCAAAAGGTAAGCAGGCTTGGGCTTAGGTGGACCTCCAAGAGGAGGGAGTTCCAAAATTGTGAAGCAACCACCGAGAACACCTCTCTGCGTACCCTTGTTGTATGAACCTTACGGGCAGTTGGTATTCGCAGGAGTGTGCCCTTGGCAGACCTCAGGGAACATAAGGGAATAGGCATCCCTTCAGATACCTGGTGCCCAAACCTTTAAGGATTTAATCAGTCAAACCCAATACCTTGAATTGAGTATGAATCAACATTATGGATAACCATGTAGAGAGCAGAGCAAATCTGCTGGTTTCCTGGTTGTAGTGTCCACCTCTCTTGTGTTCTGTCCTATATAGTTTGGGAAGGGAAGCAATGGGATCTGGTGCCTTGTTTGGCTCAGATAAAGTTCGAATTGGAGCTCTGGCACATGGGTGTGAAAGGTTGGCATGCATGGGGTTGAGCGGGTGGTCTTGCTCCCCTCCACTTTCTGCAGTCACTATCTCTCTAATGGTCACACCTCATGAATGACACCGTCAAAAGAGATGTGTTAGCTCCCTCCTGGCCTGCCCTCCCTTCCTCTCCCTATGCTTTCCCTGCTGGATCCCCCAGTTTTCCCTGAACAAATCTGTCCTCATTAGTTTCTCCCCAAACAATGCAGTTTCTATCCCCTAACATTGCTGCCACTCATGCTGTGTCTGTTAGATCCCCCAAACAGTTCAGCCTTCCCCAGCCCCCATGTCCTGGCCCCCCAACAGCACTACACCCTTAGGTGACCCTGGGCTGACAGAGGGGCTGATGTCAGTGGGAGCCAAGCCAGACCATATAGGAGGTGCTGGCCATGTTCAGAAATACAAATTGCAACCACTGCCCGTCTGCCTGTGGCTCAGTACAATGGCAGCAGGGACGTAGCTGCCACCACCATATTCCAGATTCTAAGTGCAGGGGGCGGGGGGCTTTGTAAGCAGCCTGGACACTGCTAGGAAATTGTCAGAGGGGGATGGAATGGGGCTAGCACTCCGCTCCCTCCCACTCTGGGAATTTCTTAGCAGCATTCAAGCCATTTATGAAGGGCCCTTCCAAGAAGGAGGTTTTCAGAGTGGGTGGGGGAAGAGTGCTGACCCCACCCCCCTTAAAATTTCCTGGCAGGGTTGCTGCTGCTCTGGGGATGGGGGAGAGGGGCACTGGGAGCTGGGGCAGTACTGTGTTCATGGGTAAGTCCTAACTGTCCCTTCACTCTAGAGGCCCCAGTCTATAATTAGGGCATGAGTCCAGGCCTGCCACAGCCTTGCTATGCCACTGAATGACAGGGACTGGGGAAGGGGATTAGGAGAGGGGGTAGTGTGTGTGGAGCGGGAGACCCATTGCAGGGAACTGGAAGGATCTGCATCCCAGCCTAGCAGTGACTGACATGGGCCCCTTGCTCCCCGCTACTCCTGCTTCTCTGGCCCTGGAGAATGATTCCAGGGCTCCAGAGCCAGTACCAGTTCTGCCCTTTCCCTACATCCAGGCCCAAAGAAGGAACAGTGGAGAAAGGGTGAGGCCAGTCCATTCTCTAAACTGCTGCGGTGCGCTGTGCCCTCCTTGCTCATGGGCCTGAGCATACTGTGTCTCCTGTTGCTGCACCACTGTTTTAATCAATCTTATATGGTCAAATTCCCGAAGCAAAGTCTCTGATTATGATGTCTGGGTATACTTTTGTGGTTGCATTTCAAGAGGCTAAAAGCAGCATTCCACATTCACTACGTCACGCAGTGAACACAGGTCCCTGGCTATAAGCATTCTAAATGCAAGGATCCCACATTATTTGTAAGTAACAGTTTAAGTTGTTATCTTGGGAAGCCCTGTTAGTGTAAAATGAAATGAAGTCATTCCTATGACCTACAGAATTTATTATGGCATCCTTGGATTTGTGCTTTAATAATGAAATGCTTCAGGGAATAGCTTTACTTATTCACTAAGGGGGCTTTCCAAAGATCTTGTAAATCCGTGCCAGACTTTGGGTGAAAACAGACGTGACACGGGACTGCTGTGGCCTGGGACTCGCCGCTAGGGTTGTACACCAGAGACCCATTACTGAATTCATAATTTTGTTATTATTTTGTTGTTATGTACCTTTGAATTTTGTAATTTTGTTATATATAAATTGGTTATCATTATTGAACTTGGTTTTTCCTCCATTGATTTCTATGGGAAATTGATTTCCGGCTGCACCTTCTTCATTCTTTTCTGATTTTCTTGAAATTTTGGCTGATTGTACCCCTTATCCAGGAGGATCATCCCTTCCAAATTTCATAAAGATTGGATAAAGGGTACCGATTCCTATTCTGCAAGCACTTGAGGCTTTGCAGTTTACGCACCCATTTGCAGCTGTAACATCTTTTTTTTCCAATACAATTTGGGTGACATTTGTACTCATTGTACCCATACTGAAAGGGATCATCTCTGTCAACTTTCAGGAAGATTGGATAAAGGGTCCTGATTTTATTAGCAATGTAATAATTGCATGGTTTCTACACACCTTTCCAGTTGTTGCGTCTAGACATGGTGGTGGATGTGCAGCTTGGCAGAAGCTTGTATTTGCTCTGCAGTGCCCATCCCCAAGCCTCCCTGATTGCAGTTATTGGGTACTGGCAATTTGGAAGCTGGGAATCATCTCCAGAGAACGAGCCTAATACCAGAGATTTTCTTGTGTGTGTCACAGTAGTACAATATGGGTTTGTGATGCCAATTGGCCAGCAGAAATATCAATCATGGATCCTCATTATGTGCTGTGCCCACCCCAAGGCCCCCTGCTTGTTAATAGGAAGTTGGAAGCATTTGCTTAGGAAAGAGCCAATAAGAGATTCTCTAATGTCCTCTGTCACAGTGCTGCAGGGTGTGTTTTGGATGCCAGTTTGCCAGCTAGGATGTGTCAATCATGTCTCTTGATTGCTGGGATGCTTCCCCCTTCCCTCTGCCTTGCTGTCTGAAGTCCCTCTTATGTCCTGAAATTTTAGTTGTTGTTTTCCCAAATTTTTCAGGACTTGTATTTGCATGATGTCTATTAAAATCACAAACCTTCAATAAAATTGGGTCCCTTTTTCCAATCTTTCTGATAATCCCTTCCATGAGAGGTACACTGAGTCCAACTTTCATCCATAATGGATGGACAGCAAAGGTTCTACAGCTGGAAAAGGGTGTGCAAAGCACAAAATATATATTGCTTATAGAATCGAGGCCTGCTAGGCAATCTTTCTGAAACTTGGCACAGATGATCCGCAGTGTTAGAGACATACCATGTCTAAAATGTATCACAATTGGAGTAGTCAAAAGGAAGTTACGGCCATAACTGCATTAAGAACCATAATGCTTATATAATCTGGACCCTGCATCCAATCCTTCTGAAATTTGTCAGGAATGTTTCCTTGGGTGAGAGGTATACTCTTTCCAAACTATATTAAAATTGGATACACAACAAAAATGTTACAGCCTAAACTATGTGTCCTACAGTCAGGAAATAATGAAATATTTACAAATTCAGAAATTTTGTTATTATTTTGGAATAATGTAATTCATATTCATAATTATAAATACAGTAATGAAATGGCCAAATTTGTTATCATAATTATAATGACAAATACAAAATGCACCCCCCATACTCACCGCATGTGTGGTCCCATGCCACCAGATGTTGGCCTGGAGCAGGTAAGCAGCTGGCCTGGAATGAGTTCTGGGCCTGATCCTGGGATCCCAGTCCGGGCCAAGAAACCACCCATGTGGGCCAAGGGCGAGCTACAGCAGGTCAACATGTCTGTTCATCCCTGCCATCCCCACTGTGAGGTGAGGGCCGTCATGGCAGGGAGTGCTGGGAGTGAGGTGGAGGTGCAGCGAGGCACCTGCATGTCTACTACGCACCCCCCCACCCCCCTTTGGGTCAGGCAGGCAGCGGGACAGCTCTCCCAGCAGCCAGCACATTTGTTTAGTGCTGCCCTCCAACCCAGAGAGAGGCCGTCGGTATTTCCCACCGCGGGCCAGGTCGGAGCGCCCACATGTCTGTTTTTACCCTTTCTTCTGGATTGTCTGACAGAATATGGCCTTTCATTTCTGCTTGCTTGTCTGTATGCAGGACTGTGATGAAGACTGGTCTGGAGACTGTTAAAATGGCATTGAGAGCATTCTTGGATAATGCTGCAGAGGATTTGGAGAAGACAATGGAAAATCTTAAGCAAGGCCAGTTTACACACACCAGAAATCAGCCAAAGGGAGTGACACAAATCATTAATTATACTACAGTGGCTCTCCTGCCAGTTCTGTCTTCATTGTTTGAACACATCGGACAGCACCAATTTGGAGAAGATCTAATATGTATGTATTACTTAGAAATGACAGTCTTCTAAACTTTATTTACTTGAACTCTACAAAGTCCTGTGTTCCTTACTCCAACAAAACTCCTTGATTTAAATGGGAGGAGATATTTGTCACTGTAAATGGGCAGCTGACCCCAGTAAGTGGCCACAGGATCCAGCTCCCAAAACAACAGTTCAGCAACACTTTTGTTTTACCAACATGCCAGTGTCTTTACAGTTGTAAAGTCCTTATTCTGCATATAAACAACACAAACCAGGTTGCTCGTACCAGCCAGTGTCCATGCTAGACTACATGCCTAGTACTTTTTGGGAATCTGGGTGGCTGATGGGTGACACAGGCCCCTTAGTTCCACTTAAGGATTTATTGGTGCCTGTTAGCACAGACCCCTGGTTCCTTCTTGTTTCTAGGATTTAGGGTGTCTGATAGCACAGGCCACTGCCTACCTCCTTGATGAGACCCTCTGGCCTGGCCCCCTTGTCAAACAGTTCTTGGGACTGGAGCTGACTCTCCAGCTCCCTTCCAGCTGGGTCCTCTGGATGAGCCTCTGTCATGAGGCGGAGCTCCCTGGCTCCTTTTGCCTCTCCCTTATGGTCTTGTGAGCTTTCTAGCTTGAGCTTTTATAGCAGAGGCTTGCCCCAGCTGGCTTGCAATTCCCTGCCATACCTAGCTGGGGCTAATCAACCGCTTCCCATCAGCATAACCACTTGGCTCCCTTTAAAGGGTCTGACGTGCCTGAGACCAGGTCGTTCCCCAGGAGCTGCACCCCTTCCTGGCCCTGTGGGCACTTAGTGTGTCCCGTTAATCAGAAGATGCCCCAGATACAGTTGTCCCTCCTTTCCGTATCACCTTCACCACCCAGCTGTCTCCAATTTGTCCTTTCTATTTCTCCATCTTCTCTTTCTGCTGCCTTCATGCCCTCGTTGTTCCTTTGTGCCTATCTCACTCAGCTCCCAGTTCCCTACCCACCTAGCACTGTTTTTGCAAACTGCAGATCTTTTTCTCCTACTATTCCCATCACACAGTTTTCCTCCAAAGGGTGCACACAGGGTGTTAACAAACATGGCGTTAGCCCGCTGTGGCCCGTTCTGACCCGTTGTAGCATGAACCTCACCTGAACCTTTGTTGAGCTGCTGCCAGATGTTGGCCTGGAACGGCCCAGGATTGCTCCGGGGCCTGGGCTATGATCCTGGAAAATCTCTGAGGAACAGTCCAGGCAAGGGTTTGCCCATTCGAGCCAAAGCAGGAAAATCTGAGCTATCACGTTTGTTAGGGCTGGCCCAAACCATAACCAAATAAAATATTACATTCATGTGCCGCTGGGAGGCTAGAATGTGCCACACCTTTGTAGGTTGCATGTGGCTATATTGACTTGGAATGTTGCATACACAGCTGTTGGTCTGATTATGAACCCGTTCAGGAGGGAACATCCTGTTAGTATTGCTCAGGTGCAGCTCGTTGCCATGAGTGGATCACAGCATCCCTCCAGTTGTGTGTGTGTGACTTGAGGTCAATCTACAGGGGTCTTGTCAAGGGACAGAATAATACGTTTCTGCTAACAAAGGGTGTGGGAAACCTTCAATAACGGCCCAGCATGTCGTGCTCCTCTGCAGTTGGCGAACAATGAGGTGTCACAGCATCTCTCACTGGGGTCGTTTGGATCCAGAGGGTTAAAAGGACTCCCCCCTTCCCTGTTGTGCAGATCAACCACTGTCAGGGTAACTGTCTTATTTTTCCCTCTATAGGAACTACTCTCCCATATGATTGTTACCATAGCTGTGTCTGCATTCTTTATCTACTGACATTGACGGTTGGGTATCTCAAACTTTTTCAGGCTCCTTTTGACACAGCTGTGCAAGTTTGTGATTCACAGCTCTTTCTTTATGCATCTCCCGTTGTTGGGTGCCATGGCTGGGGATCGCAAGCATCCCTTGCCCCCTGCCTTGAGGAATTTTGTCCCTGGTAATTAGAATGTGTAATCATGTCATTGGCTGACATTCAACAACTTCTTGTTGACCTCTCCTCGTGCCATGCAGCCGAGGAGGGACTTGGCTACACAAATCATGCAGTATATTGGGGGGGCTTGCCGCCATCACGTTTCTTAACACCCAGAGTTTTAAAAAGTGGGGGTAAATGTTTCTAATCACTTTTTGTCAAAGAAGGGTCTATATTTGACAAAAAGATATTCCATAATAGGGCTATACATTACAGTAGAGGTTCCTAAATGTTGTGTAAAGTCCCCATGTCAGGTTGCAATCCTGATTAATATAAATATATTTTTCATGTCTCTCTTTCTATCGGGGTTTACAGGGTTATATTTAAGTTTCAAAATGGAATCATACAAACAAGTATTTTAGGGTCAATTGCACTACAGATATTAAAAATAAGACATATATGATTCACATAATATACTTTTGTGTGTGTGTGTGTGTGTCTATACTAGCAGCACAAATTGTATCAAAGGAGTGAAGGAGATTAAAATTGGGGGTGAAACGGGAATGAAAATAATTCTTGTGCGATCTCGCTATGGTTTTCAAGACTCTTGAGAGATTCTCAAAAACCTCTAAAATTGCTATGCGCGTGTGAAAAATGTCTGCTAGGTCAATTTTGTGCATATATGCACCCTGGCAGACATTTTGCACATACATGGAGAGTTGTTTGTGGGTTTGAAGAGTCTCATGAGATTCTCAAAGCTCTAAATACTCTGTGCATGTGAAAAATGGCCACTGGGGGGTGAATGTGCTGAATGGCTGTGGTGGCCATTTTACACATGCACAGAGAGTTTTTTTGACGCTTGTTAATCTCGCGAGAACAGGTCAAGAATCAGGCGATTCTTGACTCACTCTTGGGGTGTCTTTAGACATAACAAAGATCGGGTGTCAAAACCCCTAAGCATGTGTTTGGCCATTATGTGTAAGCACCATAACAATCCCGACACCAATTTGGCTACCCATTGAACACACAAAGTGAACACCATGGCATCACGAGGACAATTTGCGTGTTCCGGCTGAACACATGGCCAATGTTGTGTCTAATGATATTGCGTGGCATATTAGCAGGTACAACATGGGAAATAAGGTGGCAGCGCTTGTGTGCTGAGATCGGGTGGCGAGCAAAACACCGATTTGGCCCAAGATGGGCTGTGTGTCTAAGCAGTGCCACATGGTGAACACAGGGCCAACCAGTATTCGTATCAAGGTCAAAACACACATTCAGACACCCTTTAACGTTATGTCTAAAGACACCCTTGGTCTCAAAAATCCTGTCAAGGACCTGGTTCTCGACGAGATTTTTGAGAACAGTGAGTGCGAGTTTCATCCCTAATTTAAAGTATGACTAACATGTGATTTGTATGTACAGTTCTTTGGTGCTACCATAGGCTCTGTCATAGACTTGTTCTGTGGCCTTGCAAGAATGAAATAGCCTATGATACAGTATTACTAACAAAATTCTTTTAAGCCATTACTCTACATGTATGAAAAACAGGGGTCCCTGCATTTGTCATAAGTTCTTTCATGATCCCGCCCAAACTTGTTCATAAAGACTCATCAAATTTCTGACTCTGAGTTCAACACTCCACCAGTAACCCCCTCAGGCTATGGCCTTTTCCCACAGCAAGATGAGTCCCTTCTGGGCTCCAAGCCCCAGGTCCCAGGCAAGCTTCACCCCTTCTCCCAGCATTGGCTCCCATCTTGCTTGACTAGTGTACTGCTCTTACCAGCAGCAATTCCCGCTCTTCCAGCTGAAAGTAATGAGCTACTCTAATGAGCCAATTAGCAAAGATCTCATCCTTAAGTGCTTTGTTACAAGGCCCATACCCTGCAACAATTTTCCCAAGCCCCCACATATACCCTGAAAGAAGTTACAAGAGTCCATTACAATGTGGTAGTCAGTTATTAGTAGTGCTGAGGCAACAGCAAGTGTTCCCATACCATACCTACCTTTTGTGATTGTGTGTCATTATTTCCTCACTATTAATTGATTCTGTGCTTCCGCTGTTGTTAAGATCAGTGCCTGCTAATTTCCAGCATTTTCCATCAGTTTATAGCACTTTCCATTATTTTTGGCAGTTTCTGTTACTTTCTGTCAATTTTACATCACTTAGCCAGTATGTATTTGATTTTGTAAACTATAGTGCTAGCAGTTAAGCTCATTTTGTGTTAGGGCAGCACACTGATAGATTGTGCGGAACTGTCATTTCTGCAAGCTGTCAAAGAACTACAGGAATTACCGAACAACTGTGATTCCTGAACAGGAACTAGCAAAAAATAGTGAAAAGCCAGGAAGTTTACTCATAGTGCAAATGCAAGTGAATGACCTGTTTCCAATGAAAATAGCATTCACTGCGGTTGCTCTTTTCAGGCCTCATTATTAGAAACCCAGTTATTAGAAGATTATGAATTGTTATGTAATAGATGTAATGTTGATCACCTAGCATGTACCTTTAAAATGATTCCTTCTCTTGTACAAAACACCACTTTTCTTCACACCATGTTTTCAGCATAACTAACACCATTATTCATAATACCACTTAACATTTGTATGAGGGTAGGGAAGGAATATAATTTGGATATCCATTGAGTTGCAGTGATTCATGTGCATAATATTTATTAGTTCAAACTTTTGTGAAAGAATTGTCAAATCATAATGAGATTGTTCCTGTTTTTTCTATCTTAGTTATTCTGACTGTATGACAAAAATACAACACATTAAAACTGTTGTTCTTATTTTTTCTTCCCATTTTCCTTAGTGGAAGATGTCCAAGTCTCTTGTTACAGAATATTGGCCAGTTTGTATGCTCTTGGAACCAGCAAGAGTATCTATGTAGAGAGGTAAGTAGAAAGGATGTTCATATTATTATTTATATAACATTGGCAATATGCCTGGAGCTGAAAAGTTGTGATTGCTGCATGCAGAGAGTCAGAATTTAATGTTCCAACAGTTTAATGTAATTGTGTTCATCAAATCAGTGTGCAGGGATTCTATACAATTGTTTCTTACTGATGCAAGTCACTATAGCCTGAATAAAGGGCATTGTGACAGGGCAAGCCTCTTACAGGGAGACTGGAACTCGTCCTTTAAGATCCCTCTGGAGACTACATTTCTTGCAATCCTTGAAGGGCAAGTTCCAATCTCAATAGGATGGACCTGCTTAGTCATAGCATACGGACTGTAAGGTGGTTTCATCAGCATTTCCTATGCAAGTCCCTGAACTTTATCAATGGGCCATTATTAGTTCGTAAGAGAAGAAGAATTTGATTATGCAGATGTACATATGAAGGATAGCTCCAGCAAATATATTCACCTCTGTTCTTCATCCCATCTTCATTCGCCATATCTAACCATATCTAGAAATGAAAGAAGAAATGACTATGTTCCCTTGTAAAACAAACTTATATACAACCTGAATGTGAATGCATTTTATGTAAAATATATTTTATATATTGTACTTATATTAAATTATATTTTATATAAGCTAATTTGAAAGTGATCCCTTCCACAAATGTCTGTCTGTCTGTCTGTCTGTCTATCTATCTATCTATCTATCTATCTATCTATCTATCTATCTATCTATCTGTCTGTCTGTCTGTCTGTCTGTCTGTCTGTCTATCTATCTATCTATCTATCTATCTATCTATCTATCTATCTATCTATCTGTCTGTCTGTCTGTCCTTCTGTCTGATATGAGGTGCACTCTCCAAAACAACCTCAAGTCCACTGCAATTGCCCAGCTCCCGTGTGTGAGGCTTATGTTCTCTTTTTCTGTGAAGCATGTATATCCTTTCATATAGGTTTTGTGATGGCAAGGTTGGAAACAATGAAAATAAAAAGTAGAAGGAGAAATATTGGTAAAACCAGATTAGGGTTGAACAACGTTAGAAGCTGGGATGCCATGTTTGTTTTGCATAAGGAATTTCATGGCTACTCTGGGTGTCTCCAGATGAGACAGGGAGAGAAGGCTGCCATGCCTTGAGTAGCCTTACCCCTCCCTTGACAACCAGGTCGCACGATTCAGTACATTATGTGGGCGGTGGCAGCCAGATATTCTCCCCGCCCCAGTTGCCTGCTATGTGATTTGTCCTCTGAAAAATTCAGAGGGTGCATCATGGAGCAGCCTTACCCAAACAGGGGTAAGGCTGCCCAGGGCAGGGCAACCCGTGTGGCCGGCCCTTTCTGACGGCCGTGCTACAAGCTCCATGGCAGGGCTTGGAACGCCGGTTGTGCACAGCTATGTCATGGCTAGGGGTGGGTTTTAGGTCTAGCTGGGGGAGGAAGGTGGGATAGGGCCGGGTGCGCACATGTGCAATCAGCACCACGACCCTCCTCGACTGTAGTGGCGACTCCAGCAGGCTGGCCTGCTCAGCTTCCCTGCCATCATGTGGATGGGTCCCTGCGCTTGTCCCACATTGTGGCATCAGCGATTGCCCACCACCTCTGTTTCTCCTTTCTTCTCTGCTGGGTGGGCAGACGAGCAAGGTTGATGACTAATCAGATAACAGAATGTTTTGTTTTCTGGGAATCTCCTCCATATTCACCAGTTTGATTTCTGCCTCCAGGTAGATTGTAGAAGCTGGGTATTCATGAACTGATAATAGGATTTTTTTAAAACAAGACATTAGATAACATTAGCCCACAACAGGTGGGGCTGAATCTGCCTATTTATTAAGTGTTCGCCAGATGTTAACCCCTACCTGCGATGTGGCCACCAATCACGGCAGAGTCCAGAGACATTGCGGGCCCACCATACAGTTGAAAGCTGGATAATGTGGGCTAATATGCGCCCATGTCTCCACATACCATCACTTAAGTTGCATACGGCCTTATGTGGATATAGCATAGAGTCTCTGGCAAAAGCTCACTACACTACAACATGTGAGTGGAGCTGCACAGACCAAACACGGACTTGCAGACTATTGTCTCATTTGAAAACACCCTAAATCAGTTTTCTGTCTAGCTACATAGAAACCTTACAAAAAACTGGAGGTTGGTTACATAAAAGGCCTTCATAAATGTGATCTGGCAGCAGATTTTAGTATGATAAAACTCAATTATCTGTGAGGCCTATTGATTATCCAATAGTAAAAAAAAAAGGTAACCAGGAAAAAGTATTTCTACATCAATCCACTTTCCACAGCAGGCTTTAGGATATCGGGGGAGGGGAGGGAAGAGGAATTATTTTCTGCACTTGTGTCAAGACACACAGATACCTTCATATTGTAATTTTGTTTGTTATAAGACAGAGAGCAGAAGAGTTGCAGATTAGGAGGTAACACAGAGTAACACTTCTTTCAGATCAGAAGAAATAAATTTGGTGACTATGAGACCCTAAGATGGCTTAACAGTTCTCTGATTTCTTGTTTGGTCAACAATCCTGCCCATCTGATCAAGGAAGCAGGGACTGTGCTGCTTTTTACTTAGTTATGAAATCTGAAGTATCAGACAATGGTTATAGTTTTGTTTTATAAAATATATAGGTAGAAGACAACGGAATATTTTAAATATAATAATAATTTGAATAATTTGTGAATGCACCCTTTCACTTCGCATGAACACTACCTTTTCCTGTAAAGACTTTGGCTTTCATGCTACTGTTAGATCTCGGTGATATTTGGCAGGGGGTGGTGAGGGTCCCTGTAGCCCCTCCACCTATGTCCCGGGTTTTCCCCAGGTGGATTTGCTCTGGGAGGGCAGTGTGGCACAGTGCTTAGAAGACAACGGACTGGCATCCTAGCCCTTGTGCACCGGCAATCCAATTCCCTCCCCTTAGACAAGAATCTATGAGTACCTTGAGGCTGGGGTTTCCGTCAGGTGGCCCCAGTCTATCTCCCACTTCTCTCTAGCAGGGCTTTTCACGTTCCCTGTAGGGTCTTCGCTCCACTGGCTGGCCTGAACTCCTCTGGGACCGGCAGCCCATGAGGAGTAGTGGAGCGTGGGGAGTGCAGTCCTGCTCCCGTGTGCATACCTCTCCTGTTGCCAGCTCCCTGGTCTCTGAATGAGGCCCCTTTGAAGGCTGCTGGCTCCGCCTCTCTTCCCCTGTCGTGCGGGGAAGCCCCCACCCCAGGGGTAGTGTGGTGCAGCCCAGTGACACAATTGGGCTGTGCCTTGAATGTGCTTGTCTTGCCACTGTGCTGTCAGCCAGGCGGACAGCAGCGCTAATGAAGGGTGTGGCGGGATCTCCTGCTGTGGGTAAGTCCTCACAATCTCATAGAAAAATAAACGCCCTTTTAAACCTTTTATATATTAACTTAAATAAAAAACTATATGGCTTACAACACTGTTAAGCTACTACACACACAAAACAAAATAACCCAAGCAGACACAAAATGAAAACAAACACAAATGCCAGAAAGCAAGGATATAATGAGTTAAGCACACTAGCAAACAAAAAACGCAACCAATACACACCAAATAATTTCAAAAATACAATCCCAACCACATTCACTTAGAACAACTTGGAGAGAGGAGGAAGAAGGAAACACCTACATCCACTCCTTAAAAAAAGAACCCCAACATCACCCCACCCAAAGCAACCAACATATAGCACGACACAACTACCCTAGCAAAGACAAAAATACTCCCCATACACAAAAAAGGTACTTGCCTTAAAATCTACTAAACAGCCAAAAATATACTTTCAAAACACAGAAACAAACAAACAAAGAAAAACACATATGACCTGATACTCACTTAAAATGTAAATGCAAAAACATTATCGGAGCAGATTAATTCATGGTGAATTTTGGAAACAATGAAATCACTTTGCATGATTTACATGTGCATATGAAAAGTGGTGTTTAGAAATGGAAAAACTCAATTTATAGTGAGTTATTTCTCAAGATAAACAGTTAAAATATTTCACCATGAGTTAATCTACTTCAATTATATTTTTGCATTTACATTTTAAGTGGATATCAGTTCATATGTGGTTTGTTTGTTTGTTTGTTTGTTTGGTTGGTTGGTTGGTAGTGTATTTTGAAGGTATATTTTTGGTTATTTAGTAGATTTTGAGACAAGTACTCTTTTGTGCATGGGGAGTAGTTTTGTCTCCGGCTATTTTCACACAGGCCGGGAGGAGCAGGGGTGGTGGTGGATGAGTGTGCAGTGTGGCAGGTGTGCAGCGGATGAGCAGCCAGTCACATGGACGTGCACCCCTCACCTCCACCGATCTCCACACACGGAGGCATCTCCGTTTGTCCAATGCCTCCATGCATAGGGGATAGGTGGAGATGGGTGGAGCGCGCACACCCACCCACCCACCTACACCAGCATTCACATGGACACCCCTCCCATGCCCGCCCAGTCACCCACGTGAGCAAGGGTGGGTGGGTGTCTCGTGTGAAAAGGGGCTCTGTTTGGGTAGTTGTATCATGCAGAAACGACTTGGTTGATGATCTCAGTTTGGAGTTGGACCAGAGTCGTCAGACCTTACTGGTCCTGCTAGACTTTTTGGCTGCATTCGACACAGTCGATCATGAGGTGCTGGTGACTCACTGTGGGACCGTGCCAGGATTGGCGAAACGGTCTTGGACTGGTTTTGTTCGTTCCTGTCCGGGAGAACTCACTGGGTGGTCTTGGGGGAGTGTACGTCTTCCCCCCGGGACTTCACGTGTGGAGTCCTGCAGGGTGCCATTCTATCCCCCCTCTTGTTTAACATCTATATGCAGCCATTACGGGAGATCGTGAGAGGGTTTCAGGGCATGCAGTGTCATCAGTATGCTGATGACACTCAGCTCTACTTCTCCTTTTTCATTGAACCAGGTAATGTGGTCTCCCTATTTTCCCAGTGCCTGTCAGCTGTGGGGGCTTGGATGAGGTTGAGCCATCTGCAATTCAATCCTGACAAGACGGAGGTGGTGATGCTGGGCAAGGGCTTGGGGGACCTGGGGGCGGTTGAATCTCCTCTTGTTGGGGGGGTTCGCCCTCCCATGGTCTCTCAGGTGCGGAGTCTGGGTTTGCTCCTCGATTCACGGCTCAGCCTGGAATTTCAGGTTGTGGCCATGGCGGGGAGTGCGTTTCGGCAGTTACATCTTGTCCGGCGGCTTTGGCTGTATCTCTCAAATTCTGACCTCGCCACTGTCATCCGTGCCTTCATCAGCTCGAGGCTGGATTATTTGTGGAACTGCCTCACTCCCCATGTGCCCGTGCAACCCTTGAGATCGTCCATGGGAGCCTTTTCGGAGGTTCCCTGAGCAAGGCAGGTGGCCACCAATGTTAGATCTTTTTCGGTGGCCTCCCCTGTGCTGTGGATTTTGCTCCCAGAGGAGCCTCGATTGGCTCCCACTCTCCTGCTATTTCGGTGTTTATGTAAGACCTGGCTGTTCTGCCAGGCTTTTGGCAAGGGGGGTTAGGGGTTTTTCTTTTCCCCACATATTGTATTTTTAACTGTTTTAAATTATTTTATTATTTTATTGGTTGTTGTTGTTCGCTGTCCCGGGCTACCCTGTGGACAGGAGGGGCAGGATATAAGTTTTATGGAGGGGCGGGATATAAGTTTTATATAAATAAATTAATTAATTAAATAAAAAACATCATACTCATGGCTAAATATTTTAACTGTTAATCTTGAGAAATAACTCACTACAAATTGAGTTTTCTGGTTTCTAAACACCACTTTTCATATGCACATGTAAATAATGTGAAGTGATTTCATCGCTTCTAAAATTCACCATGAGTTAATCTACTCCAATCATATTTGTGCATTTACATTTTAAGTGGGTATCAGTTCATATGTGTTGTTTGTTTGGTTGATTGGTTGGTTGGTTAGTTGGTTCTGTGTTTGGAAGGTATATTTTCAGTTGTTTAGTAGATTTTAAGGCAAGTACCTTTTTTGTGTATGGGGAGTAGTTTTGTCTTTGCTAGGGTAGTTGTGCCCTGCTATATGTTGGTTGCTTTGGGTGGAGTGATGTTAGGGTTCTTTTTTTAAGGAGTGGATGTAGGTGTTTTCTTCTTCCTCCTCTCTCCAAGTTGTTCTAAGTGAATGTGGTTGGGGTTGTATTTTTTAAATTATTTGGTGTGTATTGGTTGCGTTTTATTTTGTTAGTGTGCTTAACTCATTATTTCCTTGTTTTCTGGCATTTGTGTTTGTTTTCATTTTGTGTCTGCTTGGATTATTTTGTTTTGTGTGTGTTGTAGTTTAACAGTGTTTTAAACCATGTGTTTTTTATTTAAGCTAATTTCCCTTGTTTGTGTAATTGTTTATCTGAAGTGTTGCTTATTAGTTTCTCAGGCAAACTAATAAGCCCATCATCCAGGGCTCATCATTCCAGTCTTGCAGCCATCATTCCAGTGCTGGGGCTGTCATCCCAGCCCCAGAGGCTGTCATCCAACTCCCACAGTCCATCATTCCAGTCCTGGGGCTGTCATTCCAGTCTTGGGGGCTGCCATCCCACTCCCTGAGGTTGTGGAGCCCTGGGGCTGTCATTCCAATCTCAGGGGCTGTCATTCCATTTCCTGGGGCTGTCATTCCACTCGTAGGGGCTTCCGTTCCAGTGATGGGGTTGTCATTCCACTTCCATGGACCATCATTCCAGTCTTGGGCCTGTCATTGCAGTCCCTGATGCAGTCATTAAAGTTTCATAGACTGTCATTCCAGTCCTGTGGCTGTCATTCCAATCCCTGGGGCCATCATTCCAGTGCTTGGGCTGGATTTTTCTGTGTGGATCTGTCTGTGTGTACTCTGTAGCAGGGACCCACTTCTGTGGGTGAGTGTATATATTATTATTATTATTATTATTATTATTATTATTAATAAATATAGCACCAGCAATGTACCTAGCACTTTACAAAGAATAAGATAGACACGTTCTCTGCCCAAGAGCTTACAATCTAAAGACAGGGGGAGGGGAGACAGGGAAGGGGGAACAGAGGGAGAGATAAGGGATGCAACATTCATGAGGATGCGAGAGCTCAGGTACATGTTCTTGGCTTGGTTACAGTCAATTGGGAGTTTGCAGTTAACAGGTGGGGGATAATCCTGGGTGGGGGTGGTTAGCAAACACTACACACCAATATACTACTGAATAAAAATCTTTATATAGGAGCAATACTGTTACTTAGTCTACTGGTGATACAATGTATAAATACAAACACCATAGACTACTATTGTAAATAAACAAAGTATAAAATTATAAAAATATATGTTATGAATCCCCCTAGGGGCAAAGAATACAGCCAATAATATGCTGACACCGTCATGCACCTTTGACACCTCCACACCCCCAAACGTGT
Organism: Sphenodon punctatus; assembly: GCA_003113815.1. NCBI lineage: Eukaryota > Metazoa > Chordata > Lepidosauria > Sphenodontia > Sphenodontidae > Sphenodon > Sphenodon punctatus. Next base: position 5,030,071 of record QEPC01010682.1, read on the forward strand.
TTCGGGGGCGCACCCCCCTTCCTCAGTGGATCAGTATGCTGGTATCTATGACTGGGGAGAAAACCATCTTTTATATGCATGTATTTGCACTGCCAAGAATATAATGGCCCTCTTAAGGTGTTGTGATGTAATTGAGTACTAATTTAGATAACATAGTGGCCCCTCCTTGGCAACCTCAGTACCTTATTGAATATTCAACAGAATCCTTATATTTTCCTCCGTGCCTGTGCCTCTGTAGAAGCCCAGAGCTCTTCCAGATTAGGATTCACCTGCTACTATACTCACTCACTGCACAAATATAACCATCCTCCTCCTGAAATGTACAACACGTGTCAAGACAAACCATATGCAAACTTCAAGCAGCATGGAGTGTCCTCTAAAGAAACTAATGCACTGTGCTGACTTGCAAGGGGCAATTGCCTGCCATACTTATCAACTTGCAATTGCCTCCATGGAAATCCCTCTATGTTCTGGATAAATCCAGCCCCCACATCTCTGCTTCAAAGTAGTTACTAACTTTGCATCGTGAGTGCTGTTATCCTGTGTCTGGATGGATAAATTCTTTCATAGGGATGCTGTATTGGCACGCTCCACAGTTGCCACATCTGAAATAACCCCTTGGTGGGGTGGTTAGCAAGAGTTAGGAAGGCTGCTGCACCCGATCCTGTATTGCATTGGGGGCCACAATCCAGGATGGGCCAAAGGTAACACACTTTACTTTTGGCCCATCCCGGATCGTGGCCACTCTAACCACAGTTCTCAACCTCCGGCTGACCAGAGGTCGAGAACTGTGGTTATTTTGACCCCCACCAGAGATTCACTGTGGTGAACATCTGAAGGGGGTCAAATGGACGTTCGTGGAAATGCCACCACCACAGGGGATCCACCGTGGTCCATTGTGGTGAAAGGAGTTTTCGTAACGTCTGAAATCACATAAATTTTTCTTCTCCAAGTGTGATGTGTGCTGCAAGAAAACATAATACATCTGGGTGGTGGGACACTGGGGAAGAGACACTGTCAGAGTTATCCTTCAGAGAATTGAGCTCCACGTGCCAGTTGAATGACAACAGGAAAGCGGAGGTGGCCATTAATACCTTTATTCTTATTCTGCTCATTTTAAGTGACTGCACACCCTCCTGATTTGTTAATAGCCTTAATAGGGGAGAGGTGTCTATTAGCCACCATCTTGCTCCTGCGACATTAAAGTCATTAGAGTCCTGGCCCCGAGCAAGAAGCAGGTGGCCCTTTGTGAAATGTTGAAACCATTCTCACAGGTCTTTTAAAAGTAAACTGTCATTCCCTGCTCTATGGGTGATAGAATAGCCCTTGGGAGATAGGTCCATTAGCAGCTATTACCCAAACAGGATCAGGGAACATGACGGGAGCTGGGGGGAAACAACAGGGAATGGATCCTCCATTGTGACCTGTTGGTTGCTTCTCCCAAGCCACCGTGATTGGCCACTGTTGGAGACAGGATGCTGGGCTAGATAGACCATTGGTCTGACACAGTATGGCACTTTTATGTTCTTATGTTTTTACGGTTTTTGAAGTTTTCAGTGACTGATTAATTTAGTAAACTGATACTTTTGCAAAATATGTCTTCTGACACTTTGTTGCTCATATCATGTATTCTGCAGCAAGCAACTCACTGCTTTTGGCCTTTATTCCTACCCTCTTCTTTTCTCCCCGGTAGGCTTCAGGGACAGGCCATGGTTTTGCTCTGGCCAGGGTCCTGTGCTTTCTCCTACCTCACTCTAGATATAAACAGCAGCAGCAGCAGCAGCTTTGCTGCTGCTTTTAAACAAAGGCCCTTTTCAAATGGGCTGGCAGTGCGGGGGTGGGGTAGTTGGAGGCCACGGTGGATGTGTGGATGTGGGTGGCTCATTACATGGACATCCACCCACCTCCACCCATCTCCACGCATGGAGACACCTGTTTTCTTCAATGCCTCCGTGCGTGGAGGATCGGTGGAGGTGGGTGGAGTGTGGGAGCGTACACCCACCCACCCGCACCGGCGGTCACACAGACGCCCCCCCCCCGCTTCGCCCACCTAGTCACCACATAGACAGGGGGTGCATCTTGTGTGAAAAAGTCCAAACATTAGACTCCTTCTGTTTTGCTGGAACTTGTAAGCCGCTTATAAGCTTTCGGAATAGTGGGGACCACCCATTGCCTGCTGCAGCTGGATCTCCCCTTTGCCAATCCCCCAGCTCAGCTGCTGAACTGGAGGCTTGGCAAAGGGGCTATCCTGATAGAGGGGCCAGTGGATGGTCTCCTCCAAACTTGAAGGCTTCACAAACATTAACGTTCATATTAAACTTGCCTCGAGGTGTGGGAACAGACTCAGAAATTCCAACGTCGGTTGGAAAGAACTTTCTGATACGCAGCTGCTTTTTCAAACTGAACCACATCATCAGCCTTACTGCAACTAATACCCCTGTTGTTTTTAAAAAGAAGTCATTCCAAAATAACTTTTTTGAAATTATCTTTCATTTTATTTTTCATATTAATAATACAGTCTGATCCTGAAGATGTGGATGTCCTGTCCCTGTTGCATGACACCAGTGCTGGTTCAGACGGTGGAGGCTTATGTCCCACTACTCCAATTTTCCTACTTCAAACCATTCAGGCATCCATCACACTCCATCAGTAAGCAAAGTCCCGCTACTCTAATTGTGGTCATTTGCATTTTAGCACCCTCGCACCCCAGGGGTGTGATGCAAGTTTCTCCCCTCTCTCACACACACTCCCGCCAGGGTGGAAAGCCATCCAGTTCCCCAATACCCTGCATTCCCAGCCCCAGATCCACCAACACCAATACCCTGCATTCCCCTATACCCTACATCCCCACCCTCAGATCCCCCCATACCCTACATCCCCAGCCCCTGATACCCCATACCCTTCACCTCCAGCCCCAGATCCACTAATCCCATCTCATGATGGGTGGTTCAGTCAGAGTTGCAGGACACCCCTTGCGGGATACTGAAGGTACATTTACCACCTGCTATGACGTGGTTGTCAGTGCTCTAGCGGCATGCGGGAGGGGGGAATTGACTGGCAGTTCCCCGCTTGCGCATGCGTAGTTGTTCAGAATAGACAAAGCCAAATTTAAAGAAAGCCACATGTTCCATAATTATCAAACCCAAGGAAACACTATATATTTATATTTATTTATTTATTTATTTATTCAATTTGTATCTCGCCCCTCCTGCGAACAGCTCGGGGCAGCTAACACTTTAATTATAAAAACAATTTATAAACAATATACTAAAACAATCCATAAAAACACTACAATACAACAGGCTGGGATAATAATAAATAAATAAGGGTGGGGGAAGGTAAAACACCCCCTAACCCACTCCACCCCCCTCCCCAAAGGCCTGGGCGAATAGCCAGGTCTTACAAATTCGCCAAAATGTTAAAAGGCTTGGGCCCAGGCGAGCTTCCTCCAGGAGGGAATTCCAGAGACACAGCATGGCCACCGAGAATGCCCTCTCCATTGTGGCCCCCCGCTTAACACGGGGTACCTCCAAGAAGGCACCTCCGGTGGACCGAAGGAGCCGCTCTGGGGCATGGAGGGCGAGGCGGTCCCTGAGGTATGAGGGACCCAGACCGTGAAGGGCCTTGTATATTAACACCAATACCTTGAACCTGGCTCGGCACGCTATCGACAACCAGTGCAGAGTCCCAAGCACAGGTGTTATATGCTCCCAATGACCTGTCCCATTCTGCGCTAGCTGCAGCCTCCAAACCAGGAACAAGGGCAGCCCCACGTAGAGCGCATTGCAGTAGTCCAGCCTCGAGGTGACGAAGGCATGGATGAGGGAGGCCAGGTCCCGGCCGGAGACGAACGGACACAGCCTCCGCACCAAATATAACTGGCGGAAGGCGGCTTTCACCACTGCCTCCACCTGCCACTCCAGGCGGAGGTCCGCGTCCAAAATCACCCCCAGACTCCGAACCTGCCGAGCTATGGGAGGGCGAACCCCCGCAACCAGGGGTGCCGACACTTCCCTCGCTCTCCCCACCACCATCACCTCCATCTTATCGGGGTTGAGCTTCAGTCTGCTCTGCCACATTCACTCCGCCACGGCCTCCAAACACTGGGATAGCAACGTGACGACAGAGTCTGGGTCAGCTGAAAAAGAGAGGTACAACTGAGTATCATCAGCATATTGGTGACATCGCACCCTGAACCCTCTCACAACCTCCCCCAAGGGCTGCATGTATACATTAAACATTAATGGAGACAGAATAGAACCCTGCGGAACGCCGCAAGATAAGGTGCGGGGGCAAGATGACTCAGCTTCCAGCACCACCCGCTGGCTCACTCTATGTAGAGTGAGACTCTACCACTAGGTGAAGTTGTGAGACATCCAAACATACAATGATGGAGATGCAGCTTTCAGATGAAACATTGAGATGGAAGATTTCTACATAAAAGGAAAAGCAAAAAAACTCCATAACTCTGTAAAAGCACTACAGACCCATGCCAAACTTTGCACAAAAATCAACATTCATGATCCCTACACACCCATGAAAAAACAAAAGAAACCAACAACAGCCATTCATGAAAACCTCAATGTAAGCTGCAAAAAAAGTCATAGTTTAACATACAGTTGCAACTGCGGCTGTATAATATTCCTGTTAAAATTCAATATAAAAGCACTATTACCTAGGCTAGGGAGGAAAAAAAATGAGATGGCTGTCATTAATTATTACACTACTACTGTCTTTTCCTTGAATGATCATCTGTAGCTCTCAGCAAATAAATAAGCCCACCTGTAACATTTTATATCTGACATTGTATTCATGCAGTGGAAAAGGGCTGGTGCATTCTGGTATCTATTAAATGGACTTTTTTGTCATAGTATTAGCAACTGTAAACTATTAGTGATTCTCTACTTGAGAAGATTGCAATTTATAACAAAATTAAGGATGATCTTGAACTATCTCTGCCTAGATTCAATCAGGGAAGGTGTATAAATAACACTGTGCATTTATCAATTCACAGACAGCGCTCAGCATTAGGAGAATGTTTGGCTGCTTTTGCTGGTGCCTTTCCTGTGGCTTTTTTGGAAACTCACTTGAACAAACATAATACCTATTCTATCTACAACACCAAGACTGCAAGAGACAGAGCAGGTACATGATGAACCTCCCAAATACAGGCATTTTATATAGCTAAGTTCCACATAAATTATTGTTGTGTTAATGACTGCATACGTATCTGCATTAGAGTAAAACAGTCCTCCCTTTCATTTATTAGTCTGTTTGTATTCATTTGTTAGATTGGTCAAATAGATCTGAGGAAATACAATGTTTTTTCTCAAACTTTCATATAAAGACTGTGTTTTTATTATTTTGAAATTGACTTAGTTAAGTAAGTGAATTTTGATCATTTTGATATGTATCGCAAAAGGGGAAAATGAATCTTCCTGCTGTTTGAATTTATAAATGTATGTTTTTCATATAAACATTCATACAAGTTTACAATGACAAGGGTTTGGTGGTGGTGTTTTTTTTAAAAAAACAAATCAGTCCTGTTATGAGATATTTGACAGAAGTCTGGGAAAGAGTTGTGGACTCTTTTCTAGACTTTTTATCTCAATCATATAACATAATCATTATTAGCCTTGCATTGCTCAAGGACTATTGCCCCGCACAGACCTTTCACAAGCAGGGAAGGGGGTGTTTGTTTCAAAACAAATTTTGTGTGTAGGGAGTCAGTTGCTATTCAGGGAATGTTGATGCTTATTGATTTGTCAGCACTAGTAAAATGCTCATAGTTCCTGAATGGCAGCTGGTTCCTTACTCACTAAACTTGTTTTGAACCAAACAGCTTCTTCTCTGCTTATGAAAGGGCTGTTCCAGGCAATAGTCCATGGGAAATTATGAGCTAATGAGACTGGGATCTTTTTACAAACTGCTATTTGTTAAACATTATTTTCTAAAGTTAAAGTATATTTTTAAATCTTAATGACTAATCCTTAACAATTTATATACAACTTCTAAGATCCCTCTAAATTCAATTTTTATTTTTTATTATAATTTTTTTCTTACTACGTTATATACATCTAAATCCATAAAGCATTCTTTCTCCACATTAACAGAAATATTTGCCACAAAATAGACTACTGTCTCACAATCATAGTTCTTATTCTTTCTTCAATATAAAGATATCTTTCATTTCACCTATGTACGTGGACAAGGAAATATAATTTTCTTGCATCTCACATCTAAGGGTGAAAACAGACATGACGCTAACCACCCTTTAACCACCCTTGGTGGTTATTTATGCATATTGCAGGGCTGCATGGGGCACCAATACAGCCCTGCAACATGCATAAATAACCACCAAGGGTGGTTAGCGTCATGTCTGTTTTCACCCTTATATGCATCATAAGTGTAATTTATCTGCAATTTTCAAAATTCAGGAAGTGATTTATTGTTAAAGACACATTCCTGTTATTCTACATGTGAGATTCTTATTGATGTCAAGAGTGGGTTTCATTAAAAAGCCAGTGTATGTGCATTACTTTAGTCATTATTTAAATGTGCCCATTTTTAGACATGCCTTTATCTTTGCAGACTTCACAATCAACTTTCAGCAACCTCGCGGGGGTGGAGTTTAGATGTGCCACCCCACACCAGAAGACACCAGCCTTCATTGGAAACAGTGGTGCCGGACGGCTTGCGTGTTTTTTTTTTAATGGATTTGTCAACCCTCAGGATGCTTTTAGACATGGCTCTGTCTTCACGGACTTCACAATCCACTTTTGGCAAAAACCTCAGGGTTTGACAAATCCGGTTTTAAAAAGAATGCGCGAGCTGCCTGACACCACTGTTTCCAATGGCGTCCAGGCGACTTCAGATGCAGGAAGGCACGTGTAAACTCCATCCCCATGAGGTTGCTGAATTGTGAAGTCCTCGAAGATAGAGACATGTCTAAAAGCACCCTGTGTCTTATTGATGTAAAGAACAATACTCTTTCTCCATGACTCCATGTTACATTATCAGACAGATGGACAAATATGTAGAATAAACAAAATAAAAACAGGATGGAAAAACATGTGGCATTAGTATGTTTTTTAGTCTTTCAATGGAATTGCTTGTTACTATTTTACTTTCCAGCTCTCAATATGCCAACCAGTGTAGAAGAGCTTTGTCCCAACATTCCTTCTCTGGAGAAACTAATGGAGGAAATCGTGGAATTAGCAGAGTCTGGTATTCGCTACACACAAATGCCACACATAATGGAAGTGATCCTGCCTATGCTCTGTAGCTACATGTCACACTGGTGGGAACATGGACCAGAAAGCAATACTGACAAGGCTGAAATGTGCTGCACAGCCTTGACCTCAGAGCATATGAACACACTGCTGGGTAACATATTGAAAATCATATATAATAACCTGGGTATTGATGAAGGAGCCTGGATGAAAAGATTAGCAGGTGAGATTTAAGGAAATCAACATATACTGCCTTGATTCTTCTCTCATTTAACCAGTTTACATAGACTTCAATATAGTTGTTCCATATCTGCGGGACTGCCTCACCTCCCCCCACCCGGGTTCTGGATCAGCCCCTGCGATCAGCTAGGAGCTGTCTTTTTGAGATCCTCTGAGTTTCTTGGGTGGCGACTGTGGAGAAGGCATTCTAAGTGGCTGCTCTGAGGCTGTGGAACTCTCTCAGCAGAGGTCCCTCTGTACCTGGGCCTGCCTTCCTTTCGATGGCTGTATAAAAGCTGGCTGTTTCACCAGGCTTTTGGTGGGGTGACGGGTAGTGGGTTGGAGATCGTGTTTTAGTTCCATCAGATTGTTATATTTTATATTGTGGCTTGCTTTATTCTGTATTTTACAGATTTATTAATTTAATCTGTAATCCCCCCCAAACTACCAAAGGCAGGATGGGGCGGTATATTAAGCAGTGAAATAAATAAAATAAAAATATCTATACCAGTTTGGAAGTACAGAAAGGAATTGTATCATGCATAAAGTCTTATCACTTTCTGAATGAAATATATCAGAGTAGTTAAATGGCGAGTCCTCACATCCTAAGTGATTACTTAGGATGCCTTGGTCATCTCTCGCCTCGATTACTGTAACCTTCTCACTGGCCTCCCCCGCTCTCACCTTTCTCCCCTTATCTCTGTCCAAAACCCTGCTGCCAGGTTCATCCACCTCGCTCGTCGCTTCAACCACGTGCAGCCCCATCTCTCGTCTCTTCATTGGCTCCCCCTTCCTGAACGAATCCTGCACAAGCTCCTAGTCTTCACCTATAAGGCTCTTCATAACCTTGTTCCCCCCTGCCTCTCTGCGCTAATTTCCCTCTGTACTCCAGTCCGTAAACTCTGCTCCTCCTCCTCTCTCCCCCTCCCATGCCTCCCCTGCTCCTCTAACCACCTTTGTCCCTTCTCCCTAGCTGCCCCCCATGCCTGGAACTCCCTCCCTGCCCACATCCGCCTTGCCCCCTCCCTTCGTACCTTCAAATCCCTCCTTAAGACCCACCTCTTCCGCTCTGCCCTCCTCCACTTCTTGCTCCCCTCACCTAACTCCTGCTGATACCCTCCATCCAGTACAATGTGTTACCTGAGGTCTGTGTACTCATATCCTCACCACATGGACCAGCCAGCCATCATTTTTGATGTAACTAAGCCAAGCGCGTGCACCTGAGACCTCACGTCCTTGTGAATGTTCATTCCTTGTCTCTCCCTCTGTTCCCCTTCCTTCGTCTCTCTCTCTCTCACACACACACACACACACACACACACACACACACACACACGTCTCTCAGATTGTAAGCCCTAGGGCAGGGACTGTGTCTATTCAATTACTTTGTAAAATGCCAAGTACATTGCTGGCGCTATATAAATGCTTGTTAGTAATAATAATAATTAATAATTACTTAGTGTTAGCAACTTTAAATCTCTCTTGCTCAGTGTTTATTGTGTCTCTCTGGGCGTTTTCACACAAAACACTCTCCACCAAACACCCGTCCACTACATGTTTCAGGACTGCAGTGTTGCCCGATGGGTGCCCTGTAACATGTATAGTGGGTGGGTAGTGGGTGGAGAGTGTCTTGTGTGAAAATGCCGTCTGTTTAAAAAAGGGAAACGGATAGATTAGGAAAATGCTTGGGACTACAGTTTGTTGTTAGTTATAATAACATATCATATGGTTGCCTTATGTAGTGTTTTCTCAGCCCATCATAAGCAAAGTGAAGCCCCAGCTCTTAAAAACCCATTTCTTGCCACTGATGGAGAAGCTGAAGAAAAAGGCTGCAATGGTTGTATCAGATGAAGATCATTTAAAAGCAGAAGGCAGAGGTGATATGTCCGAGGCAGAACTCCTCATCCTAGATGAGTTTACGACTCTGGCACGGGACCTTTATGCCTTCTACCCTTTGTTGATTAGATTTGTGGAATATAACAGGTATGTGGAATGAAGGTCAACTCATTTGTTCTTTTTGCTATTTTACATTATTTTTCCATACATTTCTCACTAAATTTAAATGACATTTAGTCACATGTCAATCTTAAAAATGAATTTAAAAGTGCCTTTCTGCAAAATCACATTTGTTTTAGAAATGGATGCTAGAGAAACATTCAGGTTGCATTTTACTTAGTAGAGAATGCCTATTAAGGTGTTGGAAAAGGGTGTCAGAAGTCATTCTAACACAGAATTAAAACATATATACTCTTTTACATAGATTTCTTCTACAGAAACAGTATTATTCAAGACAACAAAAGTCATCATAAAGTTTTCAGCCTGTTTTCATGTGCAAAGTCATCTTATGCAATTTTGTGTGTGTGTGTGTGTGCTCCCTTAGTAACGTTTGATCCCAAACCAAATGTAATTGGGTTGCAGGGAAAAGAAGGGTTCTAACTAAGTAAGAAGGACCCATATCCACCTATTTAACAATAGGTGCGCATAGAAGGAAGATAGGGCTCTTTTTGTATCCTCCTAAATCCCATTTATGTGAAGCATTGCCCCCACAATAATAACTTTAGATTTCTCATGCCAGTACCAAGCAAATTTGGCAGATGACCAAAATATAAGGTCCAAAAACTTTGTAACGATAGGTTACCTGAAAATCCTTTCAAAAATAGGACTAGAACTTGATTAATCTGAAATCCATTATGTTTTTCATGACTTGTTATAAATAAAGTCACAGGTAAATGAACAGCTTTGTATAAATTCAGTTAACTGGCCAATCAATTATAAGAAACAAATCCATAGAAAACCATGCTTTGTTTTTTCAGTGCTTGCTCTGCAGAATGACCTATTTATTTTATTTTATTTCAGGGCAAAGTGGCTTAAGGAACCCAACCCTGAAGCAGAGGAGCTATTCCGCATGGTTGCTGAGGTATTCGTTTACTGGTCAAAATCCCATGTGAGTGAACTCTTTACAGTTTTGTTTATAGTATAAATTCCCTTAGAAATGAGTTAATTGGGCTTATGAGGAACAGTGGGTCCTGAGTTGGGACAAAAATAGATGGTTTTCTGTAATGTCTGAAGTTACTGACAGGTTTGGGAGATTGGGGGAATACACAAGTACTTTGTAGCTCAATAACACTGTGACTTTTTTCACATGAGATGCACTCACTCATGAACACCCATAAATCTGGGTGTTCACGAGTGAGAGAGCCCTGTGTTAAGGACGCAGTGCGGGCACACGTAGTGAGTGGGCGTGCATGTGCACTCCCGCCTAACACGCAGCCCCACTCAGCCCCCACTCATCAATACACACAGAACAACCTGCAAAAACGGAAGTTGCTCCAAGCATGTTGACGAGTGGGGGGGTGCGTGGGGATGTGTTTGCGCCAGTATGCACACCCCGCCCACTCACTGCGCAAGTATCGGCATTATCACGAACTCCCCACCCTGCGGGGGCCGTGTACAAATGGCCTCTCAATCTGCTCATGTGAATCCTCTTTCTCTCAGAAAGTTCACTGATGAATGTAAGTACAGATGTGCCTCCCATTATTGTGTTTTCAAATAATTATTCATCTCTGCATTCCCTAGGTCCTGAATATAATCATATATAGCCAGGAACCCATGTTCACTGCATTTTCCCAATTGGCAACAATGGGGAAAACACAGTGAACACGAGTCCCTGTATATAGCTACTGGATTACTTAAATTAATTAAGCACAAAGTTGCAAAATCTTCCTACAATAACTGGATTTTCTGCCTTGTTCAACCTCCCTTAACCAAATCATCACAGATTTTTCTCCTTCTCATTAGTGGAGTGTTGGAATAGTCACAGTTGAATTATACTGTGTTTGCAATGAGGAATCCTTGGATTAGCTGTCCTGAAATTGGAATGCTCTTTAAACAAAATATATAGATTTACTTATACTTACTTATTTTATGCTGCATTGTATTACAGTTTTGTTTTGTTTTGGTTTTTTCCTTTAAACGTTTGGTCCAGTTCTATATCTAGCTACCTAAAAAGGTGCCAGGGATAGACATTGTTCTGCTGAACTTAAAGCAATGTTGAATGGTGGAGCCAGGCCTTGGCAATTTTATTCACTGTCATCAGTGAGTCTGGGAAAATCCCCAAGGCTTGGATGCAGAGCATAGTGGTCCCAATTTTTAAGAAAGGTGATCCCAAAGATCCTGCAAATTATCTCCCAATTAGCCTGCTGAGTACCATTGGTAAGCTGTACACGAAGTATCTACTGAGCAGACTACAAAGTTGGGTAGATTCAAGGAAGCTCATTGGAAGCAAACAGGCAGGCTCTAAAAAGGGTGTTTCAACCATCGACCACATTTTTGTGCTTGACCAGCTCATTGCAAAATATGTTCAAATGAGGCCCAAATCACATCTATACGTTTGTTTTGTTGATTTAAAAACAGCCTTTGACACCGTTAATTGGGAGAAACTATGGTATAAGTTGCAGACTCTCCAGATTGACCTGAGGCTGTTATATCTGATTCAGGCTATTCATGCCAATACATCCCTTCAAGTCAGAATAGACAGACAAGGAAGCCTGACACAGTCTATTTCAGTGGGTGTCAGACAGGGTTGTATTCTGGCACCCCTGCTTTTCTGTATTTACTTACATGATATGAAGGTGGTATTCGCGGACCCTGTTTTTCACCCCATAGAGCTTGGGGGCCAGACATTCTCGGCCCTATTATATGCCGATGATACGGCTCTTGTAGCTCTTACTCGAATAGGGCTGAGAAGGGCAATGGAGGCCTTCTGCTCTTATTGCAGGACAGAATTGTTAGCAATTAATTATATGAAAACCAAGGTATTGTTGATAAGCAGAAGTCAGGCCCAGTATAGATGGGTGATGGAGTCACACCCGATTGAACAAGTTAGGCATTACAAGTATCTGGGGGTAATAGTCTCTGCTGCCCCCTCCTGGCGGTCTCATTTCAAAGCTGCAAGGTCTGCAGCAAAATTTACCAGACAGGGTATTATCAGTTTCTATTGGGCTAAAGGAGGCAAGCTGTTCAAGCCGGCTTTAAAGCTCCTGAAAGCCAAATTAATTCCCCAGCTACTTTACAGAGCCCAAGTGTGGAGCATAGCTCTGGTCAACGAGTTAGAAGTTGACCAGAACAGAATGTTACGAGCAGTTCTCCATGCTCCAAAATGTACGCCCACAATCTTGTTGAGGTTAGAGGCAGGAGTGTGCCGTGTAGCAGTTTTGACCAAGTTAGCCATTCTGGAATTTTGGCTGAGACTTAATTTAATTGACTTGGACTCACTAGCTCGGCAGATTATTCCCACAGCTGTTGGTAAGTGGCCGGTCAGGGTTGTGGAAATTCTCCATACCATGGGATTTTCCATCTCCTACATATTGTTTTAGATTGTAAGCCACAGGTAGGGACCGCAGCTGATTATATGTTCTGTACAGCGCCAGGTTGTTACTGGCGCTTTATAAATGTTTAATAATAATGTTTAATAATAATTGTCCACGTCTTTCTCTCTCTACTGAGGAGGCAGGCAGTCCTAGCTGGGCTTAGCTCTGCCTTCTCATCAATAGGCAGGGACAAGAACTTTGATATGCTGCTTGGACCTGGGGGAGGAACTAACCCCGGCCTAGCAACCCCAGATCTGTTCCTGCCTCCTCGGGATTAGGCACAGGGACGGCTCTCTCTAAGAGCCTTAAAAAAAAGGCACTGCCTGGAGGGGGGAGGGGAAAACAGGTTCCCCCCTGTCCCCCACCCCCCATCCGAATGGGTTCGCCCTCCCGAACAGGTTTGAGCTGAATAGCCCAAACCCAAACGGTTTCGGGGGGGGTGAACCCTGAATGGGCCGAACACCGAACCCCCCGGTGTTCACACATCCCTACCATTCTCTGCACTGGCTGCCTATAGTCTTCCAGGCCCAATTCAAGGTGTTGGTACTTACCTTTTAAAGCCCTACACAGCCTAGGCCCCATTTACCTTTGAGACCGCCTCGGCCCCTGAGGTCAACCAGGTGTACCTTTCTCAAAGTCCCCTGGGTGTCCCGGGGGGCCACTATGGAGAGGGCATTCTCTGTGGTCACACAAAGGCTGTGGAACTCTCTCCCAGCAGAGGCATGATTGGCCCCAGATCTCCCCTCTTTTAGACAATCTTGTTAGACCTGGCTGTTCTGTCAGGCTTTCGGTGAGCGAGATGGGTTGGGTGGGATGGTTGTGAGGGCTAGGGTGGGTGGGTTTTTGTTTTATGTTTATATTTTTATGGCTTCCCTCTTAAAGTGGTTTTATATTTGTACTTCATATGTTTTATATTTTTGTCTTAAATTGTAAGTTGCCCCGAACTGTTTTGCAGAAGGGGCGGAATATAAAATTGTATAATAAATAACTTAAATAAATAAATAAATAAATAAATAAATGTGAGGCTTCCTTTCCCACCCAAAATCTGGGCCATTGCTAAGCAATGGCTCGGGCTTGCTGCCTGCTGTCCTGCTGCCCCAAGTGCAGCCAGCCAAAACAGCCCTGCAGACCCTTGCTCCTTCCAAAAATGGGGAGCAGAGACAAAGAAACCCTCCCCCAAAAGGGCGGGGGAGAGAGATTTTATTTGTTCGCAGAATTTAAACTTCTAAGATTTTTATGCTAGAAATAGTGCCTGAAATTAGCATGCATTTGACAACATATTAAAATCTTACTAGAGACTAACTTTGTGGAATCTAAGTTCTCTTAACCTGTATTTATTTCACATGTATACCTCTGTTTATAGACTTGCATGGATATGCTTCTAACTGGAATCTTCTGTGTAATATTTCAGAATTTCAAAAGGGAAGAGCAGAACTTTGTGGTACAGAATGAAATCAACAACATGTCTTTCCTTATTACTGATACCAAGTCTAAGATGTCTAAGGTACAAAAAGCTACAACATTTATATTTTGTTATCCCAGCAGTTCTTTAATGGCTGCCTTTTAGCCATGTAGGCAGTAATGGTGAAGTCCAGTATTTATGACTTCTTAATTTCAATAGTTATGGGTATGAGACCACTGGGAGCTGCTGAATTGATGAGGTCCTGGGTGGAATGATGGGCATGAGGTCATTGGAAGTGGCTGGAATTGGGGCAGAATGGAATGATGGGTAGTGAGGTGTACAGGCGTGGTTGGAATGTTGGGGGCCAGGTGGAATGACAAATATGAGGACACATGGAGTGTCTGAAATGATGGGTTTCTGGGTGGAATGACACATAAGAGGCTGCCGGAATGACGGGGGCTGGGATTGTGAAACTAGAACAGTGGGAAAAAGATTGTATCACTTAGGAAATAGGTTCTAGCATATTGAGTGTTAACATACGTGACACTGCCCAGCTGGGTCCAGTTTGCCCCAGCTGATCCAGCATCATGGTGGGCTGTCTGTTTGCAGATGTGGACCCAGTTCCTACCCCGGCCAGGTAGCAGCTGGGTGAGTAATCTGGGCCTAGTATGAACCAGGCCCACAGTCCGCGCCTGGCTCCTAACTGACTGGGGCAGAGTGGGTGAGCTGGGTGACAGCATTTGTTCTCGGCCCTGGCTCATCCTTGTGTGAGGAGTTGCTATGGTGCCAGCCATGGCTGCCTGTCATAGTGGGAAGACACGGCGATGTCGGAAAAGTAGCTGAGTGGCTGAACATTGCTCAACCCGCCCGCTAGCTGTGGGAGGCCGCAGGAATGTTTGCTCCCGCAGCCAGAGCTTACACAGCCAGGGAAAACTCTCCCCTCCCCTAGGTGGGGCAGATGTCCTGTGAGGACATCTGTTTTCACCCATTACCAAACTGAAGAAAAGCCTTGTGTGGCTCAAAAGACTGCATACCCTTATCAACAGAAGTCGGTCCATTAAAAGGTATCATCTGAACTACTTTGGGTAATTTTAGACGTGGCGAGCCGCCATTCAACCACGGACCGGGATCCGTTTCAGATCCCGGTCAGGAATCAGGCCGGCCGTCCTGTAGATGTGCCGTCCTGATTTTGGAGGGGGATCAGGGAGGGGGCAGAGCTTCACGGTGTGGCCACATGGCCCCGCCCCCCGTGCTTCCCCAGCCGTCTGCCCTCTGGAAGATGGGCAAGTGCAGCGGCCAATCCGGCTGCTGCACCCAATCCCGTCCCATGGTTGGGACCACGATCCGCCCGGGCTGAAGGTAACAGACGTTACTTTCTGCCCGTCCCGGATTGTGGCCACTGTGATCACGGTTGGGGCCTGATCCCACCACGATTCTGGACCTTCGGGTGGCCAGAGGTCCAGAATAGTGGTCAATTTGATTCCCGCCAGTGATTCACCGTGGTGAACATCTGGCAGGAATCAAACAGATGTTATGGGACAAACGGCCACCACAGGGGATTCACTGCGGTTGACCGTGGTCACGTATCGTCTGAAATTACCCTTTGTCTTCATCTTCTAGGTAATAGTATAAAGAGCAGAGGTTAGGTTGCATTAGTGCCTGCGTAATTATTGGGCTGTTTGCTTATATACTTCAGGCAGCTGTTTCTGATCAGGAGAGGAAGAAAATGAAGCGAAAAGGTGACCGTTATTCTATGCAGACCTCTCTTATTGTGGCAGCACTAAAAAGACTACTACCTATTGGTCTTAATATTTGTGCACCTGGGGACCAAGAGTTAATTGCATTGGCTAAAACCAGATTTAGTATGGTAAGTAATCTGTATGTGTTTCTTCCTAGGTCCAGATTGGTATAGAGGTGAATTTTCACTTTTCTTCCTAGGTTCTTTGGAATTTTCTCACTCTCTGTAAATTAGCCCTGTCCTTTCTTGCTGCCTCTCATAGGGCTAGTGGTACTAAATGCTCCAAAGGGACAAAGTATAAGAAGGGTCCGCACTCTGTCCTGACAAGTATAACCAGGTTTGCATGTGTGCAAGGGAGGCTGTGAAAGGGTGTTGTGGGACCTACTTAGGCTCTTGCTTTCCAAATACTCTCAGAGGTGGTGTGCCTGCATCAAGTACAATGCCTTCAAGGGTCTTGGCTGGTCTGTAACACCCTATCACCCTTCTCTAATGTAAGTAGTGACTTGAAGTCGCAATCTTACACTGTGTTCAAACAACATATCATATCATCATAGTTTGCAACTGGGACTGTCAGGACAACCCAGACGACCTTTCTAAAAGGTAGGTAAGTGGTGCTTTCCCCATTTTATACATTGTTTAATGGAGACACAGAGAGACCATGTCTTATACAAGGTAGCAAAGAGAGTCAGGAGTAGAATCTCAACATTCTGAGCCCTGTTTTAACCACTGAACACTGGTTCCTTACATGAAATCTATAGCCAAGCACATCAATATCTAATTAAGGCAATAGCTTTAGTTAACTGCATATGCTAATATAGTATGTTTTATACCATGTATGTTTCTTTCTCAGAAAGATACTGAGGATGAAGTTCGTGATATTATCTGCAGTAATCTTCATCTACAGGGCAAGGTAATTTAAATATATCATATAAGTATGTTCTATCTTTTGCAGCTTTCCTTTTTAGTAACTAGTATCAGCTTTTTAGGTTTTCAGTACCTTCTAATGCAGTTGTTAAATACCCTTGTTATTTGTTGCAAGATACATAGGATACTACTCACTTACATTTACATGTTATTTCTGAAGAGCACAACATGGCATTTAAACTGATTTGCAAGAGGTGCAAAAATGTCTTGCCAGAAATTCAGGTTACTTGTCTACTGCTACATAAAAACATCATGCATCTGATTTATAATAGCACTTATATCTTCAAAGTGAATCCATCATGCCATGTCTTAGGGCACTTTCACACAAGATACTCCCCACCCACTACCCATCTACCCACTATACATGTCACAGGGCACCCATAGGGCAACCCTGCAACATGTATTGTGGGTAGTGGGTGGAAAGTGTCTTGTGTGAAAGTGCCCTTTAGTTCAACTCATTGACACCTTAAATGATGAGTTGTAGCACAATGGGACAAGGTCAGAGTGACAACCGTATGAAAACTGAGACTGAAACAGCTCAACTATTTTTAATCTGCCATCCGCTACGTTGGACAGAATTTACAGAACACTGCAGTCTCTTTATGTCACTTTGGTGGTGTAAAGCAGGTGAAAGCAGCCCTTTAGACAGCATAAGACTTCTCCAGGTGGTACAAAATTACCACTACAGCCCTAACCTTCTTAAGTGGAATTATTATTATTATTATTATTATTATTATTATTATTATTATTATTATTATTATCAAACAGTTAAAATAACTGTTTTTAACTGCTTTGTATTTATGTTCTTAACTTTTTAATGTGCTTTTATAAAGTGCTTTGAGTGCCATGTAAGGCAGCGGGTGCTATATAATAATAAATAATAATAATTAATAATAATGTCACAAAACCACCTAAATCCCAAACCTGGAAGAGAGCAGTGGGGTGGTGGTGGAGTTTCTTCCTGTTTCCTTTTAGTGATTGGTTTGTGATGCTTTCACTGAGGTAGGCAGTCTACATCCTGTTATAGCCTTTGAGCAAGAACTTGCATTTTTTTGTGACAGCCCCCTCGGTGTGAAACTCTCTCCCTCCAGATGTTTGTCTCAGTTCCTCCCTCCGTACCTTTAAAAAGCACCTGAAATTGTATTTATTCTCTAAGTGCTTTAATAACAATATTAATTAATTATTAATTACTATGTATTAATTATTAGTTATTTTTATTATGCAGCATCCCCCTGCCTTACATGGTACTCGGAGCGCTTTACAAAAACACATTAAAAAGTTAAGAACAATATAAATAATAAAAAGCCGTTTAAAACAGTTATTATTTGCTTAGAATGGTAAAGAAGAAATTGCAATTTAAATGGACAAAGGAAATGGGTCTCAAAGAGCTTTGACAAACTCATGCACAATAACTGTTCTATATAAAAAAGCCCTTTAGCAGTATTTTCCCCAATATTTTTTTTTTCCATCCTGACATTTCATTTCACGTAGCCTGTCATTCTGTGAGCTTCCTTGATTCTGTATTGTCTATTTCATGCTGCTGTCTTGCACTCAGATTACCACTTTCAGTAGTCTTGGTTTGTTCAGCTTTCAGTTCATTTCTTCTGGTCTGTTCATCTTATGCCCCCATTAAAATGTTTGCATCTGTTACTGCTTCACTGCTTTACGATAATGGCACTTAATAATACCTTGACTTCAGCTATGCTTTCACTGAGGAAATTCTTTGCTTAGATTAAAGACTGCTTCTGTTTAGCACACCGTGTCCTCTATTTAAAACACGTGAGAAGAAAATGATTTCTCATGTTAATGAAATCTGAGCTCAGGCTTCTTGATTAGGAAGAAAATTACTTCATTGAATTCAAACGATAGTCATGACTTTTTATGGACAAAATTGGAACAGTACACAGGAATGGAGTGTAGGGAGGAGGATAATAAGTAGCCCAGAGTGGAGCAGGGCAGGGGAACAGGGCTGGTGAGTGAGAGTGAGGTATAGCAGTGCTGAGCTGAAGGACAAGACAGTGTGCATGTGTGTGGTATGGAGACTGTGTGGTGTGTGCAGATGGAGGGGGAGAGATGGAGACTGTGCATGGGCACATACATGTGAGTGGTGTAGAGATTGTGTGTGGGGCCGGGGGGTAGAGAAAGGGGCCAGGGTTGGTGGGAGGCTCAAGTATGGCAGCAGTTCCACCTGGCTTCCCTGCCACCATGTGGCCAGCTCCCCATGCTTGCCCAGCAGCATGGAAGTGGCGATTGCCCGCCATGGGGTCATGCGGTGATCAGGACCCTGTTGCTCGTGTGGCTGCATCCTAAGCATCATTTGCTGATAAAATAGTTCCGCTTTGGTAATTTGCACTGGTTGGGAGCCATCTTCATTAAGTCAACCCTTTTGTTTTGTGTTACAGTGTTCTTTTCAGTTATTTGTCTTTTCCTATCCTTTCCCTGCTTCTTTATTTCCTTACTTTGCATGCCTTCATGTTGTCTTTCAGTACCACACTTTTTAACAGTAAGAAACTGCTGAAGTGATTTATTTCTGTTTCGACGTGGGTGGAGAACAAGTCATCAAGGGCTTCTTTCAAGCATACCAGCTCAAGTCTTGAAATGTCAAGCAAGCACTCATATCTGACGAAAACTGCATAAACAAAAAAAGCTGTTCTTTGAGAAAGTAATGGGCCCCAAGTTCCAAAGACCACTTTGCCTGCGACTAAAGCTTTCGCTGTCATGGACTATGAATTTGAGATGTTGCATTCAGATGCTCACATAAAAACCGTGAATGTGACAGGTTTTAAGGAATAACAAAGCTAACAGTGGAAGAGATACCTACCATTCATGGTTTTCCTGCATGTAATAAACTATTTCTGAACTGCCAGATAAGGTTAGCATAATAATATTTAGCCTTCCTATAATAATGTTTCTAGCATTGGATACAAAATTCTCAGACTTAAGATTTATTTATTCATTTGTATTTCTTAGCCGCCCCCTCATGCCCATGGCATCCCGGGGTGGCGTACAACATAAAAATACCAATAATTTAACACAAAATTTAAAGTTAAAATATCTAAAAATACGCTTTAAAACAACCCACCCACCCCCAACTTTTATCCCAACCCCCCTCCCCTCCCTTCCTCCGAAGACCTGGGAGAACAGCCAGGCTTTGCAGGCCCGGCAGAAGGCCAACAAACTCGGGGCCAGATGGGCTTTTTTTGGGAGGGAGTTCCATAATTGCGGCCCAGCCACCAAGAACACCCTTTCCATTGTGGCCCCCCCGCTTTACATGGGGGACCTCCAAGAAAGCGCCCCCAGCAGACCGATTACCCCTGCCAGCACCATCCCCAGTGTCTCCCTGGAGGCTTTCAGCAACCAGGATGGGCATGGATCTAGTTCACAACTGGTGGCCCTAACAGACCCCAGGACATCCACAGCATCAGATGGCGTCGTTTCCTGCAACTCATCCCAAGAAGATGGACCAGACGGGGCCTCCATCACCTCGTGCTCCCCTTCTACTGCCCCATATCCAGTGTTGAAGTTGCTCTGGATCTGAGCGATCTTGCCTGCAAAGTAGGTAGGAAACTCCTCACAGCGAGCCTGGAACAAGTCCCTGTCCAGGCGAGGGAGGCCGGACTGACCAGCCCCCGCGCTACCCGGAACAACTCCACTGGACGCAACTTTGCAGATGCTATGAGGGTGGAAAAGAACTCTTTCTTTGCCATCCTCACAGCCTCAACATAGGACCGCAAATAGGCCCTATGGAGAAGTCAGTTGGATTCCGCGCAAGTCTGATGCCAGCATCGCTCTAGTCGCCTACCTGCCTGCTTCATACACCGCAGCCCCTCAGTAAACCAAGGAGCCCTGCGGTGATGAGACAGAGGTAGGAGACGTCTCGGAGCCACCCTGTCAGTGGCCTCACCAAGCAAGATGCTCGGACGAGTTCATCAACAGAGTGGTCATCAGGGTCTACAGTTAAATCCCCCAGGGCCTCCTGGAACCACTGAGGTTCCATTAGCCTCCGGGGGCAGACCAACCTAACTGGTCCATTCTCCTTCTGGATGATGGTGATGATGATAAAAAAAGCAAAGTGAGAGATTGCTAATTTTGGTTTATAATGACAAAGCACTGAGATGCAGAAAACGACCTGTTTTACAAAATTACATTTTGAATAGAAAAAGTAAAAGTTTTTCCTTTTAATAATCAGCTTATGTTTTTAAAATCAACTCTTGAATACTTTATTCTTCAGAAAATACAGTAACATTTATTTGTGACTTCACTCCATTTCAAGTTAGAAATTTCCTAGCAGCTGTGAAAAGTTCAAACTCATGAAAACAATAGAAAAATCATTATGACTAATAAGCAATGACTAGAAATAATATTCAGATGACAACCAATATAGTTGCAGGCACTAAGCAATGCCAAATAAAGAAGCCATATTGGAAGACGTGCAGGAGAGGGGAAACTGTAGACCGGCCATACTTAATACAGGGTGACCATGCACCCTCCTCCTCTCTTCCCCCAAGGCTGATATGCCTGCCTGTGTTCTTGGAGGGTTATGGTCCTTCCATTCCTCATGCTGCATGATGGAAGTAGCAGGGCAGCCAGCATACCAGCCGAGAGTACCTTTGCTGTGTGGGACGCTCAACTACCTGGCTCACGGCCCAAATTCTTTCACCCTCTTTTCTCCTGCATGAGTTTGGAGGAGAGAGAGAAGGAACTTTGGTGTGTGGCAGCTGACATAGGGTTCTGTACAGCGTGAAGTCCTGAGCCATCCACCTGCTTGCCCAGCTCCTCTCCCTCTGCTTTGGATGGAACATGAGGGCAAAGTCGGAGAGGGGACAGAATGAGCATCTAGGTGAATGGCTTGGGGATCCATGATTTATGGGCAACCAGGTGTATGCCTTCTCAACAGGTGCTGTGATCATTTCATCTCCTCTGGTGCAGATGAAGTGTAAGGAACAGGTAGGAGGGTAGTCAGATGACTGAAGCTCTCATACAGCATGGGACTGCAGTAAGGCAAGCGAGATTTATTTTGTAAGCCTCCTTGAGCCATTTGGGAAGGGCAGGGTAGAAATAGAAATAGAGAAGATGGCTGGGAACCGTGACAAGTTCACATCCTAAATGGTCACCTTGCCTTCAAGCCAGTCTTGATTACAGCAGTAGTGACCATGATCGTTGGACATTTGAAGGACCAGCAAGAGAAACAGACTCTGTTGTCACGAAAAGCAACTTCGATAGTAGATTAAATGTTTGCCTCCTGTTTATGGAAAACTTTGTTTAGACTGTACAATCTCTTGTCCCTACAGCTAGAGGATCCTGCCATTAGGTGGCAAATGGCTCTTTATAAAGACTTACCAAACAGAACTGAAGATACTGCGGATCCAGAGAAGACAGTGGAACGGGTTCTGGATATAGCTAATGTCCTTTTTCATCTGGAACAGGTTAGTCTTTTAAAAAACCATTAATATTCTACTTTAAAATGCAGACAGTGAGTATTTGAATGTACCATACAATCATTTGAACAAATAGTCCACTACTGTCAGGGAGTCGGTTGGAATGGAAACTTGGGAATTAGTTTCCAAAATATTCCAGAAAATCCTTCCAAATTGCCTTAAACCTATCTAAAGAATCATGCCTGCAAAATAGTTTTTTTTTTCATTCATGCAAGGTATGCCAGATGATGATCATTGTACCAAAGTTCTATTTTTTTAGGGTTTTTTGTTTGTCCTGTTGACTAAAATTATCCTATGTGCCACTATAAGGATCTGTGTAAGAAAACAATTTTGAAAGAATTCAATTTAAGGTCTTTATGTACATGACCTAAAATGCACATATTAGTTGATGGTGTAATAACTGTATGATACGTTCACACTCACCCTTTCCTCTGTCTGTCTGTTAATATAGACAGAAGTGGATGTCTCCCTTCTGTTCATGACTGCATAATATCCTTGTTGCAACCCCCAAGAATTACTCATATAGAAAAGTAACAGAAGAAAAGTATTATGTATTCTAAACCTTTACTGCATTTAGTTGGCACCCAACATGCATGTACCACCAGTGAGTGCTGCATAGACTAAAAATGGCTCATAGACGCCACAATTTGTGAGTCATTGGATTAGACAACAAACATGCCATTTCTATTAATAGTGAACCCCTTTGTTTTGGAGTCTCGTTAATTATCTGGATTACAATATCCATAACAGGTTATAGAAACCGCTGAAACTCTCAGTGATGTGACACCAAACTGCACCCCATACATAAGCCTTGGAACTGTATTGCAGGCCTTATCTGATGTTTATGAGCCACAACACACACTTTCTGTCAGGAGCTCTGATTTTATTTTATTTATTTATTTATTTATTTATTTATTTAACATTCTTTTATTATAAAGTTCTACATTATACATGCAAATAAGATATATAAAACAGGTAAATAAAACAGTATAACCTGAAGTAATTTACATTCACATTTTACATATTATTCATGCTCTTGACTTTTAACTATGAAACAACATTAAATCTATAGGTAATTTCAGACATTACGCGCTCCCAGGTCACCACAGTGGATTCCCAACAGTGGCGAGCCGGTTAACCCCCTCCCGTGGTCCAGGAAAGCCCTGAACAGATGTGACGGGAGCGGGACCACGGCAAGGAAACGGCCAGCCGTACCACAACCCAGGGCAGCACAACAGACATTACACCGAATCCGGACCGTGTTTGGAACACCCAGAAGCCACCAGGGTGGGGCAGGACGCAGACATGGCTGACCGAGGGCAAACGAAGCCAAAAGTGCCAAATGACAGTGCCCACACAAGGGAAACGGGAAGGGAGGGGGAAGAGGGAGAAGAGCTGCAGAGCTGACACACGCAACGGGGACAGGGAAGCCATGGACACAGCAGAACACAAACCACACACAAACGCCCGGGCACAAACACACCCGAATAGGAAAGGAAGGAAGGGGGGAGCAAACAAAAATAACAGAACTGGGAACGGACAGGCACCCAAGAAGGCACATGCACACCGGGCGCCGCACACAGCCAGGAGTAGTGGCACCAAGAGGGGGGAAGGGGAACAGCCCCCCGGGAAGGCCAACACACACAGCACCACAGACACGGGGGAGCCCCGGGCAAGGGAAGTCTAGGGGAATGGGCCAGGAATAGGCCAGGACATGGTGAAAGGCACCCAGAACCCCACTGACAACACAGGCAGCACGGGACACCCAACAGCAACACAGGCAGCCCAAGTCACAGGTGTCCCCACGGGGACGGAGCAGGGTCACAGGGGGAGGGCAACCAAGCTGGGGAAGGCACCGGAGCGGTCCGAGGCAGGTCCATGCGGCAGGGATCCCCCCCACTGATACAAAGACATGGCCGGGGACGAATGAGAACTGGAACCAGCGTGCAGCACATGCAGCCCCCCCTCTCCCCAGAGGTAGCTGGGAGGTACGGTCCAGGCAGACCCGCAAAGTCATGGAGGCACCCGGGGAAGCAGGTCATGGACACAGGCGGATGGCTGACCGGCCAGGGGATGACAACACAACGAGGAGAGCCGGTAGTGGTGTCAGGCAGCAGGAACCAGCCACAGGGGGGAGCAGGCATGGAGGGGAGCACTACAGGCAGTGAAGGCCAGGGGGTGCCCGTGGAGGGGGCACAGCGACACAGGCGAGCGGCACAGAGGCAACCGACCCAGCCACAACAGCAGCTAGGCCAGAACGGCAAGGAGTGGGCAGCCAGTGCCCCGACCTGGCAGGGAGGTGCAGGGAGCACACAGTGGGGCTGTCAGCCATAGCACCGAAGACACGAGGCCTCACAGCCAGCTGCATGGGGTCACAAAGGGTCCCGGGATGGGTTGGCCCACCAGATGCACGCAGTGGGGCCACTGAAGCATGTCCCGGCGGTAGCCCTACCCCGCCATGTGGTGGGCAACAAGGTAGTAGTCCTCAAACGGATCCGGGCTGGTGAGCCTAACCTGAACATCAGCACGGGACCACACAGCAGCCAGCGCCGGTCCAGTGGGCTCTGACAGCGTGTAGTCAGCAACAGGGGGCCAAGGCAGGTGCCCTAGCTCCAACAGGTAGTAATACGCTGCCCCACGCAACCGCTGGTAGCCACGGGCCCTGTGGATGCAGCCGAAGAAGGAAACAGCCAGGGCAGGGTCCCCCTCCTCCAGACAGGTCATGAACCCAGCCAGGCTACACACCAAGATGGCCGACACGGTCTTCGCCATGAACCACGCCACATGCAAACACTTAATCTCCGGAACGCGCCCATCAGGAAAAGGACGGAGGCCCGGCGCCTCCGCATGGAGCCCGCACTCCTGAGCGCTGGCCTCATAGCCAAAGTAGCAAAGGATGGAACTCAGACCCACATAGGCACCAGAGAGGGTATTCGGGCAGCAAAGGAGTAGCTACACGGCCGGGGAATGCCACAGGTCAGCTAGAGCCATGGTCTCCCGGTAGGTCTAGCTGTTGGGGGGAGTCAGGCGGTCGAAGGTGCGGGAGCCCTGGGGCAGCACTGCCGGCCATGGCCCAGCATCCAGAAGGTCTGACCAGCAAGGGAAGAGGGGCTCCACGTTCCCATGGGGGCTGGGGAGGGAAGCAGGGGAGCTCCAAGGACACATGATAAGCCCGCAGGCTGCAACATGGGATGGCTAACGTGCGATGCGTGGGGAGCGGACCCAGCACAGCTGCAGGAACAGAGCGCAGAGACTGTCCAGCAAGCACTGATAGCAGGGAGATGATGACAACAGGCAACCAGCTGCAGACTGCGCATGCGGACCCGGGGCACGAGCCCCCATAACGGGAGCGTCGGTGCACCCGGGGGGCAGTAGTTACACACCAACAGGCAGGAGGAGGCCTGGGAAGGCCCCACCGGCACAGGTGAGTAGCCCCAGGCCAGCTGGCCTTGAGGTAGGCGGCCAAGGGCAGCCAATACAGATGCGCCGGGGCCTGCCCCACAGATGCACAAGCAGGGCACGGAGCAGGAGTGGGCCCGGGACACGGGCAGGAGAGCTGCGCGCCTGACCGCACCATGGGCACAAACCGCTATGGACGCGGCCCAGAGGGACGCAAGGCAGATGCTCCTGAGGCTATGTGCGGAGTGGTACTGGGAGCACTCCAACCTCCAGCGGCAATCCACGGACCTGCTCCACCTGACTGCACTCATCCAGGGGTGGCTAGCCAGGAGTGCTGTGGCCACCCGACGCGCCTGCCATGGGCGCCCGTGCTCCCAGTCCAGGCTCAGGGCCCTGCAGGCATCCGGGGTGCGCCTAGCCCAAGGGTGCATTGTTGCCCTTCGTGAGGCTGCTGGCCGACACAGCTGACACCAGGTGGCCATGCGAAGCGCTGTCATGCTCGCCATACCCACACAAAGGCGGCTGTGGGACATGGACCAGGCACAGGAATGGTGTGCCGGGGCCTTGGCATGGTGGGATGATGCAGCGTGGAGGGCACACTTCCGCATGGACAGGCGGTGCCTCCTGCACCTTGCTGAGCTGGTGGCGCCCTGGCTGGAGCGTCTGCACACCCCCATGTGCACCCCCATACCCGTGGTCCAGCGAGTAGCCATCTCGGTCTGGGCACTGGCAACATCCGATTCCTGCTGGTCCATGATGCAGCACTTCGATGTGGGAGCAAGCACTGTCACGGGCATCCTCCATGACTTCTGCGAGGTCATGCTCCTGGACTGCGCGATCCAGCTCATGGACCAGGAGGCCATGCTGACCGGCTTCAAGGCTGGTGGCTTCCCCAACTGTCTGGGTGCTAACTGTCTGGGTGCTGGGGATGGCACCCACATCAAGATCCTCCAGCTCCCCAACAGGGATGCTGCCAAATACATCAGTAGGCATGGGTACCATTCATTGCAGCTCCAGGCAGTTGTGGACCACCAAGGTTGCTTCACAGACACCTTCACAGGCCACTCCGGCCGCAGCCACGATGCCCGGATCCTCGCCATCTCACCCTTCTATGCACGGATGTACCGGGGGACTTTGCTGACATGAGGATGTCCAGGATAGAGGGAGTGTTGATGCCCCTTGCATCCCGGGGGACCTGGCCTATCCACTCCTCCGCTGGCTCATGAAGGCATACCAGGTCCCCAGGAACCCTGTGGACGCGCTGTTCAACTCGTGGCTATGCGCCTCGCGGACCATGGTCAAGAGGCACATAGCCTGGGAGGCGGATGCACGAGCCCGTAGTCCATGCCGGCAGCTGGGGCAGTGGTGGTAGCGGTGGGGGCACTTCAGGCGGCTGCTGAAGCACTGGAGCCGGTATGGTGCCAGGCGGAGCAGCTGCAAGGATGTATGCACTCATGGTCCCTGCATGCAGCAGCAGTGAGGTGCCAGTGTCCAGGAACCTGTCCATCTTCCTGGAGTGCTCTGCGCCCAGCTGCTCTATGGTTTGATTCAGCTGCTGCAACACCTCGATCTGCCTGGTGTGCTTCCGTCGCTCCCGTCTCCATTCCTGGCACATTTCCGCCACCAGATGCTGGTCCTTGGCCTCCGCATGCTGCAGGGCCCTCTCCGTGACTACCTCCATGCGGTCTATGGCAGCGATCATCCACTCTCCCTGCTCCATGCTGGTCTGAAAAATCTCCTCGGCCAGGTCCTCTGTCCGGCGCTGTACCCGTGCCCTGTGCCCCTGCATCCGCAGTGCTGGGAGCACGGGGTCGGCTTGTGGGGGCGCTGCTGGTTGCCCTGTTTAGGAGACATTTGGACACCGTGAGTCAGGCTCGCTCACCTGCCATCTGTCCTGGAGCTGTGTTGGGGGTGGTCGTATGGGCCCCTGGAACATGTTGGGCATGGTCCTCCCCCTTGGTGCCCCCTGTGCCTCACCCGCCCCCCTCCTACCCAGGGCCACTGGGTGCGTCATACTGGGGCGGGGGGCGTGCCTCACCCAGCCATCCATGCCCTCGCTGCACCCTGTTGTGCCCACCCCCTGCCATGGTACCTCACCCTGGTGCACCGGCTGCAGCTGTTCCCCGCTGTCCCCCTCGCCTGGCGGTCCTGTGTGCCAGGGCGTGTGTTCACCTGTTGGGGAATGAATGTGGGGGGTTGCATTACCCTTGCATGTGCCCAGTCCCCCTCCCATCATCTCCCCCACTCGCTGGCACCAGGGACCGGTGCTTCCTAGCCTGTCCCCCCTGTTCTATGCCCGGGCGGGCCTTCGTGCACCCCAACCCCCTTCCCGCGTTTCTGGTTTCTGGAGGATGCGAGGACAGACCCGTGCCCTGTGGGGGCCCCCCACCCCTGGGCGCACCCTCTATGGTCCATTTGCCATTCCAAGTGGTTGCCTACCATCTATGTCCATCTCAGAGCCCTCCGAGGCCGGCTCCTCCATGTGGCTGTGCTCCCACTGCATCCACTGGCTCAGGGTCACCAGTGTTTCGGCCTCTGATCTGCCCGAGTCGGAATGTGGGTGTGGGCTCCTGGTGCTGGTTCACGAGGGGAGCCTGCTGCTCCCCAAGGTCCCGGGGCGTTCCTCTAGGGGGGCTGGGTCCCCGGAGTCGGTGCTTATGGGCGGGGCTGCCAGGGGTGGGGGTACATCAGCCCATTCCCTGCCCTGGACCACGGCGCTCCCCACGAGCTGTGGGGCGACTATGGAGTCCTTCAGGTCCACAGCCTCGTAGTAGGAGGCGGTCCATGCTCCGTGTCCAGACCGCCGGTTATTGTCTTCGATGGCCTTGTACTCCCTCTTGAGCTCCTTGGCCTTGGAACGGCATTGGGCCACGGTCCTGTGGTGCCCCACCACCTCCATGCCCTGCACAATCTCTGTAAACATGTGCTCGTTCCTCTTGTTTACGGCTAGCTCCCGGGACCCCCAGAACCGGATGAAGTCCTGGGTCTCCTTGTGCCCTCATAGCCCCACACGCTGGTACCAGCATCTCCCGGGTGTGCCCTACTCCTGCGGTTCCTCCTCCGCTTCCCCTCCACCGGTCTCCTCCGGGGGCTCCAGCTCCCGGGCCCATTTCCGTGTCTGTGGGTGGTATATGGGGGGTTAGGTGCCTTGGTCCTTCTGACTCGTGGCCCGCCTCCCTGCCCCCCTCCTGCTGGGCAGCCCCCTTCATGCCCCTCTGCCGCTGTGCGGGCCCCCCCTCGCTCTCCTTACCCGTTTCCGGGGTGCCTCCATCCCCTGGCCAATTGTCCTCTGGGACGGCCTGCCCTGGCTGCTGCTGCTCCTCCTCCGCCACCTCCTCCTCCCTTCTTTGCTCGCCCTCTGCTCTCCTCGCCCTTCCGCCTTGCTCCATCCCACCACGTTCCCCTGCTGCTGTGTGCCCTTTAAATCGCCCTCCCCGGTCTGTGTGTTTCTCGTTGCTTGGCAGCGACGCTGCGTGCTTTCGCCATGGCTGGGTATCATTTTGTTTGATCCCGCCTGGTGGTTGGTGTTCAGTCGTTACGTTCGGCGGTTTCCCGGTGGAAATCTCTTTGACCATGATTCTGGGGATGGTCCTGTCCCGACCTCCAGAACCGTGGTTGGCTTTGGCCCCTATGGGTGATTGACTGTGGTGAACATCTGGATGCTGCTGATCAGACGTTCACGGCTCTTTGGCCCCACTGCAGGGTTGTCTGTGGTTCACTGTGGTGATCTCATAACGTCTGAAATTACCCTATGTTTTCTTACCAAGCACCTTTCAAGAAAATATATAGGTTACAAACTGAAACTAAACTCTTACAAATCAATATAATTCAGAAAGGGGGTTCAATTTTTCATGAATTTTTGTCTCTTAGTTTGAAAGGCATATGTTAATTTTTCCATCTCCACTACATGCTATATGTGCCTCAACCACTGCTCATAAGAGGGAGGTAGAGCCAGCTACCAAGCTCTTAGTATCACACATTTACCTACCAAAAACAACATTTTTGCCAACCTCTTCTTTTGCTCATCTTGGATATTTGGATTATCAGATCCAAGTATTATTTGTTCAACAGTAAACCCAAGTTTTCTTTTTCCTGTAATCTTTTCAGTAACTTCAGTTATTTTTGTCCAGAAGGATGTCTATTTAGGACAGAACCACAAGATATGTTCTAAGGTACCCTCATGCCCACATTCCCTCCAGCAATCTTTATTATTTGTCAGTTTCAGTTGGGGCTAGTCTCAAGCCTTGTGGATCCTGCGCACAGATGTATGTGTGCACACCCACATGGAAAATGCGTGCATTGCTGGCACATACTGCCGTGCAGAAATCGGGCACATGCACGCACTCAGGATCCACTGATTTAATATAGAAGCTAAGTTAGGTTAAGGGCCATTGAAGAACTTCTTGTATAACTAAATATGTCTGACCATCTTTCCATTCTAGCTTAACATTCGGAGCTTGATCCCATAGTGCAGTTACTTTTTCAATTTTAGCTTTGGTGAAAACAGACGTGACAGTATCCCGCCTTGGCCCAGGACCCACCTGCAGATGTGTTCTGCTATTGCCAGATGTTGGCCTGCATACACTTTGGGGCAGGTGGCCAGCCGCCATGGGATGCATCCACCAGAGAAGCTCGGAGATGCATCCCTACTCAGGCCAATGTGCCCCCCCCCCAGGCCAACATGTGATTGAAGGTGACTGAATAGCTGCTTGAAGGTGCCTGGAACTCCTTATCAGCAATTTGGCGGGGCTGGATGGGGGCAAGATCCTTGGCAACCAATCCCTGATGAAGAGCTAAACTCGAAACAGATTAGATTTTATCATTCTTTTTACATTGTATTATACATGGATATGCTGTTTACACTACAGTTGTTTGGATTTTTACTCATATGAAATCTTTTTTCTATATTATATTATATTAATTATATTATAATACAAAAAACCCTTTGGTTTAAAAACCTAGTTAAGGCAGCATTCTAATTCAGTCAAACACACACCTGCAAATTGTATGTTAAGGCAAATTAACTCTCCTAATCCATATCCTCCATATTAACACATACAACACCATCCAACAAACAAACTTTGTCATTTTAAAAATACACTTCCATTAATTATGTTCAGTCCATACCTACACTAACATATACAACAATCATACACTCACCTACTTAATCCATCAACACTACTTCAAAATAACACAATCTTACAATTCATGCCTTTACTGAAATTAAAATGTAACTGTGCCTTATTCTTTTTTTCTATAAAAATAGAATTTTTCAATAACATGTAGATTTTAATTTCAGCTAAACAGTGTAATTTTAGAAATATTTTTATTTACATAGAAATTCACTCATTTATCAATTGCTTTTTAATTTAAATTATAGGTCCACAGTTATGGCCCTATAGTTAAGGCAGTAGCAAACTCTCATTGAACAGCACCTATTGCATGTGTTCTGTAATTACAAACAATGAAGGGGAGTCCAGGGGCGGGGGGGGGG
>QEPC01010682.1:5100416-5112861 GCA_003113815.1 Sphenodon punctatus
TTTTTTAGCTTCCCCACCTATTTCTGGTTTTTATGATTGTATTTAGCCCTGTTTTAATATTTTATAATATTTATGGTGATTTTTAATTGATTTTACTGTTTTTATATGTATGGAAGCCGCCCCGAGCTGCATGGCAGGAGGGGCGGAGTAAAAATTTATAAAATAATAAAAATAATAAGAACTCCATCCCTGTGCTGCAGCCAGTGCCCCACCCCCTGCCATGATGGATAGCTGTCTGCCATGGCAACCCCCGGGGCCAGACCATGGGCCCAGTTCATTCCATGTCCACGTTTCTGGCCCAGCCGCCAACCTCATCAGGTTTTGAACCGGGCCCACATCTGGCCTGCCTGGAACAAATGTGTGAGGTTGGCGCTGGCCCATTCTGGCCAGAGTGGACCAAACCTGGCTACCGTTACATTTGTGAATACCCAATGTGGTATTATTCCATTTATAGAAATGCCATCTTCTACCTGAATAGGTGGGGAGGGGTGCTCCTTTCTCCTAATGGAGAACGCTCACAACCTATGGAAATGGTGTCTTCCCAGGATGATGTTCCCTGTGACTGCGCATGTGGCAGGGCAGGGCAGGGCAGGGCAGGGCAGGGCAACTCACAGGTAGATGGCCTCAGCAGGTCCCCAGAGCTGTCCCATGAGTGGATCCTGAAGCACTCAGTTTTTCAGACACTGGTGCACAAATGGGGCTTGCCAGTGTCAGATCTCTGTGCCTCAGAGCACAATGCAAAGGTGACGTGGTTCTTCTCCAGAGCCAGGGCAGACAAGAGCATGATCGAGTAGCTCCCTGGTCAGCAGGCTTCCTGTGTGCCTTCCCACCCATTCCTCTGATTCTCCAGATGCTCCAGAAATTACAGACTACAGTGGGAGACATGATACTAGTCATCTTGGGCTGACCACAGCAGTATTGGTACCTGGAACTCTGGGATCTCTCCTGGGAAACCGGGTGGCCTCTACTAAGGGACCTGGATCTGATAACCCAGCACAAGGGGTGTCTCTGGCACCTGAATTTAGCCTTCCTGCACCTGACAGCTTGGAGCTACACTGTTGACACAAGAGGAGCAGGGTTGCTCAATGCCTGTACAGAAAATCTTGCTAGCCAGCAGGCAGTCTGCACTAGGGATTGATACAATTGGAAATGATTTCAAGCCTGAGTAGAGGCTTTCGTTCCAGATATTTTGGACTATATGGTCTTATCTGCTGGATGGAGGGGCAGCGGTCTCCTCCAGCAAGTTGCACTTAGCAGCAGTTAATGCTTTCTGTGGCTCAACAAATCGTGGGTCCCTCTTTACTACGCTGATAGTTGCCTGTTTCCTGAAGGGGGCAGTCCGGGAGTTTCCTCCAGCTCGAGTGCGTTTCCCAGGTTGGGACCTTAACGTAGTTTTGCAGACTCAGATGCGGGGGGATCCCTTTGAACCCATGACCTCCTTATCATTGGACTTGCTCTCCTTTAAGATGATATACTTGGTGGCAATTATATCAGCCAGAACAGAGAGTGAGCTGCAGGCTTTGTCTTGCAGGCCCCCTTATGGAGTGTTTCATAAGAAATGGGTGGTCCTGAGGCTGCATCCGAACTTTCTCCTTAAGGTAATTTTGGAGTTTGACGTGGGGCCGGCAGTTTCCCTGCCTGCCTTTTTTTCCTCTACTACACACCTCAAGTGGAGATGAGATGCTCCACAAGTTGAATGTGAGGAGGTCTCTGTTCTATTTTGTGGATACAACAAAACAGTTCATGAAGACAAATGCCTTGTTCATCTCCTTTGGGCCAGGCCACAGGGGTGCCAAGGCATCCAAGCAATCCATCTCTAGGTGTATCCAGACATGTATCACAATGAGCTACAAGGTGGCTGGGCGTCCGGTACCCAAGGGGGTTAGGCCCAGTCCACTTGAACCATGGCCACATCAATTGCAGTCCTGGAGCGTGTCCCACTGGAGGACATTTGTAGTAGGGCAGCCACGTGAAGTTCTCCATCGACTTTTATAACATATTAAGCTGTTGATTTAACTGCTTAGAGTGAGGACAAGTTTGGCTGATCAGTATTTTTCCCTGTTTACCTAATAAATGGGCCTGTTTTGGTTATGAACTGCAATCTGCCTCCAGGGATTTGCTTTCTAGTCTACTTATAGTGGGACAGGGTGAGAGGAAATGAAGAAGAATGGTAAGTTTCTTACCTGTGATAAGTATTCTTTGATTTGTTTCCCCAAACCAAGTCCTCACTCCCTCCCTACTTGCAGTAGCTTTATTATAAACTGGAGGGGACAGCAGAGGCAGGACTATATATACAGCCAGGGGAGTGACGTCAGGGCATAAGAAAAATTAAAGAAAAAGTGCTTGCTATGGTCTGAATTGGGTACCAGCTGGCGCCAGATACCGATAGTGGGACTTGGTGTGAGGATACAACTCAAAGAAGACTCATTACAGGTAAGAAACTTTAATTTATATCTCAGCATATCCTGGAAGGTTCAGGGCAGCTCACAGTTAAATCAACAGAATAAAACAAAATACAAATAAATTGCCCATATAAAATATTAACCCCCAACCCTCCACCCACACCCCCGTCTCGTATCCCAAGAGCCCGTCCCGAGTCCAAACCCGTACTAAAGCTAATACCATTCCCTTTCACAGAGCAGTTGTGGTTGGCCCAGAATTCCTGTCCCTGTTCTGCCCCTATATTAAATTAAATAAACCCCAAATAAAAACATAATTTTATAAAATCTGAAATCATCATTTTCAACTAAACAACCCCCCCCCCAATACCTCCCCTCACACTTGGGTTTTGTGGCATCCCCCCATTACCTCATACTCATAACCTCCTTTCACTCATCTAGAGCCTAGAACATCCCCATCCACCCTTACTCCCTGACCATACCTCCTCTCTCTCCGGCGGCCCATGGCATTCCCACTCACCTCCCAACTCCATCTCCCATCATTTGTCCCTCCTCACATTTCCCCCACACACACGCACACACCATATGCCAATACAAATATTAAAATATAAGATTAACGCAGCCCAAAATCTAGCCCCTCCCAGACCTTAGCTAACGAACAGCCAGCAGCCTTCAGCAGCCAACAAAGCCTTAAGAAATACTTGCATATGTGTGATGACTTTCTGTAGTAGGGAGATTTTTCTCTCTTTACTTGCAAAAATAGAAATCCCAATTTTCACTTAAAAGTCAGCAGATTATTCTTTAGGGACAGCTTTGAAATACTTTCTGTTTACAGTTAATAGCCCTTGTATTTCCTATGTATTTTATGCCTTTTGTAGTGAAGTTTTTCTGAAGAAAGATATTATATTATATTATTAATTATTATTATTATTGGGTGATTTCAGAAGTTACGTTGTCTGAAATCACCTCAGTCAACCTCAATCAACCGCGGTGTGTGTGTGTGTGAACGGAGGTGAATGTCTGTTCGCACGCATCCAGATGTTCACCTCAGTCAACCACCCCGCGCAGTGAACCTAACTACACTTTGTTCTCCCGCACCACTGCGGCGAACGAAGCGTGGTTAGGGGGAATCCAGAACGCGGTGAAGGAAAAGTAACATCTGTTACCTTACCATCACCGCGTTCCGGAGTCCTGGCGGCGGGCGGTGGCAGCGGCCAGATAGGCCGCTGCGACTGCCTGTCTTGGGGAGGGAGGGCGGGCGGCCGGGGAGTGCAGGGGGCGGGGCTGGACTGCTGCACCGCTGCGTCGCACAGCCCCGCCCCCTCCGGGAGGGGGGTTGCCCGACAGACGTTACGACCGGCAGCATTGACCCTGGGCCGTGGTTCGGCAGTCCCCACGGCCGGGGGCAAACGTCTGTTGGCGCACCCCTTCACCCCCACTTGTGGTCTGAACCACCCCACAACCCGGGGTCAATGCTGCCGGCCGTAACATCTGAAATAGCCCATTATTATAAGCATTTATATATCACCAGCGATGTTCCTGGCACTTTACAAAGAATAAGATAGATATGGTCCCTGCTCGAGAGCTTACAATTTAAAGACAGGGGGAGAGGAGATGGAAGGGGGAACAGAGGGAGAGACCAGGGATGCAACAATCATGAGGATGCGAGAGCTCAGGTACATGTTCTTGGCTTGGTTACAGTAAATTGGGAGTTTGCAGATAACAGGGGGGGGATAATCCTGGGTGGGGGTGGTTAGCAAGAGTTAGGAAGGGCAGAGCGGAAGAGGTGGGTTTTGAGAGGGACTTGAAGGTGTGGAGGGTGGGGGCCAAGCGGATGAGGGCCGGGAGAAAGTGTTATGTGATCCAGAGAACAAACCTCAGAAACTTGTTCGATATCATAATAATGAGGAGCAACAGCAGGGAAATACAAAAATGTATATAATTGAAGGATACAGCTTTGGTGCAGTGTGTATTTATATGAGATTTTGTGTTCAGCTTTTTAAAAGAGGGGTTCCCAAGATGGGATAAGGGAAGGGTTTTGTGTCTTATCTCATTCTGTGCTGCATGCCTTGGAGCACATTGTGCCAAAAAGTGTTAATATACTAACAGGTGCAGGGGTATAGCTAGGTTGGAATAAGCCATAGTGATGAACATGGACTAGAGCCCCTTCCCAGTGAAAGGGGATGCAGCTGCACCAGAGAGCATGGGCCTTCCCAGGCTCATGGACCATGGTGTACCTGCACCACCTGTCCCTATTATAGTTGCACCCTTGAACAGGTGATTTGTATAAGCCACCACCACTCAAATGAAATGATGCTAACAGCGAAGTATGGGAATTCTCAAGACACATGAAAAGAGTACTGATTTTTTATGACAAAGGAAGACTCAGGCTGCACAAACTGTATGATCATATGCCTGCGGACCTTTATAGACTTTGGGCGTGATCCCAAACCCCAGCACATGTGGCTTACATGCATGCATGTGCGCAGATACGTGCACACCATAGTCCCCATAGCAGGTCTCTGTGAGTTGTACACATGCATTACACGTGCTGCGCGCACACTGCAGGGGGCTTGGAATCAACCTCTTTGTTCATAAAGAACTAGATGCTAAACTTATTTACATTTTGGGTATGTTCCAGGTTTTGCATTTGGGCGTGCAGGTTCTACATTTTTGATATGTTCCTACACAATACTACTACTAGTAGGATGTCTACTAGTAGTCTAGCAGAAGTTGTATATTCACCATGCATACATGCAGAAAATCCAATAAGATTGGTATTATGGTGTGCAACAGTCTTAACAGCATGAGATATATATATATATATTTATGTTGTGAAAATTGTTTTACCGTAGAAACCTGGAGAAGAGCCACCAGAGGAAGATGAAGGCATTAAAAGAGTTGATCCTTTGCATCAACTTATTCTACTATTCAGTCGAACGGCCCTAACGGAAAAATGGTAGGAGTGACTGGAGAGAATCCTTTTTTTTGTTTTTTGCATCTTTTTGAGCTGCTTCTCAAAGTTTGTCTCTTTTCCAAATTTCATTTGTCTGCTGTAGGAATGTAAGAGGGACTTAGCAAAACTGAGACTTGGTACCATGGCACTTAGGGTGTTAATAAATAAGATGATGATGATAACTGCCTGGAGTCCATGTTTGGTCTCTGCAGCACCCACTCACATGTTTAGCGTATAGAGCTAACCCCTCCCCTTTCTCAGTATCCCTCCCCCTATCATGATGCATAACTGCGATGAACCATGGGAAGAAGAAGCCTCACCAGATGTTGGGGTTTTTTCCTGGTTATTATGACTCCAAGAGATTATCCAACCCCTGCTATCCTCGGCCACCCATGGAGGTTCATGCCTGGGTTTATACCCGCTAACATGTGGCAACTCTAATTAACCAGTTGCTGTGCACACTGAGATTATTGAACATATCGCATACTTTATTGAGCATGTACAGTGAAAATTAAAAGCAATCAGTCTTAACATGTTGTCATCACCTGGTTTCTCACATCCATGACTCACAGCGATGTACGGGCAGATAGCAGCACACAGTTTTATTGGGATCTCACCTCCTATGGTGTTTAAAATCCCTCTCGGTTTGCATAAAAACCTCCAGTCAGATATCTGCCTCTTGTACCGCCTCTCCAGCATTTTCTGCATCATCATACGGTTGGGGCAAAAGACATCCCCACTCATAATGGAGCTCTGTATTTCTCTGCTTGTCCAAATCTTGTATAAGGCAAGACGTTCTTGTGGGCCTAGGTGATTGGGCATCTAAATGGCAGATGAAATTTAATGTGGACAAGTGCAAAGTGATGCACATAGGGAATAATAATTCAAACTATATGTACACAACACTGGGTTCTAAACCACTCAGGAAAAGGATCTTAGAGTCATCAGAATGTTAGACGTTATTTGGAAAGACATTGAGAACTGAATGTTTTCAGTTCATCCAGTTATGATGAACTGAAAACATAACAGCCCTATATAAATCGATGCTGTGATTGCACCTTGAGTACTATGTGCAGTTCTGATCACCCTATCTCAAAAAGATATAGTAGAACTTGAAAAGATGCAGAGTAGGGCAACAAAAATGATCAAGGGTTTGGAACAGCTTCTGTATGAAGAAAGGCTTGATAGGTTAGGGCTCTTCAGCGCGGAGAAGAGAAGACTGAGGGGATATGATAGAGGTTTATAAAATATTGTGTGAAGTGGAACAAGTAGATAGAGAACGTTTATTTACCCTTTCAAGTAGTATTAGAACTAAGGGACACTGATGAAACTAACTGATGGCAGATTTGAAACAAATAAAAGAAAGTATTTTTTCACTCAACGCACAGTTAAATTGTGGAATTTGTTGCCAGAGGAGGTTGTCAGAGTCAGTAGTATAGATGTGTTGAAAAAGAGACTGGATAAGTTTATTATTATTATTATTATTATTAACAAACGTTTATATAGCGCCAGTAGTGTACCTGGCACTTTACAAAGTAATAAAATAGACACGGTCCCTGCCCCTAGGGCTTACAATCTGAGAGACAGGAGCTGGGGGAGAGACTTAGGAAGGGGAACAGAGGGAGAGACAAGGGGTCTAACATTCATGAAGATGCGAGGTCTCAAGTGCACGTACTTGGCTTGGTTACGATGAGAATGACAGCAGGCAGGTCCATGTTGCAAGGATAAGGGTAAACCGATCGTAGGTATAGGAATAGTAGCTCAGCAGGATAAAGAGTCAGACAGAGCAGAGCGAAAGAGGTGAGTTTTAAGGAGAGATTTGAAGGTATGAAGGGAGGGGGCAAGGCGGATGTGGACAGGGAGGGAGTTCCAGGCATGAGGGGAAGCAAGTGAGAGGGGACGAAGGCGCTTAGGGGAGCAGGGAAGGCGTGGAAGGGCGAGAGAGGGGACAGAGGAGGAGCGAAGTGCACGGGCTGGAGTATGGAGGGCGATAAGTGCAGAGAGGTAGGGGGGAGCAAGGTTGTGAAGAGCTTTATAGGTGAAGACTAGGAGCTTGTGCAGGATTCGTTCAGGAAGGGGAAGCCAGTGAAGCGAAGAGAGGAGGGGCTGCACATGGTCGAAGCGACAGGCGAGGCGATGACCCTGGCAGCAGAGTTTTGGACAGAGATGAGGGGAGAAAGGTGAGACCGGGGAAGGCCAGTGAGAAGGAGGTTACAGTAATCGAGGCGAGAGATGACCAGAGCATGAACAAGAGTTTTGGCAGACGAGACAGAGAGAAAAGGGCGAATCTTAGCAATGTTATGGAGGGAGAAGCGACAGGATTTAGCAACAGAGTCAATGTAGGGTTTAAAAGAAAGGGCTGAGTCAAAGATGAAGCCTAGGCTACGGGCTTGGGGGACAGGCAGGATGGTGACTCCATCAATAGTTATTGACAGTGAGGAAGGAGAGGAAGGATGAGGGGGGAAGATAAGGAGTTCAGTTTTAGCCATGTTGAGTTTGAGTTGAAGTTGAGACATCCAGGTAGAGATGTCAGAGAGACAGTTGATGAGACGAGCTTGAACAGAGGGAGAGAGAGAAGGAGTAGAGAGATAGAGTTGAGTGTCATCAGCATAGAGGTGGTATTGGAAGCCATGGGAGGCAATGAGTTTGCCTAAGGATGAGGTATAGATCGAGAAGAGGAGAGGGCCAAGAACAGAGCCTTGAGGAACACCAACTGAGAGGGGGAAGGAGGAGGAGGCGGAGTTGGAGAGAGACACATTAAAGGAGCGGTCAGAGAGGTAGGAGGAGAACCAGTTATGGACAGAGCCACAAAAGCCAAGGGAGTGAAGGGAATCCAGCAAGAGTGAGTGGTCAACAGTATCGAAGGCAGCAGAGAGATCAAGGAGGACAAGAATGGAATAGAGACGTTTAGATTTAGCCACCAGAAGATCATTGGTGATCTTAGCGAGAGCAGTTTCAGTAGAATGAAGGGGGCGGAAGCCAGATTGGAGGGGGTCAAGGGAGGAGTTGGAGGATAGGAAGTCAAGGCAGCGGGAGTAGACAACACGTTCAAGCAGCTTGGAAGCAAAAGGAAGGAGTGAGACAGGACGATAGCTAGAAGGGTCAGAGGGGTCAAGAGTGGACTTTTTGAGAATAGGAGAGACTGTGGCATGTTTGAAGGCAGAAGGGAGAAGTTCTTGGAGAATAGGTATTAGCCAAGTAGATTATGAGATGGGAACTTCTTTCTATTTGGAGTGATCAGCAGGGAATGGATTGCCCATTGTGACTGCTGATACTCCTCCTATGTGACCGGGATTGGCCTCTGTCAGAGACAGGATGCTTAGCTTGATGGACCATTGGTCTGACTCAGTCTGGGACTTCTTAAGTTCTTATATAAGTTCTCCATCAGTTGGTTCACATTCCCTGTTCCGAGAGTCATTTGTTTTTCTGAAGAGATTCGGCTCCACCATCCAATCGAGACACTCCTTGTAGCCCCATGGGTGTCCTCTTGTTATCATCAGGGCAGTAATGAGAAGAGAAAGCAAGGAAAAATCTAGCCTCCATTAGTGACTTCCTTGCTTCTGGCAGTGCACAAACTTCCAGAAAATTCACGGTCTCGATCACATCCCACTTTCTCATCTCATCCAGGGCGCCCACTATTGCATTCTGCTGAACTTTGAACTGCAGTTGGGTTGCGGAGTATATGCGCTCCATCATGTCTACATGAAACCCTATTGTGTGCATGTGCCACCCTATGAGCACATAGGCTGCCTTGGAGTATGGGCTTGACAGTTTTCTCTGTACATCGACACCCAAAATGTCAGCAACGGCCAAGGTATCCATCACCGCCCAACTTCTCTGGGTTCTGTATCCGAGGCAGCCATAGCATCCAACCGACAAAAGTAAAAGTTAGGCTTTCCCTGCAAAACAACCTGCAACAATAGTTTTCTATGGCACTATGACCCCTCCTTTCACTCACCTAGAGCCTATAACATTCCCATCCACCCTTACTTCATGCCCATATCTCCTCTCTCCCTATGGCATTTCCGCTCTCCTCATATGGCACTATGCTCATTGCAAGCAAAAATGGTTACTTTCAAAATATAAGAAAATATAAGTTCCTTGCACATACATTCCTTGCACAGTGACCTTCACTGCCCTGTACATCCCCTCACCTACCCATTTCTTAATATTTAGTGGTCCTCCCCTGCCCTGTCCCAGTTAAAAAAGTCCATGTTTCCATGTGGTAACAGCTGTAACATTTTTGCATGGCTTGGTGTGTGCACTGATGTGCTTATTACATGTATTAGCAGTGCTGGTGCAGCAACACACCCAGCATCAACTTTGCAAAAAACATTTCAGCCAGTAGTGGCCAGTAGTTGCTCATGTGCAGCCAATCCTAGCTAGGCAGGCACCCAGCTCTTTAAACTGTTCAAAACATTTGGTGTGTGGTCTGCAGAGTTCACAGATTCCGGTACTGCAGCCATGGAGATGCAGGCAGAGAACTTCATAGTGATTGTTATCATGCTCCAGGCCTTCATTACTGCTGCTGAGCAGAATCTACGAGCAATCCAGCAGAAGCATGCCTCACTATCCATTGAATCTGTACTTCCATTGTTGTCAAGATCTGTGCATGTGATTGCCCACCATTTTTTGGTATTTTTACAGTAATTTTCAGTATTTTGGGTCATTTTCAGTATTTTTTGCCATTTAATTTCTGGCATTTTCATCAGTTTCCAGCATTTTACAACAGTTTCGGCATCAGAATACAGAAAACAAGGGCTAGCCTTATTTATCTTGAAATAAACCAATCAAAACACTGTGTACAAGGAGCCAAACCAAGGACCAATAAGGGAAATGATGAGACTTACATAGTGAACTTGCAATCATACACAAGGAAACGTAAGTAGAATCTAAGGAAAGTTGTGTGGTGTGTGACAGCTCCTGCTTAGGAAGAATTACTAGAAAGAACCAAACAATGGTAATTACCAAATGGGAACTAGCAAAGATAGTGAAAAAGCCAATAAGTTCCTCATCACATAAACACAGGTGAATGGTCTGTTTCCAACAGAAACAGCTTTCACTGTGATTGCTCAATTCAGCACTAGTCGTGACTACAGAAACAGAACACAGCCATCACCATTTGGAAGCTCATCACTCCAGTCTCCTGCTGCTTTGTCAACCAGCAATTACTTGTTGAGGTTTGAAATGCAAGTGTGGAAGTGCTGCGCGACCAGGTGGTGCAGTTGACTGACCCCACGGAGGTGATGGAGGACTTCCTGAACTGTATAGTGCAATTGATGGGAGCCATATCACCATCATCTACCCACCCCCATAGTAAGGATGACTACTTGAACCACAGGGGGGAGGGTTTCTTCTCTGTGGTTCTCCAGGCTGCGGTGGACCACCATGTCCGATGTGCTGGCTGGGTGGTCCAGGAAGAACCACGACGGCCACATCTTTCATCAGTCCCCCTTTTTTAGCTGCATGCACACTGGAGACTTTGAACCCTTCACTGAAACATGCATTGAGGGGATGCTCATGATGCCTGTTGTTCTCGGGGACCCTGCCTACCCACTGAAACCATGGTTCATGAAGTCCTACAGCATTGTCTGCACCCTGGAGCAATGTTACTTTAACTGGAAGCTCAGCACCACCCACTCTGTTGTGGAGAGGGCTTTGGGGCCTTTAAAGCAACGCTGGAGCTCAATTGATGCAAGGATTGATTTCCAGCTGGAAACTGCTCCCCTGCATACAACTGCTGCCTGTGTTCTCCACAACATCTGCAAGACCAGCGGGGCCACGTTCAATACCCCCACCACCACCAGTTAGCTCCAGCGAACCAGTGCCCCTGCTCCAGGACCAGCTGAAGAGATATGGAATGCCTTGTGCTGGCACATCAACTGCAATGTTAGCTCCAACACCCACCATCAATGACAGTTTAATTACTTTAATGACAGTTATTTTTGTGTTATCAATGAAGCCTTTAAAAATGTTT
Organism: Sphenodon punctatus; assembly: GCA_003113815.1. Classification (NCBI taxonomy): domain Eukaryota; kingdom Metazoa; phylum Chordata; class Lepidosauria; order Sphenodontia; family Sphenodontidae; genus Sphenodon; species Sphenodon punctatus. The sequence goes on from QEPC01010682.1 coordinate 5,111,749, forward strand.
CCAATGTGCCACTGTTTTCCTCTAGTTCATCCAGCCCCAGCACCAGGACAGCATACTTTCCGTCTTTGGGCCCCCACCTTGCCTCTCGTGTTATTTACCACTTTTTCAAATTTGCAAACAACACAAAGTTAAAAGACAAGCAGACTGTGAAGAATTGCAGGAAGATCTTGCAAGACTGGGTGACTGGACATCTAAATGGCAGATGAAATTTAATGTGGACAAGTGCAAAGTGATGCACGTAGGGAAAAACAATCCAAACTTTATGTACACAATGCTGGGTTCTAAATTAGGAGTTATCACTCAGGAAAAGGATCTTGGAGTCATATTGGACAATACATTGAACTTCTTAACTCAGTATGCGGCAGCTGTCAAAAAAGCAAGTTATTTGTAAGGGGATAGAGAATATAACTGAAAATATCATGAGGTCACTATATAAATTTGTGGTGCAACCGCTCCTTGAATATTGTGTGCTGTTGTGGTCACCCCATCTCAAATAGGATATAGTAGAAATAGAAAAGGTACAGAGAAGGGCAACAAAAATAAGGGGCATGGAACAACTCCCCAATGAAGAGAGACTGGATAGGTTGGGGCTCTTCAGCTTGGAGAAGAGATGACTGAGAAGGGATGTGATCAGGAAAGAAGTTTATAAAATCATGAGTGGTATGAAATGAGTTAATAGGAAACGGTTATTTACCCTCCCAAAATAATACTAGAACTAGGGAACACTCCATAGAACTAACAGGTAGCTGATTTAAAACAAAATAAAGTATTTTTTTACTCAACAGACAATTATATTTATTTATTTATTTTATTTATTTTTCAGATTTATACCCCGCCCCTCCTGCAACGCAGCTCGGGGCGGCTTCCAACAATAAAAACAGTAAAATTCATTTTAAAACAATCAAATATAAAATATAACATCTAAAATATACAATATAAAATATAAGACAGGGCTAGGCAAATAAATAAATAAATAAATGGGTGGGGGACTAAAATCCTCCCTCCCCACCCTCCCTCCCAAAGGCCTGGGCAAACAGCCAGGTCTTACAGTTCCGCCGAAATGTTAAAAGGCTTGGGGCCAGGTGAGCTTCCTCCGGAAGGGAGTTCCACAGC
>QEPC01010682.1:5114231-5140174 GCA_003113815.1 Sphenodon punctatus
GGCACGGATCCAGTTGACAACACGTGGCCCTCACAGACCCCAGGACATCCACCACATCGGCCGGCGTCACTTCCCGAAACTCTCCCCACAAAGATGGACCAGACGGGCCCTCCGCCCCCCCGCGCTCTTCCCCTACTGCCATCAACCCAGCGTCAAAGTCGGTCTGAATCCGAGCAATCTTGTCTGCGAAGGTTTGGAATTTGTTGCCAGAAGATGGTTTGGAATTTGTTGCCAGAAGATGTGGTCGAGGCCAGTAGTATAGCTGGGTTTAAGAAAGTATTGGATAAGTTTTTAGATGATAGTTCCATTAGAAGCTACTGGCCAGGTAGGTTTGGGGAACGTAACCACTTACTGTAGAGAGCTGGGAGTGAACAACAGAATGGATTGCCCATTGTGACCTGTTGGGTACCTCTTCCAAGCAACTGAGATTGGCCACTGTCAGAGACAGGTGCTGGGTTCAATGGACCATTGGTCTGACAGAGTATGACATGTCTTATGTTCTTTCCTTACCCTGTGCATTCCCTATTAGCATTCACTGGCTAGCCAACTGCAGACCTGAACCTCTCCAGTTTTTTATTGGAATTCTCAGGCTAGCTGGGTCTAGAAAAGGCAATAGGAAGCTCAGAGGCACAGGCATACTTGTGGCTAGTATGGCCCTCTTCCTGCCCTCAAGTGCAAGTGCTTCCAGCTCCAAGCCCCGAAAGTGGCTGATGGCTATGCCATACCGTCATTCTCCCTGGGCTCCCCATGTGTCCTGCTGCCTTAAGTGCAAGTGTTTCCAATCCTCAACCTTCAAAGTGGCTTATGGCTATGCTATACCACCATTCATCCTGGTTCCCCCTCCCGACCTTCACATGCAAGTGCATGGTTGGAGGATTCACCACCCCCTTGTTTACAGGGCACCAGGCAACCCCTTCCCTTCCAAGCCCCCAACTTCAAAGCAGCTTATGGCTATGCCATACCACCATTCTCTATGGTTCCCCATATGCTTCTCACCCTCACGTGCAAGTGCATGGAAGGAGGATTCCCAGCCCCTCCTTTACAGGGCACCTGCCACCCCCCTTCCCTTCCAAGCCCCCAGCTTCAAAGCAGATTATCGCTATGTCATACCACCATTTTCTAAGCTTCCCTCATTTCCCAGAAGAAGCACAGCAACCACTGATTATGAAAAATGAAAGATATTTATTTAACATTAAATAACTTAAACTATTATATTTTAACTATTTAAATTTTTTACCTTAAGTACATTCATTCATTCCTCTGCCAGCCCCTTTTGGAGGCAGCCGGGTGCGCTGATTTGGGTGGCAGGATAGGTCGTCGGACATTTTCCAAATTTTCCTCCTCCTGCAGAATTGTCTGTGTAAGAATGTTTGCAGGAGGTGTGCTGGAATGACTGGTGGTGGTGGGAGGCATAATTGGCCCATGAACTGTTGACAGGCATGGGCAGGTGTAGAGGAATCAGATGTTTTCCCTGGGGGAGGTAGATTTTTGGGGAAACCAGGGCGAATGAGCGGGATCCAGATGCAGGAGCATGAACTATCGATGGGGGTTGGCAAAGGGTGCATACCCCTGAGCAGCAGTGCTCGCAGTCGCAGAAACAACATGCTCAAGTAGGCAGGTCTAGAGATGGATAGATTGGGACAGACTTTTTTGAGCCTGTGCCCACATCTCAGCCATCTCCTTGCTCTCATTCTCAAGCACACTGTTAGACCTCTCAACCCACTGCTAGAGGTGAGCCCAGTGCCTTTCTTTCCACTTCCAGGCAGGCCTCTGCAGCAAAGCCCTTACATTCTGTGGCATTCGGCCGGGAGCTGCCTGTGCTTCCAGGCCATGCCATTAATGACATCCCAGTTCTCATGATGCATGGTCTTCTGAAGCAGCTCCCTTACCAAATCCTCCCTCTGCCACCAGTTGCAGGACTGCGGGTCCTGGTTCCGCTGGCCTCTTTTTGTCCAGGAAAATGACAAAAAATTCATGAAAAGTGACAAAAATCACAAAAAAGTCCCAGAAAGTGACAAATAGTCCTGGAAAGTGACAAAACTGAGGGAAAAAAATGGCGAAAGTGCAGAATCACCAGAAACTGTCCAACTACCAATGGATACTCGCAAACACTTCCAAAAGGTTGGTATTTCCCTTTGGAACGGAAACACTTGTTCTCATCTCAGCCCTAAAGAACATACAGAAGTCAAGCACTGCCAGTTGTGCTATTTCTCACCCTCGCCCACCTTTTTGGCTTCCTCTCCGCAGTCAGCTCGCTGTCCCACCATGGTGCCTCCCCACCATCCCACATGCCTGCCATGGTGTCTTCCCACCCGCTCCCCATGCCTACCATTCCCATTTGGTGATACTGTGTCATGGGCATTGTCCAGCTGCTCCCCTGTGCTCTCCTAGCCATGTGTCAACACAGTAGAGAAAAAACTTACGTTATTAGATAGTACTAAATGGTAGCCTTTACTATCCAGCTGTGTAAACACAAAGACTCCACCCCACCCCCTGGTGCATTAACTTACCATTCTCCTCTGCCTTCTCAATAAAGGTGGTATCTAGGTCCTCCATACCTTCAACTAGCACCTCCAGTGGCTTCTCAAACAAGGTCTGACTCTCCTGCTCGAGGGGGGTACACCATGAGAGTCACAGTGTTGGTGTTGGCCCATGTTTGCTCTGTGATGGGGAACAGCACAGAGGGCTCTCTGTTGACAGTCGCCGGTTCCATGGGCGGAGCAGGAGTGGTTGGAGCGGGAGCAGTTGCAGTAGAAGAAAGCAGTGGGGAAGCCCTACCTACCCACTTCTGGATCCTGGCAAAGGTGCAGCCATGCAGGCAGGATGCCACAATGACTCCATTAATGCAGAAGAACTGATCCAGGATCACGTAGTAGGGAGATATTTGCCTCTCACAGCTGGACATGAAGTTGATGTCTTGGGGTAATTTCAGATGTGACGGGCCTTTCGGCCTGCCACGCTGAACCCTAGACTGGAATCTGTCTTGGATACCAGTCCGTGATCAGAATGGCCATCCTTTAGACGTGCCAGCCTGATTGCAGAGGGGAATCAGGGAGGGGGCAGGGCTGCGTGGCGCAACCTGCGGCTGCTCAGTCTCGCCCCCCATGCTCCACCGGCCGCCCTCCCTCGGGGAGACGGGCAGGCACAGCGGCCAATCAGGCTGCACCCGATCCCATACCGCGGTCTGGACCACAGTCAGGAATGGGGCGAGGTAACAAATGTTACTTTCGCCCCATTCCTGATCGTGGTTTAGCTAACCACAATTCTGGAGGTGAGGCCAGCCTCACCTCCAGAATTGTGGTTAGCTTTGAACCCCAAACAATATCAACAAATAGACTAAAGGTTACAAAAAAGCACAAACTCTACAAGAAATGTAACCAAATATGAGGCAGGACCAGCAATTTATTACAGCAAAATTGCAGGAAAAATATGCTCTAAAATTCACAAGAGGTCAAAGCCACAGCAAATTCCTTATACAAATGAAGCAAATGCCTGGAATACAGAAGGTAATGTTCACAACAAAGGACAGCATTACAAAGACCTGCAAATGAAGCAATTGCATAGAAAACAACAGGTGAAGAACATAGCAATGGGCAAAAGAACTAACTGGACATGTTCCTTTTCATCTGGTGGACTGTGATATCGGCGAAGTAGCTGTACATTTTTCCTCTCCAACATTTCGCGTATAGCTTCCTCAGGAAGTGGAGGAAAAATGAAAGAAATGCACAAGAAATAACTCCTGGACTAATGTTTCTAGCTACTAGGGCTGATGCGGCAGCAGCTGTTACCGCGCCGCGATTCCGTTCCTCCATTTTGGAATTGCCCATGCCACACCGCGACTTTTCTGCGGACATTCCGCTAATTCCGCCGGAATTCTGCAAATCGTGAAATTGCGGAAATTGTGGAAAACTGCTATTCCGCTATTTTTTGGCACTGGCGGAATTGCGGAAGTAGCGAAAATGTCATGTTTCCACGATTCCACTAAGTAGCGGAAATAAATAAGCGGAACCGCGGAACCACGGAATGAAAGTAGCGGAATGAAAGCCTCTGCCATGCCGTTCCACTAATTGCGGAAACACTGTTTCCGCCGGAAATAGCTACCGCTGCGATATTCTGCTACAGCCCTAGTGGCTATATATAGAGAAAAAGTTTTTATAGGTACAATTCTTAAACAGTCAACAATGATTTTGCACAAAATATTTTCCCAGGGTAATTATACAGTTTATGATGGTCATACATTTCAGATATATGTACATTCAAACATAAACCCAACAACTACTAACTATGTAAGAATCTAGCAGCTTTAGTAGCTTGCAACTGTAAGTTTTGCTTTTTTAAACTATGGCAAATTGGCAATCTAAACAGCTTTCCTTTTTAACTGTCTCAAACTGCCTAACCAAAATCAAATTTTCAAGATAACTCCAAGGCTTCACATAGCTAACAAATAATGTATCTTACCCAATAGCTGTTGGAGAATGTGTTTCCTTAGTCCATCCCCAGCCTTCTTTTCATATACTAATTACCTAAACCAAATAAAATTTTCACTTCTTCATTGTGAGAATAATAAACTTGACTGATTCTAGTTGTCATCTATAATGTAATTATAGACTGTACCTTATTACCTCTATTGTGGTCCCCTTGCTTCTATAGCCTGATAAGAGCAACTAGCTTCACAATTTCTAGGCAGACCCTCAGGGTTCCTCTCAACAAACAAAATGGAATACCCTTCTCTTCAAATGTTACAATATATACTCTCTCCTAATGTTCCTAGCTGTGGGGCTAAACTATAACACCTGTAGAAGGAGAAAAAAACCCTTACTGGTAAGTGGGAGGGGAAAAAAGAAAAGAAAAGAAAAAGAAAAAAGCCATACTAAAAGTCCAACCCAGGCTATTGCAGAGTGACTAGGTGATCCTCTTCCTATCCCTTATTATCTCTGATCCCATATTTTAAGGAGCTGAAAATACCCCCTTATTCTCAATGACAGTTAGGTCATTTAAACCCCTTGGTTGAATTGTGTCTAGCATTGTGATCCAAAAACTTTCTCTCCTAGCTAGCAACTTAGGGTCTTATGAGGCAGCAATCCTTTCTATTCCCCAAAAGGAGAAAGATATAATAGAATTATGGTGTTGGCAAAAATGTTCCACTAATGGAGCGTTTGGTGGGGGTTTTTCTGTATCATATTGCTGGTCCTGCCTCATATTTGGTTACATTTCTTGTGGAGTTTGAGCTTTGAACCCCACCAGGAATTCACCGTGGTGAACATCTGGCGGGGCTCAAACAGACGTTCATGCAATCACAGGCCACCACCCTGAATCCACTGTGGTTCAGGGTGGCTGACTGTGATCCCGTAACGTCTGAAATTATCCTTGGATGTCCTTGTAGCCTCTTTTCATGTCCCTGGTGTATCCCTGCTGCACGATCTGGAGATCTCATGGAACACTACCTCATTCCAGTCACTTCACAAGTTGGTATTGTACCTTCTGCTCCCACCATAGGGCAATGAAGGCTTTGGTCTCTTCTTCACTCCAGGGAATGCAAATTTGGCAGGCAGATCAGTAGGCAGAGAGTGCCTGAGATGGAACACTGGAAATTGCGGTGCTGGTAGTTGCCTGGCTGTCATGCTCAGAGCCATGGCCACTGTGATGAAAAGGCTGTAGAAGTCCCTCCGGAGAAGGCAACAGCATTAAAAGAGAAATTGTTGGGCACGTGCTGCAAACCAGGATGAGCTGGGACTGGGCATATTTGAATTTAGTGCACATTGGGCTTTTAAGGCAGATGCTTCACTGAGAGTGAGAGTGGAGAGAGGGGCAGGAAAAGTTTGTTCCTCTGAATGCTCCAGGCTCTGCTCCAGACTCTTCACCAATGACTCTATGGTGCTGGAAGATATGTACATGCGTGATGCTGCATGCAAAGTAATTGACGGGATGCGGACACATAGGCAAACGTTAGCTGGCATTCGCCTACAGAGCAGGCTCTACATGCTCTGGGACCCTACAGTGAAAGGGGGCTGTATGTCTGGTGGGTGGTGGCCACATGGTTGGTGGNAAATTGCGGAAATTGTGGAAAACTGCTATTCCGCTATTTTTTGGCACTGGCGGAATTGCGGAAGTAGCGAAAATGTCATGTTTCCACGATTCCACTAAGTAGCGGAAATAAATAAGCGGAACCGCGGAACCACGGAATGAAAGTAGCGGAATGAAAGCCTCTGCCATGCCGTTCCACTAATTGCGGAAACACTGTTTCCGCCGGAAATAGCTACCGCTGCGATATTCTGCTACAGCCCTAGTGGCTATATATAGAGAAAAAGTTTTTATAGGTACAATTCTTAAACAGTCAACAATGATTTTGCACAAAATATTTTCCCAGGGTAATTATACAGTTTATGATGGTCATACATTTCAGATATATGTACATTCAAACATAAACCCAACAACTACTAACTATGTAAGAATCTAGCAGCTTTAGTAGCTTGCAACTGTAAGTTTTGCTTTTTTAAACTATGGCAAATTGGCAATCTAAACAGCTTTCCTTTTTAACTGTCTCAAACTGCCTAACCAAAATCAAATTTTCAAGATAACTCCAAGGCTTCACATAGCTAACAAATAATGTATCTTACCCAATAGCTGTTGGAGAATGTGTTTCCTTAGTCCATCCCCAGCCTTCTTTTCATATACTAATTACCTAAACCAAATAAAATTTTCACTTCTTCATTGTGAGAATAATAAACTTGACTGATTCTAGTTGTCATCTATAATGTAATTATAGACTGTACCTTATTACCTCTATTGTGGTCCCCTTGCTTCTATAGCCTGATAAGAGCAACTAGCTTCACAATTTCTAGGCAGACCCTCAGGGCTCCTCTCAACAAACAAAATGGAATACCCTTCTCTTCAAATGTTACAATATATACTCTCTCCTAATGTTCCTAGCTGTGGGGCTAAACTATAACACCTGTAGAAGGAGAAAAAAACCCTTACTGGTAAGAGGGAGGGGAAAAAAGAAAAGAAAAGAAAAAGAAAAAAGCCATACTAAAAGTCCAACCCAGGCTATTGCAGAGTGACTAGGTGATCCTCTTCCTATCCCTTATTATCTCTGATCCCATATTTTAAGGAGCTGAAAATACCCCCTTATTCTCAATGACAGTTAGGTCATTTAAACCCCTTGGTTGAATTGTGTCTAGCATTGTGATCCAAAAACTTTCTCTCCTAGCTAGCAACTTAGGGTCTTATGAGGCAGCAATCCTTTCTATTCCCCAAAAGGAGAAAGATATAATAGAATTATGGTGTTGGCAAAAATGTTCCACTAATGGAGCGTTTTGTGGGGTTTTTTCTGTATCAAATTGCTGGTCCTGCCTCATATTTGGTTACATTTCTTGTGGAGTTTGAGCTTTGAACCCCACCAGGAATTCACCGTGGTGAACATCTGGCGGGGCTCAAACAGACGTTCATGCAATCACAGGCCACCACCCTGAATCCACTGTGGTTCAGGGTGGCTGACTGTGATCCCGTAACGTCTGAAATTATCCTTGGATGTCCTTGTAGCCTCTTTTCATGTCCCTGGTGTATCCCTGCTGCACGATCTGGAGATCTCATGGAACACTACCTCATTCCAGTCACTTCACAAGTTGGTATTGTACCTTCTGCTCCCACCATAGGGCAATGAAGGCTTTGGTCTCTTCCTCACTCCAGGGAATGCAAATTTGGCAGGCAGATCAGTAGGCAGAGAGTGCCTGAGATGGAACACTGGAAATTGTGGTGCTGGTAGTTGCCTGGCTGTCATGCTCAGAGCCATGGCCACTGTGATGAAAAGGCTGTAGAAGTCCCTCCGGAGTAGGCAACAGCATTAAAAGAGAAATTGTTGGGCACGTGCTGCAAACCAGGATGAGCTGGGACTGGGCATATTTGAATTTAGTGCACATTGGGCTTTTAAGGCAGATGCTTCACTGAGAGTGAGAGTGGAGAGAGGGGCAGGAAAAGTTTGTTCCTCTGAATGCTCCAGGCTCTGCTCCAGACTCTTCACCAATGACTCTATGGTGCTGGAAGATATGTACATGCGTGATGCTGCATGCAAAGTAATTGACGGGATGCGGACACATAGGCAAACGTTAGCTGGCATTCGCCTACAGAGCAGGCTCTACATGCTCTGGGACCCTACAGTGAAAGGGGGCTGTATGTCTGGTGGGTGGTGGCCACATGGTTGGTGGGGGCAAACACCTAATAAACGGTCAGGTGGACACCCCCCTGGTGTGGACTTCCTTCTCATTCGTTAACACACTTAGTGTGAATAGATTCCACTTTATGTTCACACTTAATGAATGGGCAAGGGGGGCTATATGGGTTGTGGTTTTTTGGGTTTTTTTAAAGCATAGATGGGAAGACTCATGTTTTAAGTCTCATTATTTTTTGCAAAATATTCTGTAAGATATTAACTTCTTTCAACACAATGAAGATGAAAAATGTCCATTCTGAAAATAAATGAACTACTAGCATTTTGTAATGCTATTATTTTTTTGTAATGTTACGATTTTTGTAATGATTTTTTTTAATGCGTATGATTTTTAGTGTGTGCCCGCCCCAATTCTGTAGTGAGACCCATGCAGGTAGACACATAACTGAGTATCCCATAGAACAGTCCCAATATTTTGATCAAAACATTAATAAGGTTAAAGTTCCCTTAAGGATACAGGTTAACATTGGAACTACTTCCACTTTCTTTGTCAAACATACACTTTTTTGGATGTGGTTTTGGATTTTGGATATCAATTTCTGCTGTTGTTATATTAAGTGGTTTGTTTATTTTTTTGTCATATTTTTATGTTGTGAAGTGCTCTAAGTGCCATTTGGAGAAGCAGGGGTGCTATAGGAATAAAATGATGATGATGATGATGATGATGATGCTATGGATAAAATGGAATCACAAGAGATGTTTCTTTTGGTAGAGAACTAATGGACCTCTTTTTAATGATTCACTGAAAATCCTTGGCACTCTAGAGCAACAAAAAATCTATATGCTGGAAAATTGAACTAGTGTCCAAAATAACATTTGAGAATATTTTACCTTTGTTTTTGACAAAAACCTGTGCTTCTCCGTTGAGAGCCTGAGTTGGAATATTGCACATTACCTCAGATCACACTAAAAATAATAATCTTTGGGAGATACTGAATGCCAAAAACATAAAACGGTATATTCTTACTATTTGCCACTTAGCTTGTATACTTCAGAAAACATCCAAAAATAAGTTTGCATTGAGGTTAGCTGATTACTCTGGCCATTAATTAGTGATTTTAAATTGTGTATAGAACTGTACTTTGACATTAACTGTAATGATTTTTCTCCTGTTTCTCTCACTTTCGCTTTTTATTCCATAGCAAGCTGGAGGAAGATTTCTTATATATGGCTTACGCTGACATTATGGCAAAGGTAACTTTTCCTAGATCCTTAACTTTGCATTTCCAGAGCCAGGTCAGGACCCTCCATTGGGCTGTGCAGGCACTGGCAGCAGGGAGGCATGTCCTGAAATTCCGTACCTCTAAACATGTAGAGTGGGATCAGGGTAGAGATTTCTGAGGGGGGATAATGGGAGTGCACCGTGGCAGTTGTGCCAGTGCACTGGCAGGCCAGCACTGCTGAGCCCATTTCTGGACCGCGTTTCCAGAGCCCTCATTTGGGTGGGAAAATCCTGCCAGACTGAGCAGTGCAGCTTTGCTGTTCCGCACAACTGGTCTGGGGACAACAGAGTTGGACAGCTTCTGGACAACTCCTACACAGACACATTTGCTATGGTGTGCCCTCATGAAGCTTGCACTGGGAGAGGCTGGCCTGCTTGACCCACCTAAATTATGACATTGACTTTCCCCATCTCTTTGGTTTACCTATACAATAAAAGTATGAAAAGGGGATTGAAAGAGATTCCTAAAGTAGAACTATAATATTTTTTTTTAAAAGACATTTTTGTTAATATGCTATTGTTTTTATATGTTCTTAGAGCTGTCATGATGAAGAAGATGATGATGGTGAAGAGGAGGTGAAGAGTTTTGAAGTAAGATTACAGTTTCCTTTTGTTTCTTCTTTCTTACAAGACATTATTTCACACCATTTAACCAATACTTATTTTTCTTCCTTCATAGCTTCCTGCAAATTATTGCATAGATGAACTGCATGTCAGAAGCTGAATAAGCATAAAAGTTATCAGATTCATAGCAGCATAAAAATGAAAACAGAGAGGGAAGATATACATAAGGGACATAACAGAGAGTGAAGTGGTCTATAATGTTTAAAACATTAGTGAGGGACTCTTAACATATTCTAACACATTCAAGGTGTCAATATGCTATCTTTATAAAAGTTCATCTGTTGACTTGATGCACTATAATTTGAAAATCAGTATGGGAGTCTGATGAGTATAGGCTCACAAGATTTCCCTTAATTCAGGAAGGTGGGTTGGTCATATTGAATTTTTTTTTCTAATATATTACTTCATATTAAGTAGCAGTAAAATGCAAATTACTTGAAACTTGGTGTATTCAGTGCTGGAACTAAAGACACTGTGGGTAAAAACAGATGTGTCAGTGGCACTTCTGTTGCGGCACCACCAGATGTTGGCCTGTTCCCGCCACGGGGCAGGTAAGCAGCTAGGCTGGGCTGTGTCCTCGAAAATTCTCCAAGGTCACAACCCAGACTCAGGGCTGCCCATGCAGGCCAGTGCAGGCTAGCAAGTCTCTGTGGCCCTGCCATACCTGCCCCGGGTCAAGGGCCACCACAGCTGCCTACCATGGCTGCCTGTCATTGACCGTCATGGCTGTCCAACATGGTGGGGAGTGGGGAGCAGGGCACAGGTGGGGCTGGCCACCTGCACATTTGTTGTGCTCCCATCCCTGCCCAGTCCATGCGGGCGGCAGGACTGCTCTTCAGTCGCAGGCACGTTATTTCTGTGCCCCTGCCCAGGCCATTTAGGCTGCGGTTTCCTGGGCGAGCCCAGGGAACCATTGCGCTGCCAGCAAATCTGTTTCTACCCTATATTCCAAAGTGCTGGACAGATCAAAATTGGAAATGAACCAAACACCACTATCCCATTCAGCATTTAGACTATAGAACAAAGGAAGAAGGAATATACAGTGGTGATCGTTTAGCAAAAGCCAATATTAAACCACAGTTACTGCATTTTACTTCTTATATTTAGAACAGGAAATAATTCAGTAACTCAGATTACCACTCAAAGCATTCTGTGGCTAAATGCTGACTTTTTAATGGTGACCATTGCATCAGGTGATGGTTGTCTTATGACAAAACCTCAAGAGTTCTATTCCTGTGTCTCATATGTCGTTTATGTGACTTTGGACGATCAATTACCTTTCTATGCCTCTCTGTCCTTATTAATAAAATGTGGCTTGTATTATTCCCTTACTTTCCATGGATGTTGTAAAATTTAATGATTGACTAATGATGTCATAAGCACATTGGGTTCCCCACATTGGAAAGCATCTACAATTAAGTTTTTATTGTTATTGATATTATTTCTGATTGCTATCCTAACCAAAAATAGAAAACATACAAGGACATGTTTTTCATTTGGTTTGGCTTTTGTGTCTATTTGTTTGTTTGTTTTTTTAACGTGTCAATTGATTTGAACTTTGAAATGTTTTTAATTTTTAAGCTTTTGGATATAGGTTATTTGTATTCAAACCATTTTATCCATTGCAGAAATGGTTTAGAAAAGGTGGGATTCACATACAGTGAGTGTCATATTGTGAATTCAATACTTATTAGATGACCTTTTAATAGGTATAGGACATGATGGAAAATATTAATGACCAAGCAAATAGAACTGACTGCACCTAATTTGTTTTAGTGAGCCAATACGTAATGATTGGATGTAGTAGAATTCTCTATAAACATCTTCTACCCTTCTGCTAGGAGAGACTTAGAAAGAATTGTGTTGTTAGGGTAAAATGTACTTAAATAATTTTTTTAACACCATCTGACTTAAATTATTGTGAGAATGGATCCCACTTGCATTTTGTATGGGTTTTTTTTTGTAAGTAAAAAGATTACGTTCAAGCAATGAATAATTTTGTTGGGAAATAAAATTTTGTGCACATATTTGATTCATCAGCTATCATCAGAATATTTTGGACACATTTTTCTTATTGCTGTTTCACTTCTTATCCTCACCCTTCCTTAAGGTCACGGGATCCAACGCAGCAAGGTAAAAAAAAAAAAAAAAACCCAGCTTGTGTGTGTATTTGTCAGGGTCTAATTTTGTGACTCCTAGCTTTGTTAGACCCAACATCTTGGACAAGTTCAGTGAAGGCTGAAAACCTTTCTAAATAATTTCAGCTCCCATATGATTTAACCCTAAAATACCCTAATCTAAAACAAGGTTAATTCTTCTTAGGACCTCCAAGTATCAGGTGGTTTGAAGATTTTTTGAGCAACATTAGATATGCCAAACAAAACCTTTTCTCCTATTTCTCCTTTTTACACAGACACTCTAACACCGATAAAATGGGTGGTACATTTTATTATACATGGTACAGAGCAACACTGCGGCCATGCAACATGGACCCTTTTCACACAAGATGCCTCCACCCAGTTTTGCTGGAGATGGGTGGAGGCAGCTGTGTTGAACACCACTTGCGGTGGGGTGGGGTGCATTTCTCTGGGTTGAGGCGCAGACTCCATTGCCGATTGCTCCGTGGGTGGGTGGTGGGTGGAGATGGGTGTTGTGCGGGAGCACGCACGCACCTACACCCACTGCAAGTGGTGTTTACACAGACGCCTTCACCTATCTCCACCCACTGGGTGGAGGCATCTCGTGTGAATAGGGCCCACCATGTTGTAGGGCTGCAGTGTTGCTGTGTACCATGTATTATAAAATATAACACCCATTTTATTGGTGTTAGAGTGTCTGTGTAAAAAGGGCCATACTGTAAATTACAATTTGTAGATTTGATATTATTTATACTTAAATTGGAAGACAAGGCAATTATACTTTTATTTTATACAATGCCACTGCTTGTCACTGTGTTACATAAAGAATGTTCTCTGATTCAGCTCTCTCCTAGTCCCAGCACTCATCACAACATATTGTAAAGTATTTGTTATTTTCTCATTTAATTTTTTTGAGGTTGGATTATCACTCTTTCCAAACTCTACTAATTGGGACGATCTTAATCTAGAATTGTAGATTAAATGATGCTTTGATTAGTTAATGCAGAATAATTTCATTTTAACATGTTCACTGAAAACCATTGTAAGAATCTTCAGTTTTCATAGTGGAGTAGAATGGCATAGCTAGGGTCACATTCTAGAATAGATATCAAATAGAGGAATACATTTCTATTTATCTCTAAACTAAGTGGTCAGTTGTAAAATATCACACAGTATTAGGGTTTCTTTATTCTTTGGGTATTCTGTCAATTTTTTGTTTGGTTGCTTTTCATGAATTTTAATGGGAAGCTTTTGAATTGCCATTTTAAATAAACCTATATGGGTCCAGGTTTTCACCTTTCCAATAGGAGCTACACTTTTCTCTCAGAATTCATACTGTAACATAAAGACATTTATGTAGTGCTGAAATTCAGTCTTCAGTTGTCCTCAGGAAACACTGAGGACCAGTGCATATGGCCTCCATTTCCCAAGTACTGAAGTTCTGAGGAAGGGCCCTGGAACTTCAGAACTCAGCAAACCTTGGCCAAGTATTATTATTATTATTATTAACAAACATTTATATAGCGCCAGCAGTGTACCTGGCACTTTACAAAGTAATAAAATAGACATGGTCCCTGCCCCTAGGGCTTACAATCTGAGAGACAGGAGCTGGGGGAGAGACTTAGGAAGGGGAACAGAGGGAGAGACAAGGGGTCTAACATTCATGAAGATGCGAGGTCTCAAGTGCACGTACTTGGCTTGGTTACGATGAGAATGACAGCAGGCAGGTCCATGTTGCAAGGATAAGGGTAAACCGATCGTAGGTATAGGAATAGTGGCTCAGCAGGATAAAGAGTCAGACAGAGCAGAGCGAAAGAGGTGAGTTTTAAGGAGAGATTTGAAGGTATGAAGGGAGGGGGCAAGGCAGATGTGGACAGGGAGGGAGTTCCAGGCATGGGGGGCAGCAAGTGAGAAGGGACGAAGGCGCTTAGGGGAGCAGGGAAGGCGTGGAAGGGTGAGAGAAGGGACAGAGGAGGAGCGAAGTGCACGGGCTGGAGTATGGAGGGCGATAAGTGCAGAGAGGTAGGGGGGAGCAAGGTTGTGAAGAGCTTTATAGGTGAACTACAGAGAATGGGGCCAGAGGGTAGGGAAGTGGGAACCGGAGGCCAGCACTAGCCCCTGCTCCCCCTCCCCTGGCCTCTGCTTCTGCAGATGGAATAGGCCAGTGGGGGCCCCAGGGAGGGAATAGATATGGGGAATGGAGGCCTGGTCGGTGGCCTAGGAGGGGGTCAGGAGTGGGGTGCTCGCATGCCAGCACCATCTTTGAAAAGGGCCAAGCATGTTCAGAAAGAGCCATTCAGGCCGTTTCTGTGCATGCTCAGTTTTTCTACTTTTAAATTTTCAAC
Source organism: Sphenodon punctatus (assembly GCA_003113815.1). NCBI lineage: Eukaryota > Metazoa > Chordata > Lepidosauria > Sphenodontia > Sphenodontidae > Sphenodon > Sphenodon punctatus. Next base: position 5,128,788 of record QEPC01010682.1, read on the forward strand.
CCGGGAAGAGTCTACGTAAAGGCCCTTTTCAGACAGGCACTCTTAACACTGATGAAATGGGTGCTACGTTTTATTATGTATGTTGCAGGACACCCATAGAGCACACCTGCAGCCCTGCAACATGTATAATAAAATGTAACACCCATTTTATCAGTGTTAGTGTCTGTGTGTAAAGAGCCATAGTGCAGGACCCCTCCGGAAGGTAAGCAACCCACCCTGATCCCTCTGCTAGGCCCTCGGCTCCTCCTTAAGCACTCCCCCCCTGACCCCTCCCCCCAGCCATCTCCCTGGCCTCGGAAACCCGTGAGTATTTTCTGAGGGGTGGCCCGAACATTCGGGACCACTCCTCGAACCCTCAGAGAATACTCACGGAATTTCTTTTAATACTCTAAGCAGCCCTACATTTATGGGCAGCTGTTGACATGTTTGGATTTATACACACCTGCTGACATGAAACTTTGTACACAACTACCCATAAGTATGCCCTTTCCCTCCACATCTTCCCCAGTCCTCTGAATTATACATTTTAAAAAACACCACCTTGGGCGATAGTAAAAAAAAGTTCCATCCAGAAGCCATTAGGATTGCAAATCAAAAGGGAATGAAAATTAAGCCACTTAGTAGTGTATGTAAACCTTTTTAAAAGGTTATTTCCCCTTCAGCACTAACAGAGGTGGATGACTGGTGAAGTAGTTGTTTTGGTTGGAATAAGCTACTTTGGTGAAAGTCTGAATTAATGTTGCATTACATAGTCTGTGATGTACATAGCTGTAGCAATGGTAAGGCACATTGCTGTGGATGTATGAATAGTGGATACATATTGTTAAGGAACTTAAAAGTTTTGATTTCACTATTTATTCACACATCCGCAAGCATATGTTTTTTGTTCTGCGTGCTTGTGTTACACGTGTTGTGTATTTAAAAGCCTTAATTGTTTTGAAGCTAAGCTTTACTGTGCATTAATCAATACTGGAGATTCAGAAGATCTCGGAAATCCCATCTATACAACTTGTGCCTTAAAATGCCATCTATTCTGCAGATGATACCAAGACTGTTGACTAAAATCTGTTAAATAACGATGAGTGTTAAACAGACAGACCACAACTTCAGGGGCAGAAGCGCCAGCCCACTTCACCCCCAGGCTGGTCAAACTGTCTGAAGGCAGCCCACCAGATGTGGAAGCGGAACAGGCAGTGCCTACTTTGGGTCAGCCTCACATGCAGCGCTCCAGAACAGCCCAGAGCACCGCCAGCGGAGTGGGCTGGCCAAACCTGGGGCACCGGCCTAGAGTGGAGCTGCTGTCTGTCTGCTTGGCGGACCCACACTGCAGCTCCACTCCTGGCCAGCCATTGCCCCACAAACACCATAGAGTTGTGGGTGCCAGCCTAGAGCGTCGGGCAACTCTATGGTGTGGAGGTGGGGGGGGCAGCGAGGCACAGGCATACCATGGTGCCAGGGGAACCCACTGGGTCTATCTAACGCAGACCCAGGTGGAGCTGGGAGTAGGTGGACACAGGGGTGCACCCCCGAACTAGAGCCAGAGTGGACTGCCCCTGCATCCATCTAAAAACACCCAATGAATTAGAACAGTTTCTGCAGAAGAGGGTGAAAATTTCAAAACTTTGGGTCTGTAATTTAGGAATCTAGATTAGGATCCTAGTTTTAAACAGATGCTCTTTAGTATTTGCTATTCATTATTTTTCCTCTGTGCTCTGTGTCTCTAAGAGAATTAGAAAGTTATATAGGTTACTCATGTGGTGCTTTGTCAGAGCCTGGCCTCAAACACCTGGCCCTGGGTTTTGAGGGTGTTGGTTCTCCCTCCCTGCACCACTGCCTGGCTGTCTTGGTGAAGGGGTTTTGAGTGTTTTTTTCTTTCAGACCTGTGGTTATGGCCCTGCCCCCCTGGCTTCCTGATTGGCTCCCAGCTATATATATGGCATGCTGGGAGCAGCAGGAAGCTGGTGGAGCATCTGTGTGTTTTTCTGTTCCTGAGGTGTTCCTAATTCGTAGTGCTCCTGCCTGTCTTGCTAAGTATATTTATGCCTTGTTGTTCCCTTATTGTTTTGGCCGTTTGCTCTTCCCTTTTTTCCCCTCCTGGTTTTCCTTCTGTCTTGTTGGTTCTCTCCTGTTAGTTTCCCATGATGATCTATGGCCCATGTTGTGAAACCTGTCGCCCATTATCCTGAGGGAACACACTTCTCTGTCTCTGACTTCATTCCCACTATCTCTGTCATGCTTCTCTCTTTGGGGCTTCTGCCTCCCTTTACTTGTCCCTTTCTGGCCCATTACACCCTAGATCACTGACAAGGTTGTGTCAGCATGTGCCCTTCTTTCTGTCTAATTGTGTTTTCTAAGCAAAGTGACTTGCTAGACTGAAAGCAAACTGGACTAAAGTAGTTTAGAGGGAACATTTTGGAAGTGCTATAAATAGAAACAGGATTAGAGACTAAATGGGGGAGGAAGAACATAGTTCTGTTTACTAAAATTTTATTTTATTTATTTTATACATTTATTAGTCACCCCTCATGCCAATGGCATCCTGGGGCGACATACAATTCGATAAAAAATATTCAATAAATAAAACATTTTAAAAAGCCAACAATTTAAAACCAAAACAGGGTCGGGAAAACAAATCAAAGTAAAAGGGAAGGGAAGAGCTAAAACCTTAACCCACCCTCCTCCACAAAGGGCTGGGCGAACAGCCAGGTTTTACAAGTCCGCCGGAATGTCAAAAGGCTTGGGGCCAGACGAGCTTCCTCTGGGAGGGAGCTCCAAAGACGCGGCCCGGCTACCAAGAATGCCCTCTCCATCAGAGGCCGACCTTGTGACTGGGAGAGGATTGGGACCCTGGATATTGGGTATGCAGCCTTGGAGTGCTCCTGGATCCATCACTGCACCTGGAATCACAGGTGACAGTGGTGACCAGGAGTGCTTTTCATCAACTCCATCTGGTTAGAAGGCTGTGACTTTTTCTTTCTCATTTGGATCTGGCCTCCATCCTCCATGCTTTCATTACCTCGAGGCTAGACTACTGCAGTGCGCTCTACTTGGGGCTGCCCTTGAAGACTATTCAGAAGCTGTAACTGGTGCAGAATGCAGCAGCCCGAATCCTTACGGGGATGTGTTGCCAGGACCACATAACAACGGTGCTCTGGGATCTGCACTGGTTGCCTATTATCTTCCAGAAACAATTCAAGGTGCTGGCTTTGATTTAAAGGCCTAAACGGCTTAGGACGCACTTATCTGAAAGATCGCCTGGCATACCATGTTCCATTGCGGCCTTTGCGGGGATGCCTGTCTGGAGGTACCTGTTTTGAACTTGGTCTCTACAACAAGGAGGGCGTTCTCAGATGCTGCTCCGCGGCTGTGGAACTCTCTCCCCTGGGGGTTCATCTATGTCTCAGGTTGGGTGCCTTTAGGAGGTAGTGCAAAACTATTCTATTAATGAGGGTGTTTGGCAGCGGGGGCCCAGCTAGGGGATGGGGAAGTTGTTGGGGGAAAAGTGTGGGGCAGTTGGGGTGGAGATCGGGGTTGGTGGAGGCTTGGGAGTATTGTAAGCTTTTGTATATATGGTTATATTTTTTATTTGTATTTTGTATTTTAATATCGTAAGCCGTCCTGGGCAGCTTTTGTCAGGAAGGGCAGGGTAACAGACTAAATAATAATAATTTTGAGTGGCCATGAGAGAGTTGTTCTGCCTCAGCCCCCTATCTATAAAAAAGGAAAAATATTTTATTTATTTATTTAAATATACTACAGTCAGTAGTTACAGACTATTGTAAGCCCAAAGGGCTTACAATCTAAAAGACAAGGAAGGGGGAGACAAGGGAGAGGTGAACATTGGGACACAAGGATACATTTATGAGCTTGAGAAGATGCAGGTGCATGTGCTCAACTTAGTTACATGGAAGAGATTCTGAGGGAAGTCAATGGAAAACTGACAGGCTCAGTTGCACTTTTTGTTAACTTGAAGAGCCTTGCAGGCACAACTAGCCTCAGTCCCGTCACCATCTGCAAAGATGACTTCTCTGATGAGACAGCAAAGAACCATCCTGCTTCTGAATTGGGGAGGAAAGCCCCAGCTTGGACTGGAATAGGGGACTAGTAATGGGAGGATACAGTACAGAGAAGTAGCGGAGCCAGCACCAAGAAGCCAAGGACCACCAACAGTCACAGCACAGGGCATAAGACATCAGTGCAGAGAGCAGAAGCATCTATCTGTGCCAGGGATAAACATCCTGTGAATAGTGTTGAGAAGGCTGGTGGTATTGGAGCTAGGTGCAAACACCCCAGGGGGTTAGGGCCCCCAGCAGCAAAGTACCCCTGTGCAGCCCAAGGCTAATATACACTCACACAAGCAAAATAAACAGGAGTAGTAAAGAATAAAGTTTATGAAATAATTTTGTAAGGACAATATAAGGCCTCTTGTGCCTCAATACAATCAAATAAGGATATCAACCCAGGGGTAATGCACGCAGGCATATGATCAGTCCTGGAATGATACACAAATACAAATAACAAGAGATATCATATTAAAATAACAAAGCAATTCTATAATCCATGGAAAAATTCCTAATAAAATGAATCCCAAATGCGTTTCAGGGTCACAGCCTCTTCTTCAGTGGAATATATGCATTAAAATTAAACAAAAATGCTCTCATTATAAATGACCCAGTTTGTAATCTGTCCTATCCTTCCTTTGGACTCTCCTTTTGGTGCTATATAAGTCACCCACTGAGTCTTATATGTATGTATAGTTGATCAGTTACAAACTTTCCATTTTCTAAGGCTCACTGCCTGATGTGGCTGACAAAGTCCAAATCCAATGTTCAACTGATGCTGGCCCAGGGTTCTGAAAGAATGAAAAAGAAATGAACACAGGGTGAAAATAAATGAACACAGGGTGAAAATAAATGAGATGATAGCCCACATTAGCATCCACCTGGTGTGTGTTCGCCTTCCTCTCTACTAGATGTTCACCAAATGTTTGTCTGCACCCCGCACGCAGCCCTCACTCACTCCTCACTCATGACGTCATCCAAGGACATCACAGGCCCACCGTGTGGAACAATGCATGCTAATGCATGCCCAGATTACTGTGTCTCATTAAATAGGTTCCCCCACAGTCTCGCATACATCCAGGTTTGCCAACACCAGAGAGTTGTGCCTAGCACAGCTGCTAACGGTGAGACGCTCTCTCAGCTGACAGGAGGCTGCGAGAGGAGAAAGTGAAGGAGCATATATCTGTGCCAGGGATAGATAGAGCAAGAGAGCTCTCATGGAAAGGGGCATCACAGCCAGTGTAGAAGCCTTCTCTGGCTGTGACAGCTGCACAAAAAGGGCCTTCCTGCACTCCCACTCTCTCCTTTTGCAGCCGCTTCACAACTGATCACTCTCTCCTCTTGCAGCCACCTGAGCATGTAAGCAATGTTTCTGATGGAAAGGGGGATCACAGTCAGGAAAGAAGCTTTCTCTGGCTGTGACCCCCCCCCCTTTCCATCAGAGCTAGAACTGGAAAGAGGGAAAGCACTGAGTGGCACCACCACTGGTGGCTACAGCCAGCACATGAAATGCAGGCAGGGGCTGCCTGTTTATTAGCACTACATGCTAAAAAATGTAAGGGGGGGGGGGCTGAGTGGGAGCTGCACAGTCTGAACACGGACTCCAGCAGATTGTGATCTCATTTGAAAATACCCACAGTTGAAACATAGTTTGAAAAAGGGATCCTCTCACAAGACTTCCAGGGAGGCTTCCCTGAAAAAGGGGGGCCCTCAGAAGACCTCTGTAATGGAAATCATTGTTAAGTGACTACACATTTTTCCTACATCTGGGGTAACAATGGAGATAGCTGCTTCGGAGTATAAAAGGACTCCTTGAACAAGAGAGATACCTCCAGCTTCACTCTACTCATAGCATTCATATCTGGATTCTAATTCTGAGATTTCAGTGGGGAGCCTAATATTTTAGTTTTATCCAATCTGGAAGTTTTTAAGAAACTCTTCTCTCTGCGACAATATAGTAGACAGTGGCCAGTCAGGTGTGATGTATCTTTCCCGGTGAAGTCCTGTTACTCAGTGTACTTTTCACCTTGCTGCTCATATGGATGTCATTCCAAATGTGTCTCTCCTGAACCATGCCATACATCTTACTAGGACTGAAATGAGAATGTGTTTCATTCTCTTGAGATTTGTCAGTGAGATCTTGGGAAGATCTCACTGATGTTTTGAAAATCTCACAAAATTCTTAAACAACAACAATGTTCTGCGCATGAACAAAATGGCCACTGGGCTATTCGGTGCATGTGCGGCCCTTTCCCAAGACGGCACGGGCCGTGTCAGCGTCATTTTGGAAAAGGACAGCTAGTCTGCACATGTGCAGAACTGGTGGACCTTTTCCAAAATGGTGCCAACGTGGCCCACGTCATCTTTGAAGAGGGTTATGCATGCTCAAAAGGGCCCCGGAAGCCATTTTGAACATGCAGTGAGTTTTTTTAAATTTTCAAGAATTTTGCAAGAATGGCTGTGAGAACAGCTGATTCTCGGCTCATTGTCGACTAGTGGAGGGAGTTGCAGTGTATAAGTCAAAGCCTTCCACATCTTCAGCATCCACTCCTGTGACATCGCCTGTTAACAGAGAAAGTAGACTTATGGACATTAGTGGAAGGAAATAATTTGTTTCGGCTACCCTCACAATGTATATTGCCAACTACTTATCGGCTCTGTTGGGACATCAGCATGGATTACAGGACAAGGTGTCAGAGCCAAATAAAAAACCTTTAGAACGGACCAGGGAAGAAATTCAGGTTCTGTTACCAGGAGGCCAAACAGTGGCTAGATTTCAACTATGGGCTTTCAACTATGCTGATTGTGCAGCTAAGTGTGTTGCCTCAGCCATCACCAACAGAAGAGGAGACCAACCCCAACTTGACTTCTGCCTTTTTAAATTATGATGCCCGTCACCCTGTTAACGTTGCAGAAAAACTTTGATGACTTCAGACAAGTGTGTGTTGGAGATTGTGGATTTGCAATTCAGTTCAGTTCCCTTCCCCCTTAAAAGCCTCTCCCCTTGAACCTCTCTCAAAAGACAGCTCTCTTACAAGAAGTGGAGCTTACGATTCAAAAACAGCATTTGAAGAAGTCCCAATACAGGAAAAGGGGAAAGAATTTTATTCCAGGTATTTTGTGATTCTGAAGAAAGATGGAAAGACTTAAACTAATACTAGCCGTGAGAGGATTGAACAGTTTTTGCCCACGATACCATTATCAATGAGGACTTTGGCACTCGGAACACTTTACATACAATTTAACACAAGTTTTAATCCTCACAACAACCCTTTGAGGTAGGTTAGGCTGAGAGAATAATGCAAGGCTGCTCAGTGAGTTTCTGGCTAAGGTGAGACTAGAACCAGGGTCCCACCCTACCTCCCAGTCCAAGTACTCAACACTTAACTGTACACCACACTGGCTCTCATGATATAATAATAATCTCATTATTAAATCCATTATGTAACCACATCATGAATTGTGTGTGCAGTTTTGGTTCATCCCAAAAAGGTATAGTAGAACTAGAGGAAGTATAGAAATTATCAGGGATATGGAATGACCTCTCCTTAAGGAGAGATTGGAAAGATTAAAGCTCTTTGTCTTAAAAGGGAGATTATTAAGGGGGTCACATGGGCATGCGTGAGCGAAAGACGTGAGCGGCTGAAGCTTCGACCTACCCGCAGCAGTTTTGCAGCTCTTAAAGTCTCTCTTAAGTCCCTGTGACCCCTCAAACTTGCTCCTCGGTGAGAGGAATAGGCAGAGACCACAAAAAGATCAGCAGTGGCCTGATCACTAACTTTTACCCACCCTGTAGAACGAGAGCACGAACAGAGGAGCCGGCACAGAAAATTTTGGACGCCATATCTGACACTGAACCTCCCTCCCAAGAGGAACCCCTACAAAAAGATTTAAAACAAACTAAAGAGGGGATACATAAATGAGCTCATCTCTGGACACTCTTAACAAAAAGGTAGCCAAATGGCCAAAAGGGTTGACACCCTGGAACAAAGAGTGAGCGAGCAGGAAGATGGGGGGAGAAAGGGATGAACAGCTTATGCGAATGGAGGCTACAGTAAACCAACTCTCCAGTAAACGAGAGGATTTGGAGAACTGCAACCACCGCAATAACCTGAGGTTCCTCGGTGTTCCAGAGGTTTTGGAGACAGACAGAGCCAAAGAGCTTATTATTGTGGTCCTCCAAAATGTCCTCCCTGACTGTGCACAACTCCACACAGTGGAGATGAAGAGGGTGCACCATGAGCTTAGGCCCAAAAGAAAATGAGCTCCCGAGGGCTCTAATCATCAGATGCCGCCGCTTTCAGGATAAAGAGGCCATCCTGAGAGCCGCCAGAACCCACCCTGGCTTCATCTATGAAGGGAAAAGGGTATCCATATTCCCAGATGTATTGTCAGAGTCAGTTAGAAAGAGGAAGAAATGAGCGGGAATATCTGCAGAAGTTTTATAAAATTGAATGAAGTTTATTTGGCGCTGGCTTTCGCCATGGCCAGGATAGAAAAACACATCATAAAATAGGTATAAATAAAATATAAAATACAGTACAAAGTACTTCATATTACCACTTAAAATTTAGCAGACAAATTATATAAAAAAGCTTAAAACCAGATACTATATAAATAAATAAAGCAATTGGAACAAATGAGTTCCCGCTACTCAGACTGCAAACAAGATAAACACAGCAGTGATTCACTGTTCCAGAATTGGAGGTCTATTAGGACTGATAATACTAGACCTCATAAAAGCTCTTCTTTTAGTTGTGAGGCCAACAAAAATTGACACTGACATCAGGTCCTCTCTTGTAATCAACATGAGAAGTGAACAATAAAGAGACTCTTGATATGGTTTCCCAGCCCTGAGCATAAGTGAGGACAACCAAACATTCCTGAGCTTCAGATAGTAGGGACATCTAAGCATAAAATGTTCTACTGTCTCTGTCTCATCAGAAGAACAAGTGCAGCGGCGTTGCTCATAATTGAGTTTGGCAAATCTTCCTTACACAACTGCTGTTTGTATTACTTAAATCTTTAAAAAGAGTATAATTCCTCCTCAGAGTTTTGTTAACTAGTATATCAGGGTAAGGCTCAAAAAAGGTGTTATTTACTAGACCCAATAGTGGTGCTACCCTCCATTTTCTGACCGCAGCAAGATCATCTTGCATGGAGAAATTAACCTACAAGAAATTACTTCCTTGACCGCAGCAATATTTCCCCCCTGAAAACATGCAAAGGAGAACCCCATAGATTTTTTTTTAAAAAGCCAGGTAATGCAGCCAGGGGTAAACTCTGACCCAAGTATGGGCTAGCTCTTCCATTAAGCATTGAGCCCATAACACAGTTTGTTGCTGATTTAGCAACTTCATCCAAAATCTTATCAGAGTCATTTTCCCAAAAAGTTCTACCAGAAAAATGCCGGTTTCTGCCCTAACCACTGCCCCAAGGATGCTGTTTCCTACTTTTAGCAGACAACGGAGAAATTGATTTTGGACCCTCTCTAATTCCTTGTTATTAGGAAAGGGAATCATTTCTAAACCAAACATGATTACAGGGTATATTTTCAATTGGTAAGTTTGTAGGAAGGTGGAAATCGGAACTCCTGTTGATATATTCACTGCCCTTAAAATACTGTGGGCAGAGCTAGTCGCCTTGCGCACCCTGACTTTCATATGTTCGTTCCATGTGCCTTGGTTATTAAAGATAACACCTAAATAGGTGAAAGAATTTACTAGATCAAAACTCCTCCCACTAATTGTCCACCTAGTACCGGGGACTTTGCTGTTTACTACCATAATCTTCGACTTGCTACCGCTAACTTCCAAGCCATTCAGGTCACAGTATTCCATTAACCCTTTAATCGTGTCCTTCAGACCTTTTCCAGTCTGTGAGAAAATCACTACATCATCTGCATATTGTAGAACATGCAATGGATAAGCGCAGATCTTGGTTGGTTGAGGGTTGACCTTTATATAATCCACAAGGTCTGCCACATATAGGTTGAAGAGTAGAGGAGCCAGAATGCAGCCCTGATGAATCCCTCTCTCAGTGGGGATCAGAGCGGTTAGGGGAATCCCTCTGCCAGTTTTAACTCTTGCAACATTATTGGTATGTAGCTGAACTAGAAGTATAAGTGGTTTGTCATCAATACCCATTGACTTTAGTTTTGCCCAGAGTCTACCTCGAGGAACTGAGTCAAATGCCTTCGTAAAATCGATAAAGGCTAAATAAAGTTTCCCTTTTCTTATCCTGGTATATTTGAAGATCAAATGCGCAGTAATAAACAGCAATCCGAGGTAGAGTGTTTCTCTCTAAAGCCAAATTGCTCAGTAGGGATTAGCTTATTTGCGTCCACCCACCTCTGCAGGTGTTGCAAAAATTGTAGAGGCATATCATTTACCGATAACTGAAATAAGACTAATTGGTCTGTAACAGGCCAGGTCTGCACTATTGCCCTTCTTAAAAATAGGCACTATCCAACTAGAGCCCCACGATTCTGGTATCACAAAGCATCATTAATTTTATTTAAAAGTATGTTCAAAATTGAGGCCCACCATTTGGGAACAGATTTTAACAGCTCTGCATTGATGTAGTCAGGAGCAGGCGCTTTGTTTGAATTGATATAATCAATTTCACCAAAACTTCTTTGGGGAGATCTAATTCAACCGAAGAACAAGCAATTGGGCTCACGCCTCGAGATTATTAGTACACCCATCTGGGATCGAGGCCTTATATAAGAACCCAAAAAACCTTCCCAGGTTTTACTCGATATAAGGGGCATAGCAATATTGTGAATTGGCTTTAGTATGGAATTCAAGATCTTCCAGAAAAGATTAACATTGCCTGACTGTGCAGCTACCATTATTATTATTATTATTATTATTATTATAAACATTTATATAGCACCAGTCATGTGGCCTGGTGCTGTACAGAACATAGAACTAGATGCGGTCCCTGCCTGTGACTTACAATCTAAAAGACAAAGGGGGGGAGACAGGGAGAGGGGACAGTGGGAGAGACAGGGAAGAAGACAAACAAACATTCAAGCGGATGTGGAGTCTCAGGTGCGTATGCATGGCTTTGTTACAAAGAGGTTGGTGGCAGCAGTCTGCAGAGGAGGGCAGTCAGTAAGTGTATGGGGAAAGACTAGCAGGCATTGGGAAAGGCAGCAAGGAAAAGGTGGGTCTTGAGGAGGGATCTGAAGGAGCGGAGGGAGGAGGCAAGGCGGATGTGGGCAGGGAGGGAGTTCCAGGCATGGGGGGCAGCGAGGGAGAAGGGTCGAAGGCGGTTAGGTGAGCAGGAGAAACGAGGGAGAGTGAGGGAGGGGACAGAGGA
>QEPC01010682.1:5140299-5156216 GCA_003113815.1 Sphenodon punctatus
GGAATTTTGGATTGCGATAAGGGGGGAGAGGTGAGAGCGAGGGAGGCCAGCAAGGAGGAGGTTGCAGTAATCGAGGTGAGAGATAACCATGGCATGAACAAGGGTTTTGGCCGAAGAGATAGAGAGAAAGGGGCAGATGCGAGCAATGTTGTGGAGAGCGAATCGGCAGGATTTGGCCACAGAGTCAATGTAAGGTTTAAAAGAGAGGTGCATGTCAAAGATGAAGCCCAAGCTACGGGCTTGGAGAACAGGATGGATGGTGACCCCATTGATGCAGATGGTCAGGTTAGAGGGAGAGGAAGGGCAGGGAGGAAAAATGAGAAGTTCGGTCTTGGCCATGTTGAGCATGAGTTGAAGTCGGGACATCCATGCGGAGATATCAGAGAGGCAGTTGACGAGGCGTGAGTGGACAGACGAAGAGAGACGGGGTAGAAAGATAGAGTTGGGTGTCATCAGCATAGAGATGGTATTGGAATCCGTGGGAGCATTCTTGCCTAGGTCTCATTTAAATAAACAACTCTTTTGACCCTTAATAGTTGCTTATAGCGCTTCTTTAATTCTGAGAACTGGGCCTGTAAAGAAGAAGTTTGGTTAGTGACCCATTTCTTTTTAGCTATTATAAGTTGTTTTTTAGCTGCTTGGCAGTCCCTGTCAAACCACGTATTCTTCTGGTTAAAAGGTGGCTGGCAAGAATATAGAGGAATATTCTCTACAAAGTACTTCAACGTATCTGAAAACATACCGAGCAGTGTGGTTACACAGGGTTCAAGCAGCATTGCATCTCTGAGCTTCAGAAGTGTCTCGGATCTATAAAGCTCATAAGCTTTACTAAACAATTGGCTGGAACCCCATTTCTTACATCAGCAAGGATTCTTTGAAATATTATTTATAAAATTATGGCACATAAGGCCACTGCTCACCTCAATCTGAACCTTTAGTAGCTTATGATCGCTTTCAGGTCTAGTTATAAGGAAGAAATTATTAAACTTCTCCCAAAAGCAGGGCTCAACAAAGATATAGCCTATCAGGCTAGTACCTTGAGGCCCAACATAGGTATAGTCTCCCTCTAAATCGCCTTGAGTTCTGCCATTAAGAGATAGCACATCCAACGTTTGCATGAGGGAAAGAAGCAAACTGAATCATTTATTGTCAGATCTTTGGAACGTCTAGCCGGAATCTTATAGAGATTGTTTGGTAGACCAATTTGATCTTCATCCTCGCTTTTCAGCCCAATTCGGGCATTCCAATCACCCATTAACAGAGTGCAAGCTCGAGGGAATTGATTTCCCCAGTGGTTTACTTCGTGCTCTAAAATAAGCCATATATCATCCTTATAGTAAGAGGAGGAGGATGGTGGAATGTAGATGTTAAAAAGAATGAATTCACCCTGGTCTGCAAGATCTAGTAGCCCTACCTGAAACTCTGGTCTAGCAGAAGTTAAAAAATGGTATGCATGCATTCTAGATTCCACCACTAGGGTTGCCAAACCACCGGAGACCTGGCCTTTTTTGTTTACTTTCTGCCCCCCGTGAAGCTCAACCCTAACGTTGTTTAAATTCAGAAGCTCTTCCTTTCCCATTCAGGTTTCTTGAAAACAGACAATGTCAAAATTTCCTAGGAAGTCAATCCAATCTTTATCTGTTAACTTTGATTTAAGACCTGCAGTGTTCCCAGATACTATGCTAAACAAATCTCCAGAGGCTAGCCCAGCCAGGCAATCTACAGAATACACTTCTGGCTCCTTCTCCTGAGAACAGCCTTCAATTAACACCTCTGGAGGCTGGTTCCCTCCAGGTTTTAGTCAGTTAAGCCCTTGGCTCGTTTCTATTTGAGAATGGATCAAGTTCATAATAGCTACGTTTGATGTTAGTTTCCTTCTCTGAGAATGGAGATTAAGCATAGGCATCTCTGGTTGGTACCCAACCAACTGCCTTTCTTCAGCGACAGCAGGAGCAGTAGCTCCCGGAGGGCTCCCTGTTTCTGAGGGGTCTAGATAGCAGGCCTCCGTCATAATCTCCAAGTTATGCTCAGGCTTGTATTGAGATGAGACTCGGGCCAGTTCGGGAGCTTTGTACTCTAATACATCAACTTGTAAATTCCCTCTAAAATGATCTAACTTCTGTATCATGTCCTGGTCAATCAAAGGCAAGTTATTAAATATGGATGGTACAAACAGGGGAAATGCCCTCCATCCCAAGATCACCCAACAAAAAGGCTCCTAACTCAGTTATAACATTTTGCCTTTGAGTAGTGGATTTTGCTTTATCTTTAGCTATTGTTATACTGTTATCAGGAACCTCTGGATGCTGATTACTAGGGTTTGGAGCAGCCACAAGATCCATCAGTTCTTCATTGGCCTATTCAGCCCCATAATTAACAAGAGCTTGGGTGTCCTTATTAAAACTGCTACTAAGAGGTAGACACTGATAGTCATCTGCTGCCTGCTTTAGGTCACCATCGCCACATCGATTGAGGTCTACCCCTACATTATTTACCAGATCAGTCTGCAACAGTTTATGTATCTTAAGAGATGCAATGAGCCTCAAGGTCCTAACTCCAGAGGGGCAGAATTAGGCAAAGAGACTGCACTGCCCCAATCAGAGGCATGGCCATTCGACCTCTGAGAGATGGACTTCTTGTAGTAGATCATTCTGTCTATTGAAATACCTTGACGTTTGAGGTATTTCCTTACTAAGAAAATATACTTAACTAAGTCTGGAGATGTAAAATGGATTTCAGTCGATAACCCCAATTTTGGAGAGAGAGATGTTCCACTTTACCTATATCCATTGAGCTTATGTCCTTATTGAGAAGACAGGATATGTTATAGGCAATATCTATACTGCTTTCCCATATAGGGATACTTCCATTAAAATCCCTGCCACTCTTGACACAAACAGCTTTACCATCTATTTCCATAACTGGAGATACTAAAGTTCGATTCTGTCTACTAAAAGACCTTTTGCACTTATCAAAGTTCCTAGTAGTGGAGACTTTAAAGTCTTGGGTTAAACCAAACCCTCCTCTATTGTTACCCGGGATATTAGCATTATCAATTGCGGCATAGTCCAGTTTATCAAGGATCACTTTAAATTGTTCGCGAGCTGTAGCAAAAGAATTACTTATATCAGAAATGCTCACAAACAACAAAGCTACAGTCCGAGCTATTAATTTGGTCTGATTTAACAAGAGTTCCTCTGTTACAGCCTCGTGGTTGCTGTCCATATCCCCTTCAGCCAAAGGTAAATTGCAGTTCCCTTTAATTACTTCTCTTCTGTCCAGCTCTCCTAAATCACCTTCATTATTCACCAGACAGTCAAACCTATTATACACGCAAAATGAGTCCATCTGTGCCTCCTGCTTTTGTTCTCGCCGCATACTTTTCACAGGAAGATCTTCAGAGAGAGAAAGAGAAGACTGTCTGCCTCTTTTCTTTTCCATTTTGGTTGGGCGTATTGTGTGTTAAAATTACACCCACTCTAAAATGGCTCCGAAATATCCCCTGACACAGTTCCTAACCCAGCACTGACACCGCAGATGGGTTAAAGGGTTCAAGGGAATTCAAAGCGTGGCAAAAAGTAGCCGGATAAACAAAGAAGCCGACCAACAAAAATGAATGGCCTCCAAAGGGATCTGGCGCTTAAACAGGGATGCAGGTAGTAAAACTCCTCCACTTCCAAGAGCTCGCCTGTTAGCCGATTTGCCCCCAAACTAACCACATCTCTGCCCGTCTCTCACCCAGCCACCATCCCGCACTCTTCCATGCCGTCTTTGCTGCACTGCGCCGGACTCCCGCGGTTACTAGTACTCCGCACCTCGACACCCTTCCACTGCCGGTGCCGCTCTAGGCTACGTCTCTGCAGCTTCCTGCCAAACCAGTGATGTGTAAACAGCACCAGTTTCTTTACACATTATGCTTCTTCACCAGTATTGGCGGAGTCAGTTAGAAAGAGGAAGAAATGGAGGGAATATCTGCAGAAGTTTTATAAAGCAGGCCTTCTGGAACAACTTTGCTACCCCGCATGTTTCTCTTTTGTGGATAAGGGGGAAAGACTTTAATGATGAAAGAGATCTAGAGGTTTACATGGACAAACACCTTAAAGACATTATGAACAGAGGTGGGGAAACCTGATTACAGAAGCTTTCGTCATTGCTTAAATGACAATGTTGGATGTTCCTAATAAAGAGAACACTTCCACATAATATGGATGGATAAATTTTAGCTTACCGTTTCATACTGAATTGCCATTTTTGAGGTACTAATTGTGGGGGTCCATTATTACCTTGACTGTGTATGTTAAATTGGAAGTTTGCAGTACTAACAGTTGTGTTATTTTCAAGAGACGTTGTCTCTACTGGGAAAAATTCCTTCAGTACAAAGATGGCTACATGGAAAAATCACTTGGGTAATACTGTCAGTGATGGAGTGAAATCATCCCTGCTGAGAAGACTTCAGCAGGAACTATCTTTACTAAAGAGAAACCTTCATCAGGATTTGGATGAACAGGTTTAATGTTAAAATTGTCAAAGTTAATTTGGACTTTTACAATGGAAGGTTTACAGAGAGGGGGCTAAAGGGCAGAATTTTTAGAACTTTAATGGCTACTAGATTGCATATGCTCTTCAGGAAATTGGATCCAGACACCCATTGGGGCATTTATGTTTGAGAAGGGAGCCTCTACTAAACAACATGGAGATTAAACTTTTCATTCTTTGGTGGCTCCACAACCTTGTATTAATCTATCATGTTCCCTTTGTATTAAAAAGGACTGCTTAGGATCCTGCTGTTATATTGAAGTGGGACAGAATATGTGGGTGTAGGTTGGAGAGAGGGCTTACATAATCCCACCTCTCCATCGGTTTGTTTATACCCCTTTAGGAGCTGTGGCTCCTTTGTTTTATGTTACTAATGTTTTTGTTGGTAGTTGCTTGGTTTAAAGCTGACAAGCTGAATTCAGTGTGCTCACAGGACAGTGGCAGAGCTAATCCTCTTTTTACACCACAGGGGATCAATATTGAAAGCCAGCAGACAAGCAAGTTATGTACTTATGCAGGAAACCAGGTTAAACTAGCTTGCTAATATGACTGACATGAGAATTATTTCTTTTAATACCTGTAGGTTGAATAATCCCATCAAAAGAAAAAGAGTTTGGAACTTTATTTTGAGGCAGCCTCCTCAAATATTTTTTATACAGAAGCGCACTTGATTCGACAGGATAATGGGCAATTTCATAACCCCAGAGTCCAGGTTTTTTTCAAACAACAAAAAGAAAAGAGCTGGATTCCTTGTGATTTCAAAATTTCTTAATTTTAATTTGGATTTTCAGATTAAGGGCCAGGAGAGGTGTTACATTTTGGTTTCTGGTCAGGTGGCCAGGGAGCAATAAACATTAATAGGGCTTTATGCCCCCACAAAAAGTCCTGCCCAATTTGTCAAACAGATCTTGACAAGGCTCTTTTGGCGCCAAAATGGTGGCAATGGGTAAATTGTCACCCCTTCCCCCAAGCACGAAAGCGGAGACTCAGAATGGGCCGCGCAGTGGAGGCCTGTTAGAAGGTTCCGCTGCGGCACGTGAACGAGGCTGTCAGGCAGCCCTCCCCGAATGCACATGCGCGGGCGGCGCAGCACAGGCAAAAAGGTGGAGACACGCCCCTTTTAGGCAGGGCGTGTCCCCTGAGAGCCGCGCAGAGCGACATTCTGAAAAAACTGTGGACGAGTCAGCCCACCCACCTCTCCTCTAGCACTGTTGTCTTTGATGGTTGCCCTTACAGAGCTGAGGAGGAATTTTGGCGAACAGCCAGTTAACTGGTTCACTTGTTTCGCCTCCTCAGCAGTGTGGAGTAGGTTAAATAGGTTAATTAGCAATTTGTGCAGTAGTACCTTGGATTTGGTTATTACATTTTCAATCTGAAAAATATTGAATTCGGTTCATTCAGTATAATTAAATAGGGCAATTTGTGAATAGCAAGACTAACGGGCAATTTGACAAGGCTAATGCATAGATTTATGCAGCTGATATTCCAATAATGTCGCACTCTGCAGGGGTCTAGTATGCAATTATAGGTTAAATAGGAATAGTTTAAGAATTTGAGTCATCTCCTTAAAAGATGGGAAGCTGACCTCAGGGGTAATGCGGGGCACAGCATGCACCGGGGTCACGCCCTGGGAGCAGTGTTATAGCAGGGTGAGTAGGGACAAGCACTGTCTTCACACCCTGCGGGCACGAGACTCCTTACTCATGCCCACAGTTGGGCTTGTCCCTCCTTTCGGCCATTTGCTGTTTCTTTGTCGACGTTGTGGACTGGTTGTGTAAAGGGTGCTGACACTGGAAGGCACATCCAGTACATAGGATAATAAGTTGAATTATTAGTTAGCATACTGGACCCAAATTGCTTGGAGCAATTGCCCCCAGCGGTCGTAGTTCATTTTATACTGATTGGTTTTCAATAAAGAGTGTGGCCAAGTTCACCCCAACTGTTGTGTCTGAGTCTTGATTGGGGGGGGTGCTTCGACAAAGACCCTTTCTACACAGACACTCTAGCACTGATAAAAGGGATGTTACATTTTATTATACCTGTTGCAGGATTGCGGGTGCGCTCTATGGGTGTCCTGCAACAGGTATAATAAAATGAACACCTCTTTTATCAGTGTTAGAATGTCTTTGTGAAAAGAGCCTCAGATTGGGATAGAAGCTAAAGGTAAAGATATTATTGGATCAGAACTCAACATCCCACTTTCACTATTGGATTCATCCAATGAAAATCAACTCACCAGAAAACAAAAGAAGGCAGTTGAGGCCATAAAAACGAGAATCTGGTAGAAGGATGGAGACTTCTTCACTCAAAAAATTCACATTCTACTCAAACCCACATGGGTCCTCCTCCAAGAGAGATCACATCTTAATTAGTCAGGAGTTAGCTCCTTATTGCTCACAAAGCCACATTCTGGCCGTAGCTTTTTCTGACCACAATGCGTTGGTTTTGGATTTAGACCTTCAAATAACAAAACAGACCCCAAGGCAAGGTTGGTGTTTCCATAACTTTTATTTAACAAGTCAGTGGATAACAGGACATATCAGGGAGGAGTTTGATCAGTATATTAAACAGAATGACATCTCAGAGACTTCTCCTATTTCAATTTGGGAAGCAGCAAAGGCATTCTTGTGTGGCCAGTTTATTTCACTGGGGGCTCACTATGAAAAGAAAAACAGCAAACCCTGAGTGACCTTTACTTGCAGCGTAAACACTTAAACAGACTCCATAAGAAAGACCCAAAGGAAATTGCAAAGGTGAAGAGCCAAATAAATGTTTTAGAAACTGAGGCTGTGGTAAAGAAAATGAGATACACCAAGGCCTTCTATTTTGAAAAGGCAAACAAGGCCGATAAGGCCCATGCATGGAAGGTGCAAAGAAGGAGGCAAAAGGCGAAAATACCTTTCATTAGAGAGGAGGAGGGGGTGGATATGTTGGCTGAAAAAAACATGGAGGAGGGATTCCACAAATAATACACTAATCTGTATGACACTTCTAAGCCCACCAAACAGTCTATACAAGAATTCGAGCTAGAAGTTCACTCCCTTGTCTTTCAGCCACTCAAACCACATATTTAAACCAACGCATAACGCAAGAGAAAGTGGAATACACAATAAAGAATCTGCCTCTCAACAAAGCCCTGGGCCCTAATGGTTACCTGGCAGAATTTTTTTAAAAATATATATCTCGCAGGTAGCCCCCCTCCTAACTAAATTATTTAATACTTTTTTGGAAGAAGGGCAGATCCCTAACTCCTTCTATGAGCCCAAGCTAGCCCTTTTCCCCAAACCGGAGAAAAACTTGGAATTATACAGTGGGTATCGCCCAATATCATTGCTCAATGTGGACACTAAAACTTTTACTAAAATTCTGACAAACAGATTATATAACGTAATTCACATTGGAAAGGACTGGTTGGAAAGGATTAGGCAGGTTTCATACCCCAGCGCATGGGCATTGATACTATCCAAAGAGTAATCAACATAAACTACCAGCCAAAAAAGCGAAACAAACCATCTGCAATCTTGTCTTTAGACACTGAAAATGTGTTTGACAGAGTGGAACATGATTTTTTATTTGCTACTATGCATAGAATGGGAATCAAAGGGGTATTCCTGTATTGGATTAGATTATTTTATAAGCATCCCACTGCAAGATTGATTATTAATGGTAATCTAACACAGCCAGTCCCACTGAAGTGAGGAACACGTCAGGGATATTCCCTTTCATCTTTGCTCTTTGATATGGTTATGGAGCCATTGGCTAGGAGTATTAAATCTGACAGCCAAATTAATGAAGTCACTATTGACCCTATAGCGCATAAGGTGGCTATGTACACAGATGATGCGGTTATCTTCTTAACAGATCTTAAAACATCTTGTTCCTGTGCTCTTAAAATTGCTGAAGGAGTTCGGCCTTGCATCTGGTTACAAAATTAATATAGCCATGTCTCAGATGTTGCTTCTCAAGGAACATCTGCTTTCACATGATGACAGAGACCTGGTGTGTTTTTTCAGGTTAAATGGTGGGGATTTAAATACTTAGATATAGTTATTACTAAAAATTTGAGCCACTTATACAAAGAAAACTTTTTACCCCTATTAGAAGGTTTGAGAAGTAAAATGGAACAATGGCAAAAGCTTCAAGTTTCCTGATTGGGGAGGGCCAATCTGGTTAAAATGGTTCTTTTACCCAAACTTATCTACACATCTTTTGCACTCCCGATAGAATTGCCCACTGATTTATTTCTTGCAACCAACAGAATTATCTCCCAAGTTGTCTGGAAAGTACAAAAGCCCCGGGTCAGGCGTAGCATTCTCTTAACACCAAAAGAGATGGGGGGTATTGGACTCCCTGACTTTAAAATGTATCACTGTTCCTCAACCCATAAGGCTACACTGGTACCATGGTCTCCAGAACCCAGGTTGGGTTGAGATGGAAAAACATATCCTGCAGGTGGATGATTTTAGAGAACTTCTGGTGGATAATTCTACTTCTAGGATACTGAGAGATAATGGATACTCTTTACCCCATGTGCTAGTAAAGTATGGGGCGCTTGTATACACAATCTAGAGATCAGGGCTGGTAGATCTCTTGCACACCTATTTTCACCTCTCAAGTCAAACACTGTAACATCAGTAAAAGTGTCTCTAAATTATGGATGGAAAAAGGGATTAAAGTTGCTTCCCACCTGTTTGTTAACGACCAATTTTTCACAATTGACACTATTCAAGGCAAACTAGGCACCAGAGTGGACCTGATGGCCTACAACTCCATTAGGAGTATCTTCAACAACAAAAGGGTGAGACCACAGTACTTTAGGTTTCCATATGCACTTGAAAGATGCACTTTTGGGGATGCCTCCGGCATGCATACATTATCTAGACTATACAGGGAATTGTGACAGATTTTCCTTTCCCTGACGCTTCTTACATCTCAGTTTGGGAAGATGAGTTAGAAATGGAGATAGATAAGGCGAAAATGCTACAAGTCTGGTCCACAATGCAAAAGGCATCAGTTTCATTAGCAATCAGGGAACTGAAAATTAAAACTACTATGAAAACATTCCTCCCCCTAGAAAGGGTCCATCAGATGAATAAAGAATATCCATATACCTGCTGGCGGGGATGTGGTGATAGAGGCACCATGATCCACTGCTGGTGGCAATGTAACATAATTAAGCCCTTTTGGGAAGAAGCTTGGAAGCATATGAGTACAGCTGCAGGAGTTGAGCTTCCTTTTCAGCTTTCGTTCACCCTACTCGATATATTTCCAGACATATCAATAACACTGGAAAGGAAAACTGCTTGCCACCAGCTGCTTTTAGCTGCCTTACATACCATACTGTGCAATTGGAAAACGATGACAACTCTTCCTATAAGCTCCTGGGTGAGCAGGCTCTGGTTTATGCTCACAATGGAGAGGATCATGGCAGAGATAAAGGACACGCTTAAAGAATTGTATGCATTGTGGAATGTTTGTTGGGAGATTCTTAAATCTGTGACAGATATTAAAAAGGGAGACCCTAAGATTTGTTTATCGGAAGTATGAGATGCCTAGAGGGAGAAGTCCTGTCACTGTTCCTAATTGCAGACACCTTCCGAGACAGTTTTTGTAAGAAAAAGCTTGCCAGCTGCTGTTTTGGGTTTTGTTACAGCCAGCTGTAACGAAACCAGCTGTTGTTTTTGGTTTCGTTACACACATGGAGCAACCCCCTGTAAATACGTAAACCCCTTCCAATGGAGACAATGAGATGATGAAGAATGTTACGGGTGCAGTATTATGGCTTCTTTTTTTCCATTGTTAAACCGTTTTACTTTCAAGATTCTCTGTGTGGGCTTGCCCCATCAAGCTCTGTACTACAGTGACTGTTTAATGGAAAAGTGTATCTATATTGTCTGCAATAAAAGTTTGAAATTTAAAAAAAAGAAAGATTATTAAAGGGTTTATGAGATGACAAAAAGTATACAGAAAGTTACTATGGATCTGATATTTACCCACTCATTATACAAAAACTTGTGGACAAACAAGAAAATTAACAGGTAGTAGGCTTAAAATAAAAGAAAGTGCTATTTCACACACTGTATGAATGAGCTACCAAGGAATGAATTGCCATGAGATGCTGTGAAGACAAACAGCATAAGTGGAATAAGAAAAGGAATAGACAAATTCATGGAGAATAGGTCCATCAGCAGAAACCTCCTTCTCATGATGTCCTCAGACTCCTGCCTGTTGGACACTCGAGTGAATGACATTGTGAGGGTTCCAGTACTGACAGTTGCAGACAAGATACTCGGCCAGATGAACATTTGGCTAATTAATTTTCAGTTTAAAGTGATGTATTGATATTTAAGTCCTGCTAATTAAATGGTGTCCCAGGCAGTGCCATCTGTGGAGACTTAACCTTGGGACCTTTGAAATCAAAATCATGAGTTTCTACTGTTTGAGCAAAAGAACTTTGCTCATTAGATCAAATAATGTAGGAGATAATCAAACCATCTACACACAATCTAGCCACTAGATGGCAACAAAGGACCATACTGTTTTAGTGTGAATTACACCACAGTAAAAAACTTTCAGAGCCAGTTCCTTCTTCTTTATTACTATTTGTCAGTTCCTGCTCTTTTTAGTGCAATTTGCATCCATACAGTACCTTCTTAACAGGCAATTTAATGTATCACCACAGTTATGGTCACTAAGTATAAAGGCCAGATTCTCCTGGTTGAAACTCTCCTGAATTTGCTCTATCCATGAGGTTCTTGCTAGAACCTTAAATACTAATCATACAATGACAGCCATCTGTCAGGGATGCTGTAGCTGCGGATTTCCTGCATTGAGGGTTGGACTAGATCACCTCCGAGATCCCTTCCAACTTTATGATTCTATGAAACTTTATAGACTTTATTGTTCACAAAACTGTTGCAAATCAGATTTGACCTGTAGTGTTTAGATAGCAACCACCTTTGCAAAAATTACACTTGTCAACTTCAGAACTACTCTAGAATAAGTTATGTTTCAGTTTTACTGAAAGAGAAAACAAACTATTTCTCCTATGATCAGCCAGCTACTCTATCCCTTTAATTAAATGTCCTAAAGAAAAGAAAATGTGATACACCTACAGGTTGCTGGAGGCAACCTCACATCTATCAGAGTTCTGCTGTGACTCGCCCTCTTCAAACGAATGCTCTTCCCTCGCCCACGTGTGTGGGTGATGGGGCCATCTGTCAATGCTATGGGGGGGATGGGTGGTCGTGCGTGTGAACGCTGTGGCTGGTGGGCGGGTGCGTGCGCCCTCCTGCTCTCCACCCACCTCCATGCATCACCCATACATGGAGCAATGGGCGCCAATGCCGGATACTCCGTGCGTAGAGATGGGTGGAGGTAGATGGGGGTCCGTGGGAACTCACCACCACGCCGCCCACCCATCCGCCCACACACCTGGGCCCGTTTCAAAAGGGCCCTAGTAGTCAAGTAACCAAAGAAATGACATACCCTCCAACAATATCCTTTTGACTAATACAGTAACAGGTTTTGTTTTCTTTTACCACCCCTTCCCAGCAGTGTACGGCTTGTACTGGGTTCAGCAGACAAAAGGTGTCATTAACACCTCATTAATCCATCTGGAGAAAGAGTCATCATGACTCCCTGCCCTGGATGCTGTTATGGTTATTCATTGCTGGAGGCCGAGGGTGGGGCATCTTTTTTCACTTTAACAAGCTTGGGATAAACACTGCTGTCAAAGAACGAAGGGTGCTTTCTCACATTAATGGGGGAGGCAGAAAAAAAAATCCCTGATGGTAATCACGGCTTTGTCTTTGTGGGAATTAGCTCATGTAGGAGTGCGCTATTCTCCTTTACCTTGCGAGAACACTTGCACATGACCAGGCTCCCAAATGTAGCTCTCACAAGGACGGGTGTTCTCGTGGGATAAAAGGGGAATAGTGCATTCCTACATGCACTAATTCCCACAAGGTCAGAGCCACGACTACAGTTGCAGAAGCTTTCCTGCCTCTCCTGGTAATGTGAGAAAGCGCCCTAAGAAAGATCTCTTTTTCAACAGAACCAGACCCTGCTATCTCGGTGCTATCCCAGCGTTTGGAGGCCGTGGTGGAATGGATGTGGCAGAGCAGACTGAAGCTCAGCCCCGATAAGACGGAGGTGATGGTGGTGGGGAGAGCAAGGGAGGTGTCGGCCCCCCTCATTGGGGGGGTTCACCCGCCCGTAGCTCAACAGGTCCGGAGTCTGAGGGTGGTGCTGGACGCGGACCTCCGCCTGGAGCGGCAGGTGGAGGCAGTCGCAAAGGCTGCCTTTCACCAGTTGCATCTGGTGCGGAGGCTGCATCCGTTCGTCTCCGGCCCAGACCTGGCCTCCTTCATCCATGCCTTCGTCACCTCAAGGCTGGACTACTGCAACATGCTCTATGTGGGGCTTCCCCTGTGCCTGGTTCGGAGGCTGCAGCTAGTGCAGAATGCAGCAGCCCGTCTCCTTTCGGGAACGGGTCGTCGGGAGCACATAACACCTGTGCTCCGGGCTCTGCACTGGTTGCCAATAGCGTGCTGAGCCAGGTTCAAGGTGCTGGTACTGACTTATAAAGCCCTTCACGGTCTCGGCCCCTCATACCTCAGGGACCTCCGCGCCCCGGAGCGGACCCTTCGGTCTGCTGGGGGTGCTTTCTTGGAGGTCCCCCGTGTTAAGCGAGGGCCCACAATGGAGAGGGCATTCTCGGTGGCTGGGCCGCGTCTTTGGAACTCCCTACTGGAGGAAGCTCGTCTGGCCCCAAGCCTTTTGGTTTTTCGACGACAGTGTAAAACCTGGCTGTTCACCCAGTCCTTTGGGGAGAGGGGGAGTGTCTAGGGGTTCTTTTATCCCCGTGCCTTAATGATTGCTTGATGGATTTATTTTTGTATCCCGGGCCCTGTTTTAATATTTGAGATTGCATTTTTATATGTTTTAAACTGTTTTATTGATTTTATTGTTGGAAGCCGCCCTGAGCTGTGGGTATAAATCAAATAAATAAATAAATAAATACCCAGGCAGGAGGGAGCTGTGTACCGGGGATCAAGATGGATACTAAAAAAGATAAGAGGGATGTGAGTGTGATTATGAGAGATGATTCTTTACTGTGCTGAAAGGGACTGTCACTGCTTACACTTGTGATCCTCCTAGTGTCTTTAAAACTAAATCTTTAGAGCCTAGGACTGCGATCCGGCTATATTGATGCACTGGTGGCAGCTGCACCAGCGGAAAGCACTGGGGCGCCGGTAGCCACAGTGCCGACTCTAGCTCTGGTCCCTGCACCATGCAGGGGGAACTGGAGGAGGTGGGGCAACATATAGAACTGCAGGAAGGGGGGTACTGGCCATCCCCCAGACCCTCTGAAGCTGCTGCACACTGGTCTGGTTAGCCCCTGTACCCAGCCCACAGCACTCAGTCTCGATCACGAGAGCCATCAGTAGTCCCCCGTGGGACCCTGCCCCCCACCCCGGTACTTATGTGCCACGGTGGTGGGACAGGAGCTTGGTCTCGCGGGGAACTGTCCAGCACTGTCTTGATCCAGGCTGAGTGCTGTGGGCCAGGTTTGGGAGCTTGTCGGGCTGGTATGCAGCAGTTTCGGAGGGTCTTGGGGACAGTCGGTGCCCATTTTCCTACGACTGCGACCGCCTTATGCCTACTCTGAGCAGGCTTAAGTCCCCACTGGTGCAGACAGTCCATTCACAGGGGAGAGTGGGTGGTGGGCTTCCCCATGGGGATAAAGCCATTGGGGTGTCCACCAGTCCTGGGGAACATGTCCTGTGGTTGTGAACCCCTTGAAAGGGCAGTGCTCCCTGCCCTATCACTGGTGCAGGGGGTGTGGCTCCCACGGGTAATGAGGGGGTGTGGCCATGGGCCAGTGGAACTCGCTCGGATTCACCACAATTTTGATGCTGCACTTATTACAATGGGGAAGCCAGAGGCTGTGGAAGCCCCGCCTTGTCCAATTTCTTGGGATCAATTTCAACAGATTTCGCTCACTGATGCAGAGGATGCCCTTGGCCAGCTTTTGTGAATTAGAGCCATCTTTTGTGAATTAGATCCATGCCCGTCATGGCTAGTTAAGGCCTGCTGAGAGACACTCGGGCCGTTGCTGGCTGGGGTGGCCAGTGCCTCCCTTTGGGAGTGCGGGGTGCTGGGCTACCTCGAGGTGGTGGTTTGGCCCCTGCTCAAAAAGCCATCTTTGGATGTTGATGCCTTTGCCAGTTATCAGCCTGTCTTTAACCTTCCCTTTTTAGGGAAGGTTATTGAATGGGTAGTGACTCAGCAGCTTCAGGAGCATCTGGACCGACTCAATTTTCTGGATCCCTCACAGTCCAGCTTTCATCTGGGCTATGGCACCAAGACTGCGTTGGTGGCTCTGGTCGATGACCTTCACCGGGAGTTAGACCAGGGCTGTTCGGCCCTGTTGATTCTGTTAGATCTATCATCTGCTTTTGATACCATTGGCCACGAGTTGTTGGTGACGCGTCTGTGGGACCAAACAGGGATTATTGGGACTGTTGAATGGTTCCGTTCATTCCTCTCAGGGAGAACCCAGCTGGTGGTGCTTGGGGAACATTTTTCATCTCCCAGCGAGAGAGATGACCCATAACCCACCTCTCTCTCCCCACCCCCGAAGGCCTGGGAAAACCGCCACATCTTGCAGGCCCGCCATAAAGCCAGCAGACTTGGGGCCAGGCGGGATTCCTCCAGGAGGGAGTTCCACAACCGCGGCCCTACCACTGAGAATGCCCTCTCCATTGTGGCCCCCCACCTTACGCGGGGTACCTCCAAGAGAGCGCTCCCTGTGGACCGAAGGAGTTGCCCTGAATCGCAGAAGGCAAGGCGGTCCCTGAGATATCCGGGGCCAAGACCGTACAGGGCTTTATAGATCAATGTTGAATCTGGCTTGGTACGTTATAGGCAGCCAGTGCAGAGCACAGGTGTCATGTGTCCCTGTTAAGAGACGGGCCGCCACTAGCTGCAACCTCCGGGCCAGCATCAAGGGAAGCCCCACGTAAAGTGCGTTACAGTAGTCCAGCCTCGAGGTGATGAAGGCATGGACCAAAGTGGCCAGGTCAGATCTGGAGATGTATGGGCACAACCTCCGCACCAGATACAGCTGGTGGAAAGCCACCTTTGCCACCACCTCCAGCTGCTGATCCAGGTGGAGACCCGAATCCAATAATATCAAATAACGTCTTGACCACATCGGTTATCTTGATCCTTCTCAGTCTTGCTTTTGTCCAGGTCATGGCACTGAGATAGCACTTGTGGCTTTGGTGCATGATCTCCGCCGTGAAAAGGATCGGGGTCGATCGACCCTACTGGTCCTGTTAGATCTTTCTGCAGCATTTGATACCATTGACCAT
>QEPC01010682.1:5176847-5200141 GCA_003113815.1 Sphenodon punctatus
TGCGCTGCATGGCCCCACCCCCTCCCCGATTCCCCGCCGGGATCAGCCGGCACGTCTGTTGGACGTGCCGGAGTGATCCTGGTGGGGAATCCCCGTGGTGATTCCGTGACGGAGCAAAGGCCGCCCCGTCACATCTGAAATCACCCTATGTGGGTGGGGGGAGACGCTCATGCATACACATTAAGAGGGACAAATGTGGAGCAGAGTGGAGCGTCTTTTGGGCCAGCTAAGAGAGAGTTCCATTGGGCAAGCAGCACAGCTGTTCTGCGCACAGCCCACAACCTCTCATGTGCTTTGACATGACATGGGGACAGGCTATGAATATGCAGCATGTTACCCTTGATAGCATGCCCAGCCACTTCAGCACCATGGATGTGAGGTGCATCCTCCATCCCCATTCACCACCTGAAGGCAACCACTTGGGACAGCAGGAACCACTTGGCTTCTATCTGTACTGCATCAAATGCTCAGTAGTAAATCCCTCTCCTCCAGTGAGCATGGCCTATGGGACAGTGTGCGTGTTAATTTCTAGGAAATTGTAAAATGTTTGCCTGTGTAGGTCCGCAGTAGAGAAGCAGTTAAAATTGTGTGCCCAACTTCAAAAACACCTGCCAAGGATTTTAATGGTTCAAGACTAACCATATAATATTTATACACAATTTATTCTGCTTTTCTTCTTTACAGCGCATTTCTTGCAATCACAACCTCTTTTTACATCATTTATTTCAACAGATTTTAAGCCAACCACCAGGAAAATGAAGAAAAAGTGTAATACCCATTTTACGGAAATGTTATTGAAATAGTCTTCCTAGATAAACAGCTATTTAAATTACCGGATGATATGTATATCATGAGGCAAGACAGGCTAGTTAGTCAGGTTTGTTGGTTCAATCTGAAATGTATTGGTTTAATATTTTTAAGGAGAGATGGGTCCAATGGTTGCCGCTACCCTAAAGCTTGGGATCGCCATCTTAAATGGAGGAAATTCTACAGTTCAACAGGTAAAGCTGTGTCCAAATATAAACCATTCTAACTAAAAAATACCTTCCATAAAACAAATATCGTATTAACACAAAAAGTTTAATTTCCATTATTTACAGAATGAACCTCAGGATCATGAAGATTTTAATTGCCAAAGAATTCACATGTTTCTATTAATTGATGTTGTTTTAGTATAGTCAATAATTATTTCCATAAATTTGAGATAACAGGGATCCCAGGTTTTAACTTTTATTCAGCAACAATAGCCATTCAACTAAAAGACAACTGAAATTTGAAGCCAGGACTTCAATCTTTATGTTTTCATTCAAAACCAAAGGTGGCATTTATTCGGAAAAGGTCAAAACTTCAACATTTCCATAAGAACATAAAAAGTGCCATACTGGGTCAGACCAATGGTCCATCAAGCCCAGCATCCTGTCTCCAACCATGGCCAAATTCAGCCGCTTGAGAGAAGTAGCCAGCAGGTCATAATGGGACAAATCGCTCCCTGTTGTTCACTCCCAGCTCCCAACCGTCAGGGGCTACATCCCCCAACCTACTTGACTAATAGCTGTTAAGGGACCTACACTCCAAGAACTTACCCAATCCTTTTTAAAATCCAGTTATATTATTGGCCTTGACCACATCCTCTGGCAACAAATTCCACAAGTTAATTGTGCGCTGAATAAAAAAATACTTTCTTGTAATTGTTTTAAATCTGCTGCCAGTTACTTGGACTAAGACTGTACTCCTAGCATCTCCTCCAGTGTTGGTTTTAACACCTTTAAATACAATTCTTTTCCTTCGTTCAAGAGGTGCCTGCCATCGTCCCTGAACAACTAGGGGCATGTGTGCTGGATTTCACTGTGCACTATACTCCTTCTCTGCAGAGTGGGAAGTTAAATTCCTGCAGACCCTTCTCCTGAGGCAAATTATTCTCCCCAAGATGTACTACTAGTAGGTCAGGGGGAGTAGAATTCCTAGCAACCTTCAATACGGGCAGCAGCTGCTCCCAGCACATACCCTTCTTACCTTCCCAAATTAACTCTGCCCATTCACCCAGACCCATCTTTGTCCCCTACCAGCTGGTGCTCTCTGCCTTTGTCATCCAGTGCACAATGCTGTAGCCAATGATCTTCACCAGCTACTCTCCGGCCGGAAGAGGAAACTGATAGAAATAGAAATGATTACCTTCCTGTCAGCAGCCTCTGTCAGAAGTGAATCTGAGCACCAATGGTCTGGTTCCACGCATCTCTGATATAAGACTTAAATGTCCTGAACACCACTGCTGTAGCTGCTGGATCTCCTATCACTGAATCCAAATGCTGCTGCCATACTGGTGGCTCCAGTCCTGAAAGACTGTGACCCAAAATTCCCAGAGGGGTGCTACAATTGAGTCAGGCAGGCCTTCAATATTGCAACAAACTAGTTATGTGTAAGGAACGCTCCGTTTGCATGGTGAAGCAAGGGGCTAGGCACCATTAGACACAGTTGTAGGTAATTATCTAGGACATGCATGTTACACAGTTATTGGATGGGTGGTTGCCTGAAAGCTCCAGGCCCATCTCGATGCTATCAGATTCCTGGACCTGTTTCAGTCAGGCTTTCATCCTGGATGTGGCCTTGGTCGATGATCTGCGCCTTGAAATTGACTTGGGGAATTCTACCCTGTTGATCTTGTTAGATTTTTCAGCAGCCTTTGAAACAGTTGATCACGAGGTGTTGTTGACTTGACTGCGGGACCTGGCGGGGATGCACGGGACCACTCTTGAGTGGTTCCGCTTCTGCCTGTTGGAGAGGTCCCAGAGAGTGGTGATGGGCAATTGCTCGTCATCCTCTTGGGACGTTCCCTGTGGGGTTCCACAGGGTTCTATTCTATCTCCCCTCCTGTTCAACGTGTATATGAGGCTGCTGGGGGAGGTCATTCGGAGGTTTGGGGTAAAGTGTCATCAGTATGCTGATGAAATGTAGCTCTACCTCTCTTTTTCATCCAGCCGAGGCCCTGCAGTCTCGGTGCTCAACCGACGCTTGGCTGCTGTTGGAGACTGGATAAGGGTGAGCCAATTGAAACTGAATCCAGACAAGACCAAGGTGATGATGATTGGCCAGTCTTGTGACCTGTGGGGGGATTGGGACTCGTGGTATTGATGGAGTCCAGCCCCCTCTGGTCAATCAAGTTCAGAGCCTTGGAGTGCTTCTGGACCCCTTGCTGTGCCTGGATTGTCAGGTGGTGGCGGTGGCCAGGAATGCTTTTCACCGACTCCATTTGGTGAGGAGGCTGTGGTCTTTGCTTTCTGATTTTGATCTAGCCACTGTCATCCGTGCTTTCATCATTTTGAAGCTAGTTTACTGCAGTGAACTCTACCTGGGGCTGCCCTTGATGACTGTTCAGAAGCTGCAGCTGGTTCAGAATGTGGTGGCATGGCTCCGTTGCTCCGAAGTCTGCACTGGCTTCTTAGAGCTTTCTGGACTCAATTTAAGGTGCTGGTTTTAACCTTCAAAGCCCTAAATGGTCTGGGCCCCACATATCTAAAAGACCGCCTGTCATTCTATGCTCCTTTGCAGCACGTGGAATCGCCGGGAGTTCCCGGTGGATACTGTCTGTTAGCTTTCCTCATATGACAAAGGCTCGCAGGGAGACATTCTCGGTTGCTGCCCCAGTGCTTTGGAACTCGCCTCTCCCAGAGGTTCATTTGAGCCCGGGCCTGGCGTTCTTCCAGAGACAGTGTAAGACCTTTTTATTTGAAAAGGCATTCAGTGGGAATGGATGTATTATTATTATTATTATTTATTATTATTATAAGCATTTGTGTAGCGCCAGCTGTATACCTGGCGCTTTACAGAACAATGAAATAGATTTATTTTATTTATTTATTTATTTAAAACATTTATACCCCGCCCCTCCTGTAAACAGCTCGGGGCGGCTTCCAACAATAATAAAACAATATAAAACAGTTTAAAACAATCAACAAATGTAAAACTTTTAAAACAGGGCCCCGGGAAACAATTTCAACATTAAAACAATAGAACAGGGTAGGGGAGAAAAACACAACCCACAACCCTAGATGCGGTCCCTGCCTATGGCTTACAATCTAATAGACTTGGAGGGGGAAGACAAGGAGAAGGGACATAGGGAGAGACAAGGGATAAAAACATTGAAGCGGATGCGAAGTCACAGGTGCACATGCTTGGCTTGGTTGCAGTTAGGCAGGAGTCAATGGAGAAGGCAGACAGTAAGTATTGAGAGGGAAGTTTTAACAGGCGTTGGGAAAGGCAGCGAGGAAGAAGTGGGTTTTGAGGAGGGATTTGAAGGTGCAGCGGGAGGGGACAAGACGAATGTGGGCAGGGAGGGAGTTCCAGGCATGGAGGGCAGCAAGGGAGAAGGGACAAAGGCAGTTAGGTGAGCAGGGGAGACGAGGGAGAGCAAGGGAGGGGACAGAGGAGGAGCGGAGAGTACGTGCAGGAGTGTGTAAGGAGATAAGGGCTGAGAGGTAAGGGGGAGCCCGGTTGTGAAGGGTTTTGTAAGTAAATACCAGGAGTTTGTGAAGGATGCGTGCGGGAAGGGAGAGCCAGTGAAGTGGGAAGAGGAGAGGCTGCAGATGGTCGAAGCGATGGTCCGAGTGGGTCATCCTAGCAGCGGAGTTTTGGATGGAAATAACGGGGGACAGATGAGAGCGGGGGAGGCCAGCAAGGAGGAGGTTGCAGTAGTCAAGGTGAGAGATAACCATGACGTGAACAAGGGTTTTGGCTGAGGAGACAGAGAGAAAGGGGCAAATCCGTGCAACGTTAGGGAGGGCAAAGTGACAGGACTTGGAAACAGAGTCGATGAAAGGTTTGAAGGAAAGGTGAGTGTCGAAGACAAAGCCCAAGCTACCGGCTTGGGGGACAGGATGGATGGCGACCCCATCAATAAGGATGGAGAGGGAAGAGGAGGAGGAAGGGTAGGGAGGAAAGATAAGGAGTTCAGTCTTAGCCATGTTGACCTTGAGCTGACGTTGGGACATCCAGGCAGAGATATGAGAGAGACAGTTGATGAGGTGAGCTTGGACAGAAGGGGAGAGAGAGGGGGTGGAGAGATAGAGTTGAGTGTTGTCAGCGTAAAGTGATATTGGAAACTGTGGGAGGCAATGAGTTTGCCAAGGGACAGGGTGTAGATAGAGAAGAGGAGAGGGTCCAGGACAGAGCCTTGGGGAACCCCAACTGAGAGGGGGAAGGAGGAGGAGTTGGAACTGGGAAGAGACACATTAAAGGAGCGGTCAGAGAGGTAGGAGGAGAACCAGTCAAGGACAGAGCCGCAGAAACCTAGGAAGCGAAGAGAGTCCAGTAGGAGTGAGTGGTCAACGGTGTCAAAGGCAGCAGAGCGGTCAAGGAGGACAAGAATGGAGTAGAAGCACTTAGATTTAGCGACAAGTAGATCGTTGGTGATCTTGGCAAGGGCAGTTTCAGTGGAGTGAAGGGAGCGGAAGCCATATTGGAGAGGGTCCAAGGAGGAGTTGGCAGAGAGGAGATCCAGGCAGCAGGAGTAGACAACACGTTCCAGAAGCTTTGAGGCGAAGGGTAGAAGGGCGAACGGCCGGTAATTAGAGGGATCAGAAGTGTCGAGGGTGGACTTTTTGAGGATGGGAGAGACAGTGGCATGCTTGAAGGCAGAGGGGAAGGAGCCAATGGAGAGGGAGAGATTAATGACATGTAGAGGGGGGGCTACAGTGGGAGCAATGGCGGTCAGGAGGCGGTAGGGGATTGGGTCGAGAGGACAGGTGGAGGAGTTGGAGGAAGAGAGCAGAGAGGAGATTTCCTCAAGGGAGGCAGGAGGGAAGGAGGAGAGGAGAGTGGGGGGAGGGGGCGGTGAGGGAGCGGGAAGAGGAGATGGGTGGGAAGCAATGTCCTGGCGGATCTTGTTAATCTTTGAGGTGAAGAATGGCGCGAGGTCCTGAGCGAAGAGGGTGGAGGGGAGCAGGAGGGCTTGAGGAGGGAGCCAAAGGTGGAGAAGAGGCGGCGAGGGTCACGAGAGTAGGATTCAACCTGGGAGGCATAGTAGTATTGCCTCGCCAGGAAGATAGCGGAGGAGAGGGAGAATTTACAGTGGAGGAAGTCCGGGTGGGAGCGGGATTTGCGCCAGCGGTGTTCAGCAACCCGGGTGCAGGAGCAGAGGTAGCGGATAGTAAGGGTGAGCCAAGGACGGGGGGTTTGAGGTCAGACGGGGCAGGAGGAGGGGGGCAAGAGAGTCGAGGGTCGAGGCAAGAGAAGCGTTAAGAGAAGAGATGGCATAGTCAGAGAAGGAGGAGGAGAAGACAGGAGGGGGGAGAGGGAGGAGACGAAGTCTAAAGGGTTGACAGCCTGCAGATCACGGAAGGGGCGTGGAGCTGGGTAAGAAGATGGGGGTTGGTGGGAGAGGTTGACGGAAGCTAGGTGCTGGTCAGACATGGGACAAAGGTCAAAGGAGAGGTCAGCAACAGGACAGTTTCTGGAGAAGATGAGGTCGAGAGAGTGGCCATCAGTGTGGGTGGGGGAATCAGTCCGGAGGCGGAGATGAAAGGAGGAGATTAGGGAGAGAAAGCGGGAGATAGATGGCTGGAAAGGTGCATCAACATGGATGTTGAAGTCACCGAGAATCAGAGCGGGAGTATCCTCAGAGAGGAAGAAGGTAAGCCAGAATTCAAAGTCCAGGAGAAAACAGGAAAGGGGACCAGGGGGGCAGTAAATGACAGCGATTCAAATAAATAAATAAACAATTAATAGTTGGGAATGCCCTGCAGGTTGAAGCACCACCAGTTTCCCATAGGCCCTCTGGTCTCTTTTTGAATGCCTCAGTGAAATTAGGAGGTCTTATCCCTTCCACCCCACATCCCATATGTCCAGTGCTCAGCCAGAAACATCTGATTTGGAGTCCGGCACCATCTTGTCTATTTGAAACACTCTGAATAGCACCAGCTTGAAGGCCGTGCTGAAAAGGGATGCCTCATTACTCTCCAAACAGACTTGTGGGAGAACTCCCAATATCCTGAGGAGCAGGGGATAAGTGATTGGGCCCTGGTATCCTCCCTTCTTCCTTGCTCTCGTTTCCAACACTCAACCATCCTCTGTAGGGAAAAAAACTTTGATTGGGGGGTGCCTGGCCTGCTAAACAGCTTGTATATACGAGGGCAGAAATCTTGTTAGCTGCTGTCACTGGGGCTAAATCCCTGCAGCTCTGTGCAAGCCCCATCTGTAGCATCTGGGCCTCTAGAATAGGGAATCCCATAGCTTAACCATTGCACGCTCTAAATTCCTCGAAGTCTCTAAAGGCACACTCACAAGTCACCCTGGACCTAGGGGCAAGTGAACTTTGCACTGTGTAGAACAGCTCTAGGATCCAAGATTCCACAGCTCCAGCGGTAGCACCTCTGGGATCTCCCTGGCTCTACATGTCAAAAGATGAAAGCTGTCCATCTGGAAGCGAGAAAGAGCATCAGCTATGCCATTGTTAATACCAGGAACATGTGTAGCTACAAAAAGTATGTTGTTTTGTAGGCATGTAAGCACAAAGCTTCATAACTCCGGGGGGGGGGGAGTGTTGGATGATTGGGAGTTTATTACATTCACTACAGCCATATCATCACATCAAAACAATACTCGCCTGTTGGAAAATGAATAAGCCCACAGGTGGACTCCCACCACAATGGGAAAAAACTAGGGCTGAAACTCTATCTCGAGTTTTTCTCAGTTAATGTCAAGAATCACAGTTCTCAATTCATTTTAAGCAAGAAAATAATTGAGAAAAATGCCAATTCTCAACATTTCTCAGTTGAGAATTTTTTCTTGAAATACCGCTTATCCTTTACCGTTTACCATTACCTTTTAGCACAGTTTACTGTTTACCATATACTGATTTACCTTGTACCACTTACCGTGTACCACGTTCATCCTGGTAATACGCATGCACAAAGTGGTATTTTGCTCATGCACATTGCTGGGAGGAAGCTGGTACATGATAAATTGGTATATGGTAAATTGTAACGGTAAACAGTAAATGATAAATGGTATTTCAAGAAAAATTTTGTGATATTTTTGCAAGAAGAAAAATGGTTCTCGTTTCAGCCCTAAAACTCCAAAAACTCAAATCCCTGGTTCTTCCTTGAGTGCCTACAAGCATTCCCACCATTGGATGCGTGTCCCACAGCGACTCTTCGCAGAGCCTTCAAAGCAGAGTTCAGTTCAGGACGAGCCCCACCTCTCCCCTAGAGTATGATGCATGCCACACACTATGGCGAGGGTATAAAAGGGGTGGAGTTGTTCCATTCCCCTCAATTCCTTCAACTGCTGATCTCTCCAAGCAACTGAAGCTGTCTCAGCGCTCCCCTCTACCGGTTTTGTAAAAAATAAATAAATAATAAATAAGATATATATTATAGTAGGTGTCAGTGTAGATTTAGTTTCTCTCTGTCTCTGTCTCTCTCTCACACATACACACACATACACACGTTCTGCGTGCCCGATGCTGCCCCTGGGGCGGTGGTGCTGGTGGATACCTGTGAAGAGGGTGATAGAAAGGGGTGGGACTATCGATATCAGATTAATCCGATAGTACCGATAATGGGCAGTATCGGATTAATCCGATAATACTTAACGGTATTGAAATATCAGATTTTTAACATTGCCGATTTTACTGGATTTTTCATATCGACGCCATTTAGCAATGGCCACAATGTAAAAAAAAAAACTGTAAAATTGACTGTTAAAAATCCAATATTTTGATACCGGTAAATCCAGTCTCAGGAGATCCAGTACCGATAAATCCGGTAATCCCCCTGGAGTCCCACCCCTAGTGATAGACACACCTCACATATAACTTGTGTATACCATGGGAGGGCTTCTTTGCCCCTACCACCTCCTCCCCCCCACCCACCCACTGGGTGCACTGACTTACTGTTCTGGACTGTCCATCCTCCTACTCCATGGTCGTATCCCCCTCCCCCCCCGCCCTTTGGCTGGCGCTGTCTCTCACTGCGTTGTGGAATGAACATTTGGCACAGGCTGATGTACAGACCAGGGACGCCCAATGTAGTCTTACCTTTGCTGCCTGTACCTTTTAAGGGTGCCAACCCCATGTCATAGGGAGGGATGTAGGGGAAGAGCGTGGGGGGAATGGCAGTAGGGGAAGAGCGCGGGGGGGCGGAGGGCCCGTCTGGTCCATCTTTGTGGGGTGAGTTTCGGGAAGTGACGTCGGCCGATGTGGTGGATGTCCTGGGGTCTGTGAAGGCCACGTGTTGTCAACTGGATCCGTGCCCGTCCTGGTTAGCTTCCGGGGAGACGTTGGGGACGGTGCTGGCGAGGGTAGTGAATGCGTCCCTTCGGCAGGGGAGGTTGTCACCTTGCCTTAAAGAGGCTGTGGTGCGCCCCCTGCTGAAAAAACCATCGTTGGACGTAGACGCGCTCGCCAGCTACCGACCTGTCTCTAACCTTCCCTTTTTAGGGAAGGTTATTGAGCGGGCAGTGGCGCTCCAGCTCCAGGGTCATCTAGATAATATCGGGCTCCTTGACCCTTTTCAATCTGGGTTCCGCCCCGGCTATGGCACCGAGACGGCGTTGGTGGCCTTGGTGGACGACCTCCGCCGGGAGATGGATGCGGGATGTTCGACATTTCTCATCCTGCTCGATCTCTCGGCCGCTTTTGACACCGTGGACCATGGGCTGCTGTTGAGACGACTGCGTGACCGGGGGGGTCTGGACGGGACTGTTCTTGAATGGTTCCGTTCATTCCTCTCGGGGAGGAGCCAACGGGTGGTGTTGGGGGAAGAAACATCGAGCCCCCGCGCCTTACCGTGTGGCGTTCCGCAGGGATCGATCTTGTCTCCATTATTATTTAACATCTATATGCAGCCCTTGGGGGAGGTCGTGAGAGGGTTCGGGGTGCGATGTCACCAGTATGCTGATGATACTCAGCTGTACCTCTCGTTTTCTACCGACCCAGACCCTGCTGTCTCGGTGCTATCCCAATGTTTGGAGGCCGTGGCGGATTGGATGCGGCGGAGCAGACTGAAGCTCAACCCAGATAAGACGGAGGTGATGGTGGTGGGGAGGGCGAAGGGGGTGGTGGCCCCCCTGATTGGGGGGGTTTGCCCCCCTGTAGCTCAGCAGGTCCGGAGTCTGGGGGTCATATTGGACGCAGACCTGCGGCTGGAGCGGCAGGTGGAGGCAGTCGCTAAGGCTGCCTTCCGCCAGCTTTATCTGGTACGTAGGCTGCGTCCGTATGTCTCTGGCCCGGACCTGGCCTCCCTCATCCATGCCTTCGTCACCTCGCGGCTCGACTACTGTAACGCGCTCTACGTGGGGCTTCCCTTGTTCTTGGCCCGGAGGCTGCAGCTGGTGCAGAATGCGGCGGCCCGTCTTCTTACGGGGACGGGTCGCCGGGAGCACATTACACCGGTGCTCCGAGCGCTGCACTGGCTGCCGATAGTGTGCCGGGCCAAGTTCAAGGTCCTAGTAATGATCTATAAAGCCCTATACGGCCTTGGCCCCTCTTACCTTAGGGACCGCCTCGCCCTTCGCGCCCCGGAACGACTCCTGCGGTCTGCCGGGGGTGCCCTCCTGGAGGTCCCCCGTGTTAAGCGGGGGGCCACGATGGAGCGGGCATTCTCGGTGGTAGGGCCGCGGCTGTGGAACTCCCTTCCGGAGGAAGCTCGCCTGGCCCCAAGCCTTTTGACATTTCGGCGGAACTGTAAGACCTGGCTGTTTGCCCAGGCCTTTGGGAGGGAGGGTAGGGGGGGTGATTTTAATCCCCCGCCCATTTATCTATTTATTTATTGTTTTCTAGCCCCGTTTTATTGATGTATTTTATATTTATTATTTTAAGTGAATTTTAATTGTTTTTATTGTTGTTGTTAGCTGCTCCGAGCTGCATTGCAGGAGGGGGCGGGATATAAATCTGTAAAATAAATAAAATAAATAAATGTTGGGACACAGCCACTCGCTCCGTTGACAACTCTGAGCTTTTCACTTGTAGCTCTCTGATCCTGGACTCCTGGCAGACCTCACCCTGTGGCACAGCTGGGTGGGGCCTAACCAACAGGAGGGCACAGTTTAGTCTGGTTTAGCCTGGTGAGTGGGCATGGGCAAACATCTGGCCTCAACCAAACAAAGCAGCGGGTGAGTCCTGGGTTAACGCGGTCTAATGTGGGCTACTGTCTCATTTTTTTAAGCATCTATTGTTTGGAGCATCAACCACCCTGTTTTATCCGATCTCTAAATGCCATCATTATTATCCTACAACACTGGCACAATTAGCACCATTGATAATTTAGTTTCCTTTTTCTTATAAAAAAGGGCCCACAGGTGGTTCTAGACCTTGTGATTGGGGGCTAGAGGGAGAGGGGATATGTGCCCTTACTGTTTCTGGGAGAATGCCAGAAGGCTTGACAAAGTTTGGATGGAGCTTGGTAAAATATTTTTGAGAGTATTGCCCCCACTATTCCTCAACACACAGAACTGCCACTGAAGGTGCCACAGAATAACAACTGCATGATGAGAACATCTTTTCTGTGGATATTCATTGTATGTATTGTTGGTTTGTTGTAGAAAATGCTTGACTACCTCAAGTACAAAAAGGATGTGGGATTCTTTCAGAGCCTTGCTGGTCTTATGCAGTCTTGTAGGTAAGGAAATGTCTGCTATAAATCTTCTATTTTGTTTCATTATGTCCTTTGATTAAATATACCATAATGAGCCAAATTCTCCTACCATATACACAGATGAAAATTTAGACTAACTGATTTTACTAATTATTAATTATTATTAATTATTGTTTATTATTAATTATTATTATTTTATTAGCATTTATATATAGCACCAGAAATGTACTTGGTGCTTTACAGAGAATAAAATAGACACGGTCCCTGCCCAAGAGCTTACAATCTAAAGACAGGGGGAGGGGAGACAGGGAAGGGGGAACAGAGGGAGAGACAAGGGATGCAAGATTCACGAGGATGCAAGAACTCAGGTACACGTTCTTGGCTTATTATTATTATTATTATAAACATTTGTATAGCACCAGCCGTGTATCTGGTGCTTTACAGAACAAAGATAAAGACGTGGTCCCTGCCTACGGCTTGCAATCTAAAAAGACATGGAGGGGGCGACAAGGAGAGGGGACAAAGGGAAGACAAGGGAGAAGCAAACAAACATGCAAGTGGCTGCGAAGTCTCAGGTGTGTGTGCTTGGCTTGGTTATAGTTAGGCAGGAGTCTGCAGAGGAGGGCAGACTGTAAGTATTTGGGGAAAAACAACTAGCAGGCATTGAGAAAGGCAGCACAGAAGAAGTGGGTCTTGAGGAGGGTTACAGTAAATAGGAGTTTGCAGATAACAAGTAGGGGATAATCCTGGGTCGGGGTGATTAGCAGGAGTTAGTAAAGGCGGAGCGGAAGAGGTGGGTTTTGAGGAAGGACTTGAAGGTGTGGAGGGTGGCAGCAAGGCGGACGAGGGCAGGGAGGGAGTTCCATATTGTTCCATATATGTACCGGTCTAACTGAAAGCAGAAATTGGTCAATTTCCTAAAAAGAGCTATGCAGCATGATAAAATATTTGTTTTAAGAAAAAAACCCTAATTTATATATTGCTTTTCCCCTTACAGTGTTCTTGACCTTAATGCATTTGAACGCCAGAACAAAGCAGAGGGTCTTGGCATGGTGACAGAAGAGGGTTCAGGTATTACCATGTTAATGAAAAGAATCTATGACCTTTTTCTCTTAACTCCACTGAAGCAAGCTAAATTCAGTACTGTTTAGTTAAGGATCCTTGTAAGTCCACACAATGTCCAAGGGTGAATTTAAGTTATTATTTCTTTAGATACTGAATTGGTCTGCTGTAGACAAGAGTATATCACTAGAGAATATTTCAGAGAATGAGAAGGCTCACAGGAATGTTTCATATCATTGGTTGCAGTGAAGAAGATATAACACATACATTTGAAAGCAGGTTCTAGTTACAAACAGCAGTATTTGTACATGCTAAACAATTTTGAAATCTCAGCCAGTTTCAGCATAAAATAAAATAAAATGTCCCAACTGATCCGTTAAACTATATCTGTCTGAATGAAAAATACAATAGACAATTTAGTAAGCTGCAAACTGAATATCACATGTTCTAGGAACTGCAGCTGCTTTTTGGAAGACTGGGGACTTTTTAAAAAGTCATTCTGTTGAGCTTGTCTTGTATATGTATGTATATTCTAGTATATTGTGTTTACTTTTGATTTTGAACCAATTTACCTTTTCTACCCTCCGTTGCGTCAGATCACTGTTATTTTCTTTAATTTGTCTCAGTGTTGGTTTTGTAACCCTCATTTTTGTACATAATTAGTTTGTTCTACCAAGGGACTCCTCCCCCACCCCCCACATTATTTCATAATGTATTTTGTGTTTAACTCCCAAAATTAATTAATCCTTCTACATTGTTTTATTCTTAAAAATAAGGGGGGAAAGCTTGACTGCATATTCATTTATTGGATTTTGGATTTTCATATTTCATACCTTTTACATAGCATATGTCAACTGCTACTATGCCTGCAGCTGTTTTACATGGCATGTTTCTTGATTATAAGAGTGCTTGCAAAAAGTTAAAACAATAAGCTGCTTAACTTGATTGAAAGCAAAACACAGGTACTTTTCTAAACTTATTTTATTTCCTGACAATTTAAAATACTGCTCAGATTACTCATCTGAGAAGTCTCATAAAACCAGTTCACATGAGTAGAATTTGTCTTGTGGATTACGCATTGATGTGTGCCACTATCGGGATTGTGAGGCATAGACTAGCATGCCCATTGGTTCATTGGAAATTATTGTTCAGAGTGTTTAAACCTTCTGAACATAATTTCCCGTAATACACATTTTAAAATTATTGTTCATAATCTTAGCTCATGATTTTTTTAAAAAATACATTTATTTTGCTTTAATCCGCTATCCTTTTAAAAGGGGGGAGGGGATTGCGTGCAAGTATAAATAACTGCTTGCATAAGCAATTCTTCTGATGTCCAGGTATTTTTATGCTTCCTCATTTGATGGTTGTTTTATTTTTTTTATTTTTTTATTTGATCTTTTTGTTTAGTACAGAATTAATTTGCCAAAAGCAATACTGAGTATGTTTTGTATCTGCTAAAAACAAATTCTCAACTTTGTTTCTTTTTTCCCCTCCGTTTCCTTTTCTTTGAACTAAATGTCCTGTCCTCCCTTCCTCAGTCATCACTCATGAGCGTGGTAATTATTAAAAACAAACTGCCTTTTATTTTTTCCTGTTGTTAGCTTTGTGTCAGCACTGTACAGCTCCTGAACACCATTAGGTTTTTTGTTCCTATCAGACTTTTAAACTAGTGGCTTCTTTTCTATTAATTATTAATTATTATTATTATTATGGTGTACTCCAAACTTTCAGTTTTTATGCCAACTTTCCCCACTTCTTTGTTCTTCCTCCCTTTCTCAGGATTTGCACAGTAACTGGCACACTAGATGTAAGAGCAGCAAGCTTTTTAAAAAAATTTAATTTCTTTTTGTTTGGTTTGGTGGTTTCTGTTTTCTTAGTGGGCCCGGTCTTTGGAATGGTTCAATGTAAAAAAAAAAAAAAAAAAACCTGTACGTATATGTGGAAAAAAACCTTGTGTTGTAGTCCTCTTGTAGTGTATCTGTTGTGT
The DNA here is from genome assembly GCA_003113815.1 of Sphenodon punctatus. Classification (NCBI taxonomy): domain Eukaryota; kingdom Metazoa; phylum Chordata; class Lepidosauria; order Sphenodontia; family Sphenodontidae; genus Sphenodon; species Sphenodon punctatus. The sequence continues at coordinate 5,191,488 of QEPC01010682.1, forward strand.
ATTTAATGTGGCTTTATGGCTGCACTGATTTGTGTATTCACAGGAAATCAGTGGTGGATCCAGAGTGGGTATGAGAGTGAGATAGAAAGAGGATGTTGGCTGTCACTGGCTAGGTTTACACTATTCATTCAGGAATTAATGCTACAGAGAGGCAAAACTTAATTTAAGAATTTCACAATGTGCAGAAGTGTTTCTTTCTCCTCCTGGAAAATATGATGCACAGGTTAATGATTACATTATTTTCCACCCTGAGAATGGCAGTAAGATACTATAAAGCTCAACCCTGCAAGCCTCACAAAAACCCTCTGAAAACTCATTCTAAGAGAACAATATGGTTCTGAAAATAGGGCAGAGTACACTTATTTTTACATTCCTTTAGAGAGGACAGAAATCTGTCTTGAGATTTGGGAATACAGAGTTGATTTTTAAGGGAGGGAATGGATTGAGGTTGGGAGTACAAATTGTAAGTTATTCCCAAATACATCTGCTTTTGATGCAGAAATTCATCAAAGAGTTCTGAACTTGTTTGATCCTGCTGTTACTGAAGGTAGTTGTAAAACACCTATAAGTTTCATTGGGAGGAGGACCAAGCTTTCAACAATGGTGGTGTTATACACAAATATTTCTGTCTTTCAACATGGGGTAAAAACAGATGTGACTGTGGCCTGTTTTGACCCACGAGCCACTGGCATGTAAGCTGAGGCACCTGCCTTTGGGAGACCTCTGCCTTTGTCCCAGGATTACTGAAGGGCATGCCAATAGTAAGCCTGGGCTCTGACCTCAGAAAACCTCTGAGGTCAGTGCCCAGGCTAGGTCCCACACAACTGGGCCAAAGCAGGACACAGCCAGCTATCATGTTTGCTGTGGCCTGCCATGACCCTGCCACCTTTTCAGAGGTCAGATCTGCCATGGCCGGCCATTCTTGACCATCATGACTGTCCTTCATGGTGGGAGGCAGAGCGCTGGGCGTAGCATGGGGGCAGGGCCGGTCACCCACACAAATGTTGTGGTTATCCCCGGGCCGTGCAGGCGGTGAGATGGCGGCCCAGCCATGGGCACGTATGTTCGGTGTCCTGACCCAGACCAGACTTTGTCCACCGTAGATTTCTGCCCCGCTAGATTGTGGTGACAGCACGCTGCCATCACATATGTTTTTACCCATAGCATCAGTAGAAAAAGTCCTACAGTTAGCCAGCATTGATTTTTTTGTTCTTTTTCACTTGTTCCTTTGTACTGTCCCCATCTAAGCTGCTTCTCCTGAGCCCTTTTCACTAGTGCCACCACCTTCCTGTGCTAAATCCTGGAACCCCCACTGGTAAAACGTTGATGGTTATTTAGCAGATGTATTTACTTTGTTTTTGTGATGTACTCAGTGTTGTATCTTTTGTATCTGTTTGTTTTGATTGTTATGTTTCTTTTTATGAAAAAGGTTCAAAACCAAAGAGACACACAAGTGTTCATTATCTCATCTGATGGTTTTCATTTTTCATTTAATTTTCACAGTCTATGCAATCTCCCCATGAATTGTGATAAGCTTGAAAGTGCAGTTTTTCTCTCCTTCCAAAGCCTTTCTTGTACTTGGCAGATATTGGAATACAGTTTAAATGTTTCATCTACACTTTGATTATATTGTTATTGTTTGGCACTCTTTGTATAAGACCTTTTTGGCTGTTGCTTTTACCCAGACTTCACAAATTAAATTGAATATGTTCATGGAATGATTTTGTTCTAAATTGAGTCACACACTGTTATGAAGCTGTTGAAGCATCTTGTGTGAAAATTGCTGTTTAAAATATACCACCTCCCTAGCTCATTATGACGTGCTTTACACAAAATCCTTATTGTTAATGAAGTGTAGTTAACTATAGTGAACTTATTGTGTTGCAAGGAAGAAATTTCAGGGACGGCTACTGGATTTGACATTTATGCAAATACTCTGAGAGAACAACACCATCCACCTCCCATGCTGTTGCGTGCTGTTTTTGCTTTGTGCCAGTACTCCCCAAGGAGCAAATAGTGCCTCCTAAACTAGGAGCTCCACTCTCTTTGAAATGGTGTCCAGGAGCTCAGGTCATGGCCCTGGCCAAAGTCTTTGGGCCCCTGGTCTCTTGCCTGGACACTAGCATGGGCTCTTTTTCACAGTGGCTTCATTTTAACTGACTTTCGCAGGGTGTCATGATCCTACCAGGACCCATGCCCTTTGGGATTCTGGAGCAGTGACCAGTCCTCCTGCACCACTGCATCGGCCTGCCTTAAACCTGGACGTTCCCAGGAAAATCTCCTGTACTCTAGCCAGTCCACACTCCTTTTGTCTGTCTCCCTTCCCTGCCATGCCTCTCAGCTTCCTGATTTGAGGCCAGTCAGAGTATAGAGCTAAGGCTCCCATAGAGGAGATCTTCATGGTCTTCTGCCCATTTCATTACCTGACACTACAGAGTGACCTATCAGAACTCAGAAGAGGCCAGAGCAGGCACTCTTGGTTGGTCTTCTGGCTGTTGAGAAAAGTTTCTTCCCTAGAAAAGGTACTTCCTTTTAGTCAGACTGTCTGCCTAGAGAGAGAGTGACAAGGGGGAATTTTGACTTACCTGTGAATTTCCTTCCTGCTCTGCCTTGACCTCCTTGGAAGTGTTGGGAAAGGCCCTTTTTTACATGGCTGAAGAGAGTCAACTTTGGCTTAGATCTTTCTCTGTCCTTTCTGTTTTTTCATATTGATTTGAGTTTTTTTTAATCAATTTAGATTTGACATTCACTGCCTGGGATTATGCCCCTCCCAAAGGCAGAGGCTGTCAATCAGTTTTGAATCTTGTCTTCTGCTTCATGCAGAGGATCAAAACCCTTCAGTCAGACTGTCCACCAGGAGATAGTGCAGAAAGAAAATTCACAGGAAAGCATCAAAACTGACCCACTCCAACTATTGGCATTCCTCTTATGCTTTCTGCAGGACTGGATAGGTGCAGTCTAGCTGTCTTCTGTGTGAAGTCTTCTGCACTCAGCCCTGCCAGAGATGCACGTAGAGAGAAAACTTGCAATGTAGCCATAGAGAAATTTTGCACATAAATAAACACAGTATGTGGCATACAGCAATTTACCAAGATCATGCAGCAAGTCAGCAGAGATAGCAATGGAAGAAGTTTCAATTCCCAGTCCTTTGCTTTCATAAGCAAATGCTATGCTGTCCTAATATGAGTGTTTTGTTAGGTATCGAAAAACACAGGCTTCCTACTGTTCTTTCAAATATTTGATTTTTATTTAAATCAGTGTTTATCTTACATATTTTTTAAACAATTTTTGACATTTTGAATACTATGTTGGAAAAATAGTCATAAGGGAATGTCTTTGCAACTAGAAAATAAGATTTAGATCCATTATCACCTCATTAAACCTTTTGTGAATCTTGCCCTGTGTTAGAACAGCCTAATTGCATTTTACTAATCTCACTTGAGAGAGAATTTTGAAATACTGTCATGGAATTGCAAATTAAAGACTTTACCGCTCATGCAGCGGTACACTTCATTTTTTTTGTTCAAGAAACAAAAATCCATGTTTCCCAAAAAGTCTTTTAAACAAATTATGGCTTTGCAGGCAAAACACTACATGACTTCAAAAGTCTGTGCTCTCTAGAGCCAGTATTAAATACCACTCTACATTGATGTTTTCTTCAAGATTGGTATTGCTGCCTGTAAACTTCTGGGCTGCCACCATAAATCTCTGCAGACTACATATAAGAGTTGAAACACGTACTTGATTTAGTATCTGCGGGTAATACCTGCATTTTCAGGTACCATTTTGGCTACCCAAATCAGTACCCAAATACCATTTGAGAACCCCAAAAAACAAAATACTGACAACCAATTACCAAAATACCAACATACCAACAACCAATATACTGAACTAATGAAAAATTCCTAGGATGTTGTTTTCCCATGTGGTAGAATTTTGTAAAAGGGAAATAGGGAGATCCAGGGAATTGTACACTAGTCAGCCAGATTTTTTTTAAAATTATTTCAATTTTTACCCTCCCCTTCCCATCATCTAGGTCTTTAATTGGCGCCCTTAAAAAAAGGTGCGAGCGCTATAAATCGCATCCCCACACATCTAAACCCCACCCATGCTCTTTTTCACAGGCATGTGATTTTTAGGCGTGAGTGCACAGTGCTCACCTAAAAACAACAGCCTTGCCTCAGGGTGGCTCTGATGTCAGCAAAGGTATTACATGACCACTTTCAGGAAAACTACTACTACTACTTATCATTTCTAAAGCACTACTACTAGTGCTGTATGAAAATGGGGTTATTACTAGTAATCAATATAGATTTGTTAAGAGCAGAGCATGCCAAACAAATATTGTTTCCTTCTTTGTCACAGAAATTGGTTTGGTAGTCAAGCAGAATGCAGTACACATAGGGATCCTAAACATGCAACTTGCATGCATGTTTTGTACGTCATTTCTGCACAGTTTGCATGTGCGCCACAGGTCCCCATAGCGGGTTTGCACGGGGCTTATATATGTATATGGCTGAAAAAAAACACTCAAAGTGTATTAATGGATCAGAATCAAACATATATATCATAATAAATATTATCAAGAGGCATCCCACAGGGGTCTGTTCTAAGTCTAGTACTCTTCAGCATTTTCGTTAATGATTTGAAGAATGTAGTGGAAAGTATACTTGTGAAAGATGATGCAAAAACTGAGAGGGGTTGCAAACACTTCGGAGAACAGGTTTAGAATATGAAGACTAGAGGGCCCAGGCTGGAGGAAATAAAATGAGATTTAATGAAGACAAATTCAAAGTTTTACATATGGGAGCAGAAAAAAAGGGCATACATGCATAAATGGGGGTCAATTGGCTAGGCAGTAGCACTGTAGAGAGAGACAGGGGAGTTGTGGCAGATCATAAATGGAACATGTGCTGATAATGACACTGGCTGTTTTCACACGAACAGGGGTGGGTCGGTGTGCTTGTATGGTAGGTGGAGGTGTGTGTGTGTCTTTTTACATGGACACACCCATCTCCACCCACGGGGCCTCCTCCGGTTTTCCGGATGACCCCATGGGTGGAGGTGGGTGATGGGTGTGCGCCGGGAGTGCGCACGCATGAACACCCACCACCTGTGGTGTTTACAAGGGTGCACACCCAGCACACACCCATCCCCCCACCCATCGCCGGCTGGTTTGCACGGATGCCCCCCCATCGCATACCTACTGGAATACCCAGCGGTGGGGCCATCCATGTAAAAACGGCTACTATTGCAAAATAAGGCAAATGCCATTTTTTGTAGCATTAACAAATACCTCATATTCAAGTGTGTGGTGCCACTTTATTCGGCACTGTTGAAATCTCACCTTCACCTCACCAAGAGAAAAAGATCAGCCCTTTAGCAATCTGGTGACTGACATACATTCCAGTTAAGAGACTAGCATGCAGGTAAAATGCCACACAAGATTGATAAAGTGCAAATTAGTTATACAGACCTCAGTACTACAATAGAATTACATGTATGCCTAAATTTAAATATATGCATACTTTCATTGAGCCTTATTTTAATTTTACATTGCTTTGGTAAAACACATTAATGCTGTTCTATACAGACCCAGCAATGGGTCTGTATAGAACAGCATTAATGTGAATAAGAATCAAGCCTCTCAACCCAGATAGTTTGTGCACATACATAAAACTACTATATGCATAGAAGTTGGATTGGAGCCTTACATATCAACATTTTAAAAGTTAATTTAGTCATATAAGAAAACATTTAAAGTAAGCAGATGCCAGTGAGCATATATCAGCACATTTCCCAGTGCTAGGGACTCCACTGGTGACTGTTGATAGTGAGGGGGGAGGGAAGACAGGGCATCCCCACCCCCAATCCAGAGCCCCTCCCACCCCTGGCTCCCTAACGATGGGGATCCAGTGCTCAGCAGGCAGCATGCTCAGCAGTCTTGGCTCACTGCCTCACGACGACGCCTCCCCCAGCCCTTTCCCTTCTGGCACCCTGCAGAGGGCAGGGGAGGAGGAGGATTCTAAGTACCACAGTTGCAGGTGGGCCCGAAAACCTGAGGGGCACTCTCCCTCATACTTTCCCCTACATGCTGCCCATGACTGTAGGAGTGCTTTCTGTCTTGACAAACTCCCCACTCCCTTGCCTTCTTAACTGTTTGGAGAGTCTAGCACCTGGGCTTACAACATCAGAAGCCACCCTGTCCCGAGGATGAACTTAAGGCATTTTCAGACAAGACACTGCCCACCCACCTCCTACCTACTATACATGTTACAGGGCCTCCATGGGGCAACACTGCAGCCCTGCAACATGTATAGTGGGTGGAGAGTGGGCGGGTGGGCAGTGGGTGGAGAGTGTCTTGTCTGAAAACGCCCTTAGTCTGTGGGTGAAAATAGACATGACGCTAACCACCCTTTAACCACCCTTGATGATTATTTATGCATGTTACAGGGCTATATTGGTGCTCTATACAGCCCTGCAACATGCATAAATGACCACCAAGAGTGGTTAAAGGGTGGTTAGCGTCATGTCTGTTTTCACCCTATGACTGCAGTGGCTAGCAGGAACAATAGTTGAGCACAATAGCTGAGTACTTTCTCCTCTGTCCTGGGTTTTGGAGTGATCTGTCCTGGGTTCTGGAGTGGTTGTTTGTGGTTCAGTAAAAACAAAAACAATACAAAAAAAACCCCAAAGGCATACAATACAACACTGGCAACTGGTAACTTCATAATTTTGTAATTGGAAAAAAATAAGTAACTTGTGTTACTATATTAGACCTTCCCTCTCGCTTAAGTTTGTGTTCATTTTGGTATATTGTATATGTTTTTAAATATTAATAGCAAAAGGGTCTCCATAACAGGGGTTAGGAAGGAGAGAGAGACTTAATAAACATAGATTAAAGCACTTTCAAGGAGATACATGAGCCACATTTCATTCAATCTTTCATTCATTTTACAACAGACATTACTTCAGTTTGTATACATTGCAAACTCAGAGGGTTTGCTTCACACAAACTGCAAACATAAAGCCATTCATGCCTTTATAACTATATCATTTCCATGCAGCATGGGCAGTGGCAGCATTTTAACTAAACAATTACATGTGTAACCCTATGTACTCCAGCTTATAACATTAGCAGAAGCTAAACTAAACTTTGACATACCGTTCCCCGTCCCTTCCTCCAAGTCATACTATATGCAGTCTGTATAGTTGTTAGTACACTTTGTGTAAATATTTGTATGTCCAGACATGAATTTGTGCACATAACAACAAAGGTAATTTGGCTAGATTTTACACAAACAAATGGATTGAATTCTGGAGATTTGTAGTTTCTAGTTTCCAAGGAAATACTACTATACAGTCATTAAAGTATCTGAATCCTAAAAAAATCTAGCATTTTATAAAAGCCTATACTAATGTTATCAGCATGCATTCCCCTACAAAAAAACTATGCTAAAGTTAACAGCTTCCATTCTTTTCAATGTCAGGTTACACCCTTTTAACACTAATGATTTTTCACGTTATAAAAGAGGTTGAGAAAATTTGTTTGGTCAGACATATTTATGACTGTATAATTGAAAGAACACTTAGATGTTGATTACCATAGTAAAATATAAATTTCATTTTAAAGCGTCATTGTGCCTGAGTCTGTGATTTGTAACTCATATAGCTATATACATTTCTGCAGAGTGGAAAACACTGCTATTCTGATGCAATGTTCGTTTTGAAGAGTTGTTTATGACTGCATGCGATACAGGTCAATGAAAGAGCAGACCAAAAATATCCAAAGGCGGTATAATAAAATTGATGTAAAATAATTGATGTAAAAATCAAAAGCATGTATTTCCAGAATCTGTTTTACATAGTGACATCAAGTACAGGAAACTTAAATATGATAAAGATGGTGGTACATACTGTTCCCTGATCCACAAATACTCAAATGAGGCCAAGCTGAGCTGGGCACCACAGCCTTACACAAGGACATGTTCCAGATCCGACCTAGTTAGTTACCCAGAGACAAGCTGGATGCTGTCTGCCCCTGTCTGTTTGTGGCCTGGGTTAATGCTGCCCTCCCCACCCCCACTGTCACTGGGACTAGGTCCTGGTTCTGTAGTTGCCTGTAGATCTGCTGCCAACCCTCTTTGAAAGTTACAGGTCAGTGTCAGAAGACCTCTTCTTGCAGAGCATGCACTTTGAGTGGTGACTAGGTCATGACATCATTAGCGACTGCCATGTTGAAACACACACTCAGCTGCTGGCTGAGTGTGTAGAAGATGTGTAGATTTAGTGGTAACTACCTCCCAAAACCATAGAGAATGGTCCCCAAGATAGGGGGGATATGTTTCTCCAGATAACCCCGTTCACTACACCTTTAGTATTAATAGAAAAGTGGAATGAATGACCCAAATACATTGCTTTGTGTAAGCTGCAAAATCTTTTCTAGCAAACTGCTGCTGATAGAAAAGTTGTTCTTTGAAGGACATAGAAATGACTTAATTATAAACAACTTTCTGTATCATTTTAACATGCGGCATTCTGACCATCTGCCCCAACGTCAACATAAGGTGTTTTCAGACCAATACATTCAATACATTGATCCCCCGCCGGGATGACCCTGTCATGCCCTACCAGACGTGCCAGGGGATCCCGGC